>OX030950.1:5947632-6355870 GCA_943735915.1 Pherbina coryleti
TTTGACTTTACTCTGCTTGTTGGACTTTTCCAAAGCTTTTGATACAGTGAACCATGACATTTTGTGTAAAAAACTGAAAGTTAATTTTGGCTTCTCTGATGCATCAGTTCGTCTTTAAAGTTTTTATTTAAAGTTCGAAATATTCTTTCTACATTTCTGAATACTACTAGTGGAGTTCCTCAAGGTTCGGTTTTAGGCAGTCTTCTACCCACACTACCTGTATGAAAAACATCAGTTCTGCAGATCGCATAGAAGTATGAACCTCTTGAATCCGAGCTACTATTACAAAAACTCTAGCAGAATGTTTTTCGTCAGTGCAATTAGACTGTGGAATTCTTTGCCAAATAACATTAAAGTCATTTCCAACCAAAGAGCCTTTAAGCGTTTAATCGAATATTTCTCTTAATTCTTTTCTTTTCTCAACTTCTACTACTTTTCTTCTTTTGATCAATTCTTATATTTTCTTATTTCTCTTTTCCCATATTGTTAAATTCTTGCAAATTCATTTAAGTATTGTCAGATAGTTTTTTCTATTGATTTTAAAATATTTGAATTTTTGGTATTCTTTATCTATAAATTGCAATTATATAATTTTTTAACACATTCTTTTTGGAATTTTCTTAATTACTTTCACACATTCACATAAATAATTACACATTCTTTCTTAAAAATTGTCTTAAAAATAAGTTTAATCAATCACCCAATTACTGTTGTTGTTATATCATTTTAATACTAATTTAATTGTTAAACTACTTTATGTGCAGCATGCAAACGAAACATTATTCTTATATGCTAACGTATTATACTTAATAAATTGAAATTGAAATTAAAATAAACGCATTTTTGATGATTTACTTACAAGTGCTGATTTTCTTATCAAGCTTATGAGAACAATGATTGTCTCTGAACACAAAACTAGTTGAATTTATTGGCAGATTTAAATTTGTTCTATGAGTTTGTTGCTTAAGTCTTTTGTTCCACGTTCTGCTAATGCACATTAATAAAGTCATTCATTTTTATTTCACATAAATTTGCTTTGTAAAGAACTATAAAAGTTGAAATAAAACTGCTATAATTTTACATTTGCTTTGATATCTTTCAAATATTCTAGAACAAAAACTTGAGTCCAATATTTAACAACAAACTTTGTTGAAGTGATATAAGGTACGATTAAAAATAAAATTAGCATTTGCGAACTGATACTAAATTTAATTTAATTATGTACGAAAAAAATATGAGCTGAACCTGAAGGTAAAAACCCAAGCTAAAAAAAACAAAAACAACAAAAATGAAACGAGTTTCTTTCGCCTAACTGGTTCTCAATGACAAATCCAAAAAGTCAAACTATATTAAATTGAAATAAGAAGACGTTAAGTAAAAATAAAAATAAACCACCGTTAAAATATTTCTTGATTTGGCAACAAGCTTGTTTACTCTTAAATGTGGTAAAAATAACTGTATAAGTTAGAGAAATAAATTATTAAAAAAAAAACATTTTATTGCCTAGAAATAAGCTTTTTGAATATTTTGCTGCTTGCTTAAGAATTGTTGTAATTTTTTTTTATAAGAATTTTTTTTTGCCTATCAACAACTAGCTGTAACATCTAATTCGCTCCTGCCAATTATAAGCGCGGCAAGTCTTAAACGCTTGTAATGAATATTAATTATTTGTCGAGATTTTACAGCAACAACGCTTACAGATTGAACGGTAAGCGTTGCAATGAAAGCAATTCAATCACGATTTTGTTGTTTGTTGAACAGCAGCTTGCGCGAAAAACGTGTCTCGCTCTGTGTCTTCTCTGCCCCCAAAAGTTTAGGTGTATTTTACAGATGCAGCGTGAGGATTTCTTTGAAGATGCTGTTCAGCATCTTTGCGTGCTTAAAAAATTGTTGAACTTTGCAATTTACTGTTAAGGCATTTACATTTTTTCGGCTTTTCTCACACTTACGCAATAATGCCAGTTAAAAGTCATAAAGTTGTTGATTTTATATTGACTCCAATACGGAATTTTTAACCAATATATTTCTTAACTTTTTTAATAATAATTTTCACAATAAATGAGCAAAGCTTAGTAGCTCAACAAAAGACTTGAGCAATGAATTTGTTGCTTGGCAACAATATGTTAAACTTAAGTTGTATTAACTGATCACTTACAAGCGTTTTGTGCGAAATTATACAAGAGCTGAGCGCGTCCTACATTCAAAGCTTCTTTAATGTTAAGCTTTTCAAAAACAGCTGTCAACTTAGTGCTTATTGAACGTTTATCTTCATTTTCAAACAATTTCTTTGCAGTTACAGTTGACGTGGGTAACCTTTATAGTTTTTTCTTTCATCTTCAGACATGAGTCGAGTTAAGCACAAATTGATCACAAAAGCTCACAAAGTAAGCAGTGTAGGCGTTTCAAGTATGACATTCAAGTTATTTTTAAAAATAAGCTAATATTTGATAAAAATAGTAAAGATGCTAGCTACAGAATTTAACCCTTAGCGTAGAACGTTTATTTAAATAACTGTTTATTGGAAATAATTTCAATTTATTGTTTTTTTTTTTATATTAATAAAATTGCGAGAGACAGAGCAGAATTTTAGTTTAAATAGACAAGAGCGCATTTATCATCATCTGCTCAGCGCCATCTCTCAATAAACAAAAGACTTAAGCAACAAACTTGCTGCAACACTGAATTCATAGAAATTCGCCCATAGCTTTTGCTTTTTGAAAAAATTCACTATTTATGATATTTCCGCATGCTTGCTCATAATAACTGCTGCTATCTTGAATTCATTGATTGACACCTTTTGCGCTTTATAGAAAATCAATGGCTTCAACCATCAATGCTAGCCACAGCTGATTGATTTTTGAATAGTTTAAACTCGACGTCATCATAAACCTTCTGAAGCATCAAAGCTTTGGCATTTCAATAAATCTAATAATAAATAACTGCAAGGCCCATTTGGGTCAAAAATTTAAACTATCAAATTTTTTTTTTAGTTTTAACAGACGCTTAAGGTTTTGTCTTAAAAATGCGAATGCATTGTGTTGATTTGAAAGACGGGTGATCACTATTTGGAGGGTGGAAAAAATGGTGTGCTTTCCGTGAAGATTTGTTTTAAACCTACACAGCCCAAAACTGTAGTGAAAGATGCTCGCAGGAGTAGTAAACTGTTCGAAAAATTTACTGTACCACCGAATTATTACAGAAAAAGAACGAATTATCTTGTTAAGGGTAAAAGGTTCTTTGGTGGATCAAGGCATTTGTGGAGTGGTAGGCTTGGTGAGCTGCCCGAGTGATTCAGGGAAACACACAACCTGATAGTGTCATATCATACATCTCCCTTGAACACTTTCCCCATACACAGACGGCTTAGTTAACTAACATTGGGTCGATGCCAAAGAGTAATAAATAAATAAATAACTGGCCATTTCAGCCCTTGAAAGGGCTTTGACCTAGCTTCTTATGATCAATTGTGTTGTGCGTGTTATTAAGTTTGTATACAATTGACCGAGAACCGTACCTACAGGCTTAACGCCGACTCCGAACGGCGATAAACGGAATGTTCCTGTTCTCAAGAAGCTTTTTTTATGGCATTTTGATTACTCTCTGAGGTTTTCCATTGTCTGCAGAGTGGTGGCGGTCGTACAGAAAAATTATTTTAATTCAAATAATTTTCTGTCGCTGCTGGGGTTTAAACCCGGGTCTCCAAGGTCGTTGACATAGAGGCCACGCACTTGAACCAACTACGCCACGGACGCTAAAGAGTGTTGAGAAAAAATTTCGCACTTCATTGAATGTGGTCCAGACGCTTCAAATAAGACCTTGATATGCAAACTCTACTCCATTTTTTGGCCTGATAGAAGATATCTTAAAGGAACTAAAAAGTATAGCTTATGCGAAGATCAGTTGAAGCCTAAGAGGATCAGATTGAATCGATATGACCAGAACATTATGACTATTTGGCTCCACACTAATCATATTGAGTTAATTGGCAACATAGGGTCTTGCTGGCATTAATCTAGTTATATCATTCATATAGCAACAAAGGTGCTTAACAATCTTTTGGTCAATTTAAAGTATCATAAAACAACAACAAAAAGTTTTCATTTAATTTTTCATCAAGCAAGCAAATACCTTTTTTCAAGCATTGCACATGCATTTCTAATCAAAATTCTTTAGCCAAAAGTCTTGTATACTTGGAATTTTTTTATCCCTCCAAAAACAGGCCTTTTTAATTTGAACACAAACATGAAGCATACAGCAAATAGCGGCGTGTGTTTTCCATTAGGCAACATTTATAACCACAGGCCTCTGGTTTTTCCTGCATTATTGCAAACTGGCCGCGACATACAAACACTTACAGAGCTTTTAAAATGATTTGGTAGAAGTTAAGCGTAGACAGACAACAACAGTTGCTTAACATGACCAGCAATATTTTCCTGTTTTTCATTTACTCTCTCCCTCTCACTCTCTCTAACTGTCTCTCTCTCTCTCTCTTTCTGTCCTTTTCTTTTACTCTCCATTTTATGGTTTGTCTGTCTCCTTGTTTTTGGTCTTTGTGCATGTCATATAACCAGGTGAACTAGTGGTACTTTGCGTGGCTTAGCGCGCTACAAGAGGTAGCGCCTGTGTTGCTTGCTTGCAAAAAAGAAAAAATGTTATAAATACAACATAAATGAACGAATAGTAGCTAAAGAATACTCGCAAAAAATTATAGACAAACTCTTGCAGCAAAACTCGTGCAACTTGAAACAACTTTCATTTTCATAGCTTCAAATTGGTTGCGGCTTTGTGCACGCTCAGTCAGCTTACGGCAAGCATGAAAAGTAATTTTTCGGTTTTTCACGGAAACACAAAAAAGCAAGGATTGATTCTTCAAAATTTTGAATTTTTTTTTTAAACAACCATTTAATTTTATATATATTCCTCCTTTTGGAAAATTACAAAGTTTTTTTTTAAAAATTAATTTTTTATTTAACTTTATGTTTGATATTTTATTTTAATATGTTCAGCATATTTTTTAAACTTTGCGAATACATTTTGGAAAGATTTTTCAAAAAATTAAAATTTTTTTTTTGGTATTTTGCAGGTCGTCAAAAAGTTGGAAAAGCAATTTGTCCCACAATTCATTAGCGTTGCATGGAGTTGTTACTCGCCAAGTATAGGTGCTACAGAGATATTCTTTGACTTTAAGCTTATAATAAAAATAAAAATTAATTAATGACGTCATCGCAAAGCGGAGGAAGCTACTTAAGCAAGTAAACGGCAAATTTGGTTACATGTCATTATTTCTCGCTATGTATAGGTACTAAGGTATACATAGGTAAAGGTACTAAGGCTATGGTACTAAGCTAAGGTACTAAGAAATAGTAAACGCCAGCAAAGGTTGGTTCCTTACTCTTTCGACAAAAAATAGTCCAAACATTCATGACGTCATGTGTTCGCAGATAGAGCAGCTACAAGATCGAAAATGCATCAATCATGCAACAAAAATTATTAATCATATAATATCGTTGCATGAAATTATTACTCCGTGAGTATATGTGGCCTAGTAAATTTTATAAAACAGAAATTAAGTCTTAAAAAATAAAGAATATGCCATCAGGTCTTAGAGATAGCAGCTAATGCAACAAAACTGCAATATTGTTGCATGGAATTTTTGCTCGCTGAGTAGAAGTGTTACGAAAAATTTTATTTTAGGAAAGCAAAAAATGGTTTTTAGTAAAAATGCAAATACAATGAAAGAACGTTGCATGGATTGCATAGCTTTTCGTTAATTTAAAAATGAAATTTTATAATTAAAAAAAAAATTAATGGCGTCTTGAGCCATCATCAGCAAAAGCAAACATAAAAAAATTAAAAGAACAGCAATTATAAGCACAAGGATTTGGATAATGATTAGGACATGGATTAGAATTTGAATAGGGATTAAAACAAGGATTTTGATTTGGATAAGGATTAGGACAAGGATTAGGAAAAGTATGAGGGCAACAATTAGGACAAGGAATTGGATTAGCACCAGGACTGAGATATGGAGTATTATAAAGATTTGGACAAAAGTTAGAGCTTGGAATTAGACAAGGATTAGGACAGTGGGACCCAAGAAATTTTAAGCGCGGGCCAATGTTTAAAAAAACAAAACAAAAAACACAAACTGTTGCTTATCGTTGCGTTTGGCAAAAAATCAAACACAAAAAAAAAAACAATTACAATGCAATAAAATCATACGTCATGAAAAATAGCTCGACACACATGTTACTGGACAATCAGCTTCAGCATCGACATCATCGAGTGTGCATTTTTTATTTTGGCTTTGCATGCATTTGGAAAATGTGCTGAACGCTGGACTAGTGCGGTTTGTGTTGTTGTTTTTTACAGTCGTTTTTTGATTTTGGCTCTTCGCAAAGACAAAATTAAGACAGAAAAATAATTTTGTATGAAGGGCCACGCGGGCCATACGGGCCACTACGTGGGCATGCTTGGATTAGGACAAGGATAAATAAAACTAATACATTATAATAATATTTAGGACAAAATTGGGAAAAGGAAAGGACATGAAATGGGAAAAGGAATAGAACAAGATTTTGGACACACTAAGGTCAGGACTTAGAACATAGATAAGGAAAAGTAGTGGGACAAGGATTAGGAAAGAGATTAAAGTGAAGATAGGGCTAGAAATTTGGACATGGATTAAATCAAGAGTTAGTCAACAAAGTAGGATAAGGACAAATGTAAGAACTTGGATCAGGATTACTTCTTTTTTCACTTAATGCAAAACCAACTGAAAATATTGTGTTTTTTTCTTTTTGACAAATATTTATATATTGTTTTTTTTTAAAAATTAATATAAAATAATCGCCTTTATTTAAACTTATTTTTGGTACTTTTTACAATTTAAATTATTTTTTTTTGTCTTTATAATTTGTTATTTATAGAATTATCGTTAAAAAATTTCAATAAAATTTCACTTTTATTTTCAAAATTTTTTTTAGAAGCCTTAACTTTTCTTCTATAATTTTTATAGCAATACTTTTTTCCAAAATTCGAATTTTTTTTTCATACCTTGCAAAAAGGGAGCTTATAACTTTTTGACATATAATGTATTTTTATCTGAAGTCCCACATTTGCTCACTATCTTTAAATTTAAAGTGAGCTGTTGGCACTGGGCAGGCCGTCATCTCTGCAAGACTGTGCGCGTGTCTTTTCCAGCACTTGTCATAAAATACTTCAAAGTTTGTTGCTTAATTCTTTCGTTTAACTACTAAACAGATATTTTACAACTCATTTACAAAAAGTTGCACAAAATCTCTCATTGACAGCAATTTAAAACTGACCTCATCACCTCACCATCATCATCATCATCATCATCATCATCTTATCATTATATTAGCTTTATTTATGATTTCTCCCAGCATTAAAATCAAAAGTGTTTGAGTTGCTGCTGTTGACGTTGTTGCTGAGGCTGTGGTAAATGTTAGTTTTGCTCCATTGCAAAAATGACAAAACTAAAACAAGAGCAAAAACTAAAACAACAACGTGTTCCATATTAAATTCCAAACAAAAGAATATCGCAAAAATTACATCATGCCTGCTTCTCACAGGCATGAAATAAAAACATTAACTGTTACTTATTCTTTTTTTTTTTTTTTTTCTTAAACACAGATGAAAAAAATCGTGAAAACTAACAAATAAAAAAAAAATAGAGGAAACTGCGACCCAAATGCTATACATCTTGTTGACGTTTCTATTAGACAGCTACGGATACAATAAGAGCGAAAAAAAAAACAAAAATTATATTGTGGGAAAAGTGCGCCTTTTTCGCCCCAGACCATTTTGGCGAAACAATTAAAACTTAAAAGCCACAAAAATTGACAAAGACATAATTTGTAGCCTAGCGGCGGGAATAATGCTTGGAAAGAGGGCTTAGATTGTTTTTTTGTTTTTTGGTAAATTATATAAGTGTGTACATGAAAATGAAACTGTAACTAAGACGCATGAAAAAAGTTTGAAAAAAAATATAAGCAGAAATTCTGCTCTTTGATGTTTATTCTGCTATTTTTGTCTATTTAAGATTTTTCTTTCTAGACAAAATTGAATTTCAATTTTCTGTTCATTCACGCAAATTGCACAGTTAAGAAATTTTACACCGTTGGTTGTGGATACAAGGCAAATTTTTGGCCTGTTTCTTTCACAACTTACAACTTTTCCTGTGCATACAATGCACCATATTTTGATACTGTTGTGTTGCTTTTAAGTTGGAAAAACTAAACATTTACTTAACACGTTTTTAAGCAAAAAAAAGTGGCAGCCATTTAAAAAAATACAAAAATAAAAACAAAAAATTAGTCAGACTCCAGGCTTGTTGCAAACAGCTGCAACAACGACGACTGGTGCCAAGGAAAGTGTTGCTTTGGCTGCTGTTGGGAAATTGTTGCTTTTATTGTTGTTGTTGTTGTTATTGTTGTTGTTCTTGTTGGATATTCATATAGAAAGCCATAAAACTAAATCAAATTGTGTTAAATGCAAGTCTTAAAAATTGACAACTGCTGTCAATTGAATCAAAAATTAATATTTAAATCGAGCGTTTAGTTTGCTAGAGCCAAAACTAAAACAACAACAAATACAACTAAATCAAGAAAAAAACAGCAACAACAACAACAAAAACAACAACAGCCACTAAAACAACAACGACAACACAGCCGATCAATTCAAACATGTAGCTACGCGTGCAAGTTCGTTGCTTCAGTCTTTTGTTTTAGCTGCACTTGCATTGTAAGCATTTAGTAATTATTCAGGTCTGCAATTGCTAGATTTCACAATACAGCTGCATTGAGTAAATAACGGTTAGCTGTAGCTTTAAATGCAAATATATTTTTATATCGTTATTTATTGGCCAACCTGCCAAAGCGAGCTCATTTAAAATCCAAGCACAAGGCATGTGCGCTGCATTGGCTGCGCAAACAAATAATAAGAGAGAAAAAAAAATGGCTTTAAATTTTAAAAAATAACAGCTTTATTCATCAGCAGTTTAGCAAAAAATAAGCACTTGTTTGTGTTTTTTAAAAATAGTTCATAACAAGAACAGAAATTAAAACAAAAAAACAAATAACATTTTATTAAAATAAAGCAGTTTGAACCTTAAAACAAAAAAAAAAAAACTAAAAAGCATTGCTGAAAGCTCAATTTTGCCAAAAAATATTACGTAAGAATTTTTTTAATTTAACGCAATTTTTTGTTTATTTTTTTTTTTTTTTTGTTAGTAAAAATGTTTTTGCATCGACAGCTAAATGATGATGATGATTGGTAGCAACAACAAATGCTACAACAAAAGCAACAAATGCATAACAAATTCATATAAAATATTAGTGTGTTAGTTTAAACCGACACAGCGACATATTTGTGTATCTTGGCAGCGATATAGAAAAGCGTTGCTTGGCGTTGTTGCTGCTGTGGTAACGACGCTAACGCTGTTAACCCAGTTAAATTATTTATAACCGATTTTTATGGTCAAAAAAGTCGCAACAAAAAGCCAACCCAAGTCAACCCAAGCCAAGCCAAGCCATGTCAGCTAGCAGCCAGTCGAACTCACGAGCTAGTCGCTCAGGTATGCGTTGGTCAACCAAGCTCTCGAAGCCAAAATGAGTGCGCCACAATTGCGCCACCAACAACTACGCCAAGCTATATTAAATTTATGAATAAAGAACTGCTTTGCTACTTTCTGGCGTCTAGTAGTAGTGCTAGTTGGGTTGGTGTTTTTGTTTTCCTCGACAGAAGTCTGTGACAACGACTTGCATGCAGTTTAGAGCTTTATCTTCCATGAGCTACTCATAAAACTCATGCGTCATTCCTTCACATAAATGTTTTTTGCGCGACCGTCACATTTTTGTTGTAATTTTTATATTTTTGATTTTGGGCAACGCACGCATGCGCAATTCCTTCATTGAAATATTGTCGTTTAGGTTTTTCTTTGGAAATTTTTTATAATTGAACGCTATGATGATTGACAGCAACGAATTAAAATTCATTGAATGTGCCGCTTGTGGAGTGTAACGGTAATTAATGCAGTGGTCACTTTTGTGTGGTTAAGAAATATTTTGTTATTTGCTTTTTAAGTGTTGTGCTTTTTTTTTGTTTTTTTTTTGTTTTTTTTTTTTTGTTTTTTTCTAATTGGGTCAATATAATGTGACAGTGCAGCGCAAATGGGGTCGAACCACTGTGAGTGTCCAAATGTTCTGTCTTAAAACTCAAAAATATTGATATTGACCGACATAGAATGGCATGATAAGGATAAAAAATAGCTGAGGACAAGCTGAAAAACTTGAAAGTTGAGATTCTTGGAGTAAACTCGCATTTTTAAGGATTGAATTTTAAATTGTTTTAAAATTATTTTAAAAGAAACAATTTTTTTAAAAACGTTTGATTTTTTTGGAATGCGAAAAAAAACTCGTTATGATTCTAATAATAAAGGATGCTGTTAATGAACAATTTTAAAAATAAATAATTTTATAATGAAAATTAAAAAAATGTCGAATAAAAAAAAACTTTGTAACATATTATAGGAAAGGACGCATCAACAAGAGGTGTCGGGTTGCAAGCCGGATTGTTTAACAGTTGGTCACTTAAGAGCTTTAAAATATATTGTATTTCATAATCTCCATGTGTATACTTTACAATTAAGAGAAAATTTAAGAGATATCCAAACAATTGTTCGTTTTAATCACAAATCAAATCATAAACCTCTTCTTCATACGACAAGTTCTTCTGCTTCAAGTGAAGCAAGTTCATCTGTATCATCTGTTCTTGTCAAATGTTCTGACAGAAAATAAACCTTAAACAAAACTACGTTTTTATTATATTTGTGAGTTACAGATTTCAGAGGATTGACTTAGTGTTGTGCTTAATTTTTCTTAAATTAAAATTATATAACTTGTGCCAAAATTAACTCTTGTTAACAGACAGCTTAAGTCTGCTATGCCTAGCATTCATTTTCTTTACTCCACTAGCACTACAGTGAGTGAGTGTTTTTTTTAAGAATTTCGTAAAGTTTGTTGACTCCGTTTTTGTTTTGCACAAATAAATTATTTTTATTTAAAATTTAATTGTTCTCAAACACCTTCATGAACTTTTAGTCTACGTGCTGAACTTCAAAGTATGATGCACCGACATGTCTGGCTCAGGTCTGACATTTATACGGGTCTAAATTTTTTTACTAAATAATTTTTAGAGTGCTTCTCTTATGAAGTTGTTGATATTGAGGAGTATTTTTTTAGTTGTTAACAAATGAAGCTCGTTTGTGTGATTTATGTGACCGTCTTGGCGTTAATTGAGCTTGTTTGACATTCTATTTAGTTGTATGTCAGTCGTTGCTAAGTATTCTTAATATGGGTAATTATTTAAATGGTAAATGTTTAGCCCGTAGCTTGTCCCCCACATCAGGGTGACGCATGTGCTTATAATGAATTGTTGTCACATCAAGAGATGTGATTTTTTCTGAACAAAGTGGCATTTTAGTCAGAAAGGCAAATAGGCTCATAAGAGGCTAATTAAAGAGGTTAGACCTAGAAAAGAGTCTTGATATGTTTAAAAGAGGCTTCGATCATAAAAATTTAAGCCTTAAGCGATTTCAAATCAGTCTTAATTAAGACTGTTCTATTGTCTTGTATGTAATTCCGTATGTGGCAAAAAATCATCTTTATAATTTATAAAAAAATTCAAAAACCTGATTTTTCTAGTCTGGTTAGAATCATATCAGTCCCAGAAAAGCATAATAATTACAGGGTGAACGGGAATAACTGTCGCACCTAACATTCGTCATAACTAAAAAATGGAGGTCAAAGTTTAATAAAAAGTAATTTTTATTTTTTCCTTATATTATTCTTCACAATTTCTCATCATTTAATTCAAACCGTTCGCCTTTAATTTTTTTTACCAACTTAAGACGTTTTCTAAAAGATGAGCACGCGGCACGTACCTCCTCATCCGGAATATCGTCCCATATCTTCCTTAGTTTTTTCTTGAATCCATCCACAGTCATATTTTTAACATTGCTTAATTTGCTAAGCATAATACCCCAAATAGAAAAATCTAAAGGATTAAGGTCAGGGGAAGACGGAGGTCATTCCTCAGTAGATATAAAATCTGGCAAATGAGCACGACACCAGCTTTGCACGATTTTTGCCTTGTGGGCTGGAGCGGAATCTTGTTGAAAGCAAAACTCTTCGTTTCCGTAAATCTGCTTGGCCAACGGCAGCAAATGAGTTTTTAAAACCTCATTCAGCTAGTATTGAGCATTGATTTTGACCCCTTTTTCTATGAAAAGAAGGGGTAATTTTCCTTTTTCAGAAACAGCACCCCAAACCATGACGGACGTTACGTTTTGAAACCTTTGAACGGATTTTTTTTCTTTAGGAATATCTTCCATGCTTGCCGCGTAGACTCTGTCATTTTGGGGGTTATGACTTGCCTGTAGAAGGAACAGTTTTTCATCTGAAAATATGATACTGCAATCAGCGTGTCTCCGAAGGATAACCTCGTGTTGCGTTCATCTTTTTTACGCGAAAACTACTAGACAATTTATTATATTCTTTTTGACATACGCTCACAATGAATTGGAAGATTGCTAGAAATTACAAAAAAAATGTTGGTGCCTACAGTTTTAAAATATACGGTACTTCGGTAGGTGCGACAGTTATTCCCGTTCACCCTAAAGTTAAAATATTTTTTGATTTTTTCAATTGTTTCTCGAACTAGCTTAAATTTAATGAAGCTAACCTTGTATAGTTTATCTTTTTGATACCAAACATCTTCTTCTTCCTCTTGTGGACTAAAAGTTTGATCCAAATTAAGATCATCTCTAGATCGTGAAAGAATTTTTCTTCTAGACACCATTTTACTGAAATTAAAAAAAAAATAAATATGATTTAAATAATTTTATTAAAATGATCAAGTATTAATAAACAAAATATAACAGGAATAACTTATTTTTAAGTATTTTCTTGATGTATTTGAAGTTAGTAGAAAAAAAGGTTACCATAAGGCGCATTTTAACATCCTGGCATGTTAAATTTTTGGCATTTTTGTGTGACTCGGCTGTGGGTACAATGAACCCATTTTGTAAAATGTAACAGACATGAACAATATGACACTTTTGAATGTTACCGAAAATGGTTCTTAAGAGAACAATACCATTTTAAGTATTCATCAAGAGGTGTGAAAAAATGCAAAATCATTTTGATATGGCTTTTTTTTCTTATTTTATTTATTCAAAACAAAATATATATTTGTACAAAAATTCACTTTTGCCTCAGTTCCATGAAAGCTTTATAGAGGCTTTCAATAAAGAAATGTGTACAAATTTGCTTTGACTAAATACTGAAATTTTGTTAAAAAAAAAATGAAGATTTCAACTTAAGAAGTCGACAAAAAAGAAATAAAAACAACAATTTACTAAAATCAACAAAAAATAATCACAAAACCACAATCTTGGCGGTATAAGTTGAAAATACTAATAAAAATAACTAAGAATTTCTTATAACAATGCCGCCACTTTTGTGACAGCCTTTTGATTGCTTTTTAACTGGTAGCCAGATTTTCAAAACAAAAAAAAAAGAAAAGATTGTTTATTTTTATTGTTACAAAATGGGAAATGCAAGCAATGAACTTCCTCAACGACAGTCAGTCGGAGACAGACATTTTAATAGCTTTATTAACGATGCGTTACGCAGCTTAATCATTATGTACAACATGTGCGATTATTTTATGACAATAACAACAACAACAACATAACGCAAGCTTAGGCCGCTAGTTGTTAACGGCAGACATTTTTGAAGAAGTGAAAATATTTTAGTGAAATACTTGAACTTATAGCCAAGTTGAAACGGGAGGAAAGAATGTTAACAGGAATTATCAATATTTGTTGACGAGTTGGTCATCGATATTATTTTTATTTACATATAAACCGGCATTGCTTTCATATAAAAAGCTATTCAGCTGCATTTTAGGAATGATGACATGAATAACAAAAGGAATTTTACAAATGATTTGAAATTTAATTTTTTTTCACTTAAATTAGTTGAAAAAAATCTTAAGGGGGGTTATATACCCGAACTTTTTTTTCAAATAATTTGTTAAAAATCAATATTTTCAAAATCGGCTATGACAAGGACGAGTTTTAAGTTTCTAGATTAATAATAATTTTCAATTTTTTTGTTTCAGATGAATTTAGAAGGAGCAATCTTGGTCGCCGCATTTCACCCTTTTTTCAGAGCGCTCTACAAAAAATGCTGTATCTACCTTAATATTAATTTTTTTTAATAAGAAAAACTAAACGTACTCTTGAATGCGTACATTTTAAGGTATAAAAACCGTCATTTAAAAATATCTCTTAGGTTTCTTTAAAAAATTTCACAAACATGACCTTTTTTTGTGCCTCTGGGTATATAGTCCCCCTTAATGCGATCTTATCGCTTGACTCTTAACAGTCAAGAGCTCTTCTATAGGATCATTTTTATATATGAATTAAGAAAAATAAGTATAAATAAAAAAACAACTTTGTTGCTGAATTTGTTTAAGTTGAGTGAATGAGCAGTAAGTTCAGCTTGATCATGAGTTAAGTGACAGCTACAGCAAAAGATCACAAAAATATGACATTTTTTATGCTAAATTTATGCTTTCTATTCTTAACTCAAGCCTGCTGAGCTTAACTTAAATATTTGCTCAAGTTAAGTAAACATTAACCAACACTCAACCAAGCACTGAAATGACAAAATATTGTCACCTTTTGTTGACTTAGCAGAACAAAAGATAAGAACGCCTTCAACCCAAGCACACACACACACACACACATGCTCGTCTTGAAAGAATAACAAGGAGTAAAGAACAAAAGATGTGTGTCTTTAAGTGCCAAAATAAATGTGTCAGAAGAATAGCGTTAAGTTGACTAAAAACAAACAAAAAAAAAAAAACCAACAATGAAGTCATTAAAATTCTAGTTCAAGCTACAGTCAATCAACTATGAAATTGTTAATTCGTCAACGCCAGAACAAATTCGTCCGAACATAATAATTTGCTAGGAGAGAAATACGCGGCTTGCATTTTAAGGAGCTTTAAAAGAAAAAGGTGTTTACATATGTAGTTTTTAGATTTATCTTTTTATCTCTTCTCGGGTTGCTTTATTTGCCTTTTCCAAATAAAAACTTTATTTCAGACAAAAAAGTGTAACACCTCTAGTTTTGACGCTTAAAGCAGATGTGTATTGGGAAAATTGTTTACCTTGAATTCCGATTTTCCAAAAATCCTAATATAAAAGAGAAATTTGAGTATTATATTCGCGAATAGGCGTCTTACATTAATTAAAAATAGCTCTTGATATCAATAATAATTCAATTTACAATTTAAATTCTTTCCATTGTAGATGAAGGTGAACGGTTCGTGTCTTAAGTCTTTTGTTTTATATTAAGAAAGTCACCTTTATCAAGTAAAGTACTTCAGAATTTTTGTAAAAAGATAAAGAAGAATAAATATTTTTTTTCATTCGTCATTTAAAAATCGTTGTTGTTGTTTCAATGTAGCTCATCTGCATATAGAACATGCAAGTAACGTTCCTCTACACAAGCAACTTGGCTGAAGTTTTAATAAAAGTTACTGAAACACACACACACACACTCAATTTAGTGCGTTGCGTACTCGGACAAAAATAACAGCTAATAGTTCTGCACGTAAATGAAAACAGACTGAAAAGAATAAGAAACAAAGCAAGAGCAAAGAGAATAACTGCAAATATTTGCGGCACCTGCGTCGTGAACAAGCCGTTCTTTAGCAGGCCTATTTTTAAAATGTATTCTTTTTTTTTTCTTTTACACCAAATGGTGTTTAACTGATGACTTCATTATGCAGAGGAATTTCTTTTATATATATTTTTATTTTTTTTTGTTTGGTTCCCATTGAAGACTCATCATCACTTCAATTTTTTTATGTTTTTTGTTATTTAAAAATGTTGCAGATTTTGCGCTTTAATCGTAAGTTCGCCGTGCTAAGTATTTGTTGGCTGTCAAGAAATTATTGAGAATTACACTCATGCCACACTTGCGTTTAGTAAAAAGAAGGACTTCAACTCTTACAGCTAAATTTTAAATTAATTGCTTGGCTGCATTTTGGAGTTTCATTCAATTTGTCCAGCTAAATTGTTGTCAACTCTGATAAATTGCTGGCGCTGTGTGGCATGGTATTTAAGCATATTTTTCAACTTGGTAACTGTAAATTTGCAGAAAGCTTTTGTGTTTATATCAGAGCTTCACAAACATATTTTGCCTTCGAGCAAATTGTTTTCTTGCAATAATTTTCAACAAAATTGATGGCTGCATAAAAATTTTTATCAAAACCAAGGAAGCCAATCTTTTAATGTCATCCGCTTGACAGTGATTTAATGGGTTAATTCTTTTTCCAAAAATTTAATAAAAAATCGCTTAATAAAATGCATAATTCATAAAAATGTGGCGGGTTTTAAGACAACAGAATGTCAACTGGTTCTCAGGCATAAAAAAGAAAAATGCACAAGTTTTTTCAAAGCTCAACTTTGCTGGCTACAAATCGATTCAAACATTTACAATTCGTCTCTTGAGCCAAATTAATATAATTTGCTGCTAATAAATATTTATTCGACTTGTTTGCCCGATATATAACTTCTGCCACTATTTGCGAATTGCCTTATCAAGATCTTAGATGCCAATCACTTTCAGGCAACCAACAAATAAACAGCAACAACAACAGTAAGCGCAGCATAAGCTTTGAAGTCCGTTGACACCACAAAGTCTTGGCAGTGTCTGTGAGTATAACTGTCACCTGACAGTCACTGCTACTCAGTAATTTGCACAAGCATGTATTTGTTTATTTTTCCTTTTTCTCGCCACTTATGCCAAATTGTCTAACAAACTTGGCCATAACTTAGTCATCAAATACAAACTAAACATTAAGCGGCTCCTTCGTGTGGCAACGATTTTTATCTAAAGAAGTTGTCAAAATACATAAAATCTTAGCTAGCAGCAATTTTTGTTGAGAAAAGAATCAACAACTGCAAAAGCCACTTAAATGCAAATGAATGTTGCTGCTTGAGAATTGACACTACGCTGCAATAAAATTTTTGCAAAGCATAACTTTTCTTAAAATGTCAAAGATTTCAACAACACGCAGAAAAATTGTGGTTTTTTTTTATGGTGAGACCTTTTTTAGCACATTCTCTGGGTTGTTGTCTTTGCTACGTGACACTCAGGCGTCTGATATTTTAGTATTCTTTGGCTTTTGTTGTTATTATTACTGTCTGTGGACAGTATTCTTTGTGCTGTTAATATTTCACGGGTATTTATTGTGTCTTCATAGTTTGTCCGCTACGACCCAGCCTTTTCCTAAAAATTTAGCATTGGGCACACTAGCAAGTTGGTCGTCGTAGTTGTGTTGTTGCTTTAAGTTACATTGACAACAGCCGCTACATTTTTCACCAGCTACACTCAGCAACTCGTCGTAGGCGTGTTTGATTTGGTTTATTTTATTATACGCTGAAGATTGTCATGCTGTGAATATAAAACAGCAGATAAAAAAATGTCATACTATATGTCTTCATACTCTTCTATATACGAGTATGTATCATATCGGTATTATATAGGTTGGTTTTCTTGGCTGTAGCTATTTTCAATGGTATTCCGTTTGGATTTAAGGTTGAGAGAAATTGTGAGCCAATACAATTTTACGGTACTTCTTTTGTACTCATTGATATTGCCCACCAAGTCAGTTGTTGTGAGTGATAAAAATATCTTTGTATTGTACTTTTATCCCCCTGCTTTTTAGAAAAACTAAGAATCCAAGTCCAAACAGTTTTTTTTTCCCAACGCGTAGAATTTTAATTTCAAATTGAAATGAAATTTTTATTTTTAACTTTTCGCATCTATTACCTTAGATGTTGTATAAACTTTATTTAATTTTTAAGGGCCTCCGGGAATTTTTCGGAAATTTTCGGAATTTTTTTCGCATTATTAAAGTTTGTCGTTGACATTTTGGTAGGTAGGAAAGTGTAATTCCGTGAAAGATCTTAAATTGGAAAATTTGAATCAAGTTGTTCACACTTACTTAAGGACTTATTAAAGGACATTTAATCGTTCGATTTTTTTTTTTTTTTTTGATACTTAAAAAGACGTTTTTTGTTTGGACCACCCTGTATTTAAAATAACTCTTCTTCATTCAAACCTAAAACATGATTTGATTCCAAAGGTCAACCTTGATTGTCAAAATGGGGCCATTGACTCGAGAAGAGTTAATTTCACAAAAGAATGTTTTTGTTTTTTATGAGGACAAATAATCTTTTATGGGGGACATAGGCTTAGATGAAAAAAGTTAATTTTTTATTTCATAAATTGTTAGAAAAACCAACTAAAAATGTGTTCTCAAAGTTTCAATTTAAAGTTTAAATTCGTTCTGATGTTCTGAACGATTAAGTCCGTTGTTAAGTGCCGGAGCACGTGGCATGTAAAACAGGGGCCGAATCGCCGCATCCGTGAACGTAACAGTTTTCGTATGAGAAAAAATTAATCGTATGAGAATCTCATGAGATACGATATTAATGTCATGAGATTCTCATACGATTAATTTTGTCTCGTACGAAAGCCGTTACGTCACGGATGCGGCGATTTGGCCCCAGAGCGGTCACTCAGGCAGTAATTTATGTACGTACTTGCAAGGAAGTCATAAATGTATTCAAAGGCAGGGGAATGTTAACAGATGTTATTTTATTAATATTTAAAATAGATAATCTTGGATAGAAAGTACAAATATAGGGTGTTTTTATAAGAGCTTGAGAACTTCAAATAATAATACAAGACAGAAATATTGTTGGGATGAATTGTTAATTATTATAATCTGGTAGATAATTTTATGGCATTGATTTTTTAAATATGATTTCGGGCATACGTCCTCCGCAGCTACGAGTTACACAGTCCATTTGATCTGTCAAATTTTTCACTACTTTTTCCAATAAATCTGGCCGTATGGTGTCAATGCTGGCTTGAATATTGGCTTCCAATGCTTCAAGAGTTGCTGGTTCGTCGTCATAAATATATGACTTAACATAGTCCCATAAAAAGTAGATGAGAGGCGTAAAGTCGCACGAACAAGGGGACCAGTTAACAGGACCACTTCTGGAAATAAAGTTGCCAAAAAATTGATTTTGCAATAAATGGATGGTTAAGCGCGCTGTATGATAAGTTGCGCCATCTTGTTGGAACGAAATGTCGTCGATGTTTAGCAGATTCATTTTTGGAAACAAAAAAATCAGTCAGCATGGTTCGATAGCGCTCGCCATCTACCGTAACGGCAGCTCCTTCCTCATTTCGAAAGGAATAAGGACCGATGATGCCGACAGCATGTAAACCGCACAAAACAGTAAATTTTAATGAATGTAATGGTGATTCGTTGATGGCTTGAGGATTGTCTTCGCTCCATATACGGCAATTTTGCTTATTGACGAAGCCATTTAACCAGAAATTCAACACGGAGTGCTCTATGAATTTCACGAACAGAGTTATTTATTTCAAAGTATATTTTCACAATTTGGAAGCGTTGTTCTGGCTTTAAAAGATATATGATGAATTGTCAAACCTTACTGAATAGAAATGTCAACACAGTTTGATATTCCCAACTGTCAAATCATAGACAACAACCATCGAAACTACTCATGCAGCTAAGAAAACACCCTTTATATTCATTACAGTCTTGAATTTTCTCATTGACTATTTTTTTCTTTAAACGCGTTTTTCTCGAAATAATTTTTTGAGGGAAATACTGAAAATTTTCTCATAAGTAGTTTCAATAAATTTTATGTAATATTTATAGTGAGACCATTCGGCCAAAATTTCGGGGACATTGGCTCAAATTCTGGGACATTTTTCAGTGGTAACGGGGACAGTTCAGAAATATCTAAAATAAATTGAAACATTTTAATCAAAAAAGGTGAAGTTTACTTGTTTTTTTATAAATAAAGCAAGTTATAAATCGATTTTAACCATCTGAGTTAAAATCCTTTAAAATAAGATGATCAAGGCTTACATCTGCTTTTTCTTCCTCCAATTGTTCATTCGTATTCTTTGTTTTTTTTGTGATATTTATCGCTACCAGCAATCTTTTTCACCATTTTTGACGTTTTTTTAATCAAGTCAAAAAAGTCCATACAACTGAACATCATGTCACATTTCACGAATATGATACTTCCCAAAGTTCTTATTTGAAAATGTGTTTATTCTTTCGTCCAAATTCGGTTTATGGTCAAAATGGCTCGTTCGACTGTGGCGAGCAAAACTGGGTAAATGTTTGCCACTTTCATGCATTTTTAATTGCCGTAAAGCCATTTTTCAATATAACGCTACCAAATTTTCAGGTTATATACTTCATTTATTAAGAAATAAAATGCATTAGTTCAAGTTTGCAAAATGCATACATATAAAAAAAATTTTACAAAAATAATAAAAAATTCTATTTAGCCAGTTGTACACGTGTTCGCATTTGTCAGAGTCGGTTCATTACTTATACCATTATCTTTACCGTTTTGTTTTTTTGCTGAACTTAACTGTTGTTTTTTTTTTTTGCAATAAATAAAAATAAGTTAAGTAATTCAGTCG
The DNA here is from genome assembly GCA_943735915.1 of Pherbina coryleti. Taxonomy (NCBI): domain Eukaryota; kingdom Metazoa; phylum Arthropoda; class Insecta; order Diptera; family Sciomyzidae; genus Pherbina; species Pherbina coryleti. Next base: position 5,968,284 of record OX030950.1, read on the forward strand.
TGTTTACTTGATGGGGCGTCAAATTTGCTGAGTCATTTAAATTAAAAAGACTGTTTTTATGTTTTTATCAAAATGAGGAAGATTAATAAAAAGGCTGATGATGAAATTGTTTCAATGATTGAAAATGGTTGTTCATGAAGAGAAATAGCACAAACCTTACAAATTTACCACCAAACTGTTCTAAATATACTAAGACGACGGAATATAAAGGATTCAAAGGTTACAAAAAGGCTCCACAATATATTTTCGGTCAGAGATGCTCGAGCCATGGAGCGCTTATTAACTCAACAAGTAGCTAAGACACCTAAAGAAGCTGCAAAAAGATTGAAAAGCCAGTAAGTAAGTGAACAGCACGCAGAGCGTTGAAAAAAATTGGGCTGGAGGCCGACATTAAACCACAAAAGCTAGCATTGTCTGCCAAAAACATGAAATGATTGAATTTCTACCAAAGGTACAAACACTGGAGAATCAATGATTGAAAGCCTGTGATCTGGTCTGATGAGACCCATGTTAATCGGTATCAGTCGGATGGAAAACAATATTACTAACACCGAATCCATTAAAAGCTGCAGAAGAATCAAGTTAAACAAACGATGAAACATGGCGGTGACAGCCTTATGCTGTGGGGCTGCTTTACATAGAGGTATATTGGTCCACTTGTAAGAATATACGGTATAATAAAGAAAAGGGATTACCTGAACATCTTACAGACTGGATTTCGTTGACCTTAGTGCGTAATCAACAGAAGAGGTCATATTCTAGCAAGATGGGGATCCGATGCATACAGAGAAAATTATTCAAGAGTGGCTAAAAAATCGGGATTTCCAGCTTTTAAACTGACCAACACAGAGTCCTTATTTAAATCCGATTGAAAATTTGTGGGCTATTCTAAAAAAACAGCTAGCATCTTACGAAATGGCCCCAAATAACATCGACTAACTATGGTCAAGAGTTCAGAAGAAATTGCGTGATCTTCAACATGCAACCATTGAAAAACTAGTCGAAAGCATGCCGAGACATATTAATAGCGTCATTAAGGCCAAAGAACTTTGGAAAAAACATCAATTTTATATTTTATGTTATAAAAATTACCGTCGGGCAAAACTGGCTAAATGGAATTTTTTGTTATTTTTGTAATATTTTTTTTTTATTTTTATACATTTTGCAAACTTGAAAACTGAACACTGTATATATTGAACTATATCTCTTTATACGGTACGTTTTTTGTTGTGAAATATTTGAGTGCTCCACCCATAGCTATTATAATTTAAACAATCATTTTTTTTTTCTATAAAATTGATGAAACAGAATAAAAAATAAAGATTACTTACCAAAAAACTAACTTTTCCCTTTTTTTCTCAAAATGTCACAAAATGAAAAAGTATCCCAAACTAAAAATGCCGTCAATTGGTAATAAAGTTTGTTTCATAACAAACACGTCACAACCACAAACATGACTTCATGCAACAAAATGAAACAAATTAAAAAGAAATCAAACCTTTTTATGACTAAAAAGAAAACCACCTTAAAACGCCAAAGTATCACTAAAAAAACCAAACCCAAAGACACAAAAAAGTTTCATTGAATAGCGGAAATTGCATTTGAAACACAACAATTTTATTTTTGTTATTGTTGTAGCAAACATGGAAATTAAGTCGCAGGTAAGATTTTAAGTCACGAAACGCGTAGCGCTAGTTTTATAAAAACAATGAAACAAATTTTATGAACCCTTGTTTTTACAAAAAAAAAAAAAAAAAAATAAAACAACTCAATGTACATAAGTGCGTTGTAGAAAAAGAAGCAGCACAAAACACGCAACATGCAGTAAATGCGTGGGTTGCCATTGCGTTGGGAATATTGAAGAAAAGGTGCTATTGGCTCGATTTGACGCCAGAAATTGGCTCCAAAAGCTTGAGAGCTTTGCATCGTGATGGCGGCATGCAACTGCATTACGCAGTTGGGCGCACCAAAAAGCGTTTAAAATAAACTCAACGGGCTAATATGCACGAAAAACAAAACATTTCAATAAGCTAACAGCTATTCAGCATTTGATGAAAATCTGACTAGCTGGCAATGATGTAATTTTGCATAAAATTTGAACGCTTTCTAAGCGTAGGTTGTCAAACGCTGCTAAATGCATGCAACGATGTCTTGTCGGCTGACAAATGTGGCTGGAACTATTTAGTAATTGTTGTTGATGTTTGTGGTTTTTGGTGTGCTACGCCCACCCACTTAGCAGCTACAAATACTTTGTAGGAGGAGAAGGAGGAGGTAATTGCTGTTGTGGAGTAATTTTTTTTTTTAACAATTTTCGAACATTTGCGACACGCTTTGCATTTGTTAAGTAATGATTTTTCCAACAACATTAATTTTTGTCTTTGTTTTGTTTTACGCCTTTCATATTTTACAATAAAATAATAAAAGCAACAACAACAACAACAACAACAACAACAATGTCAGCAACACCACTGGAAACAATTATGTGACGCACGTTTGACGTTTTAATCGTTACAATCACATTCAGGTGATTGACCTGAAAATTGAAAACACTCACAATCACACACACACACACATTCACTCAAATGCACTGCGAGAGACGACCGAATTGTATTGTATTTAACTTATAACAACAACTACCGCTGTGCCGTCTACTTACTGCAAATAAAAGAAAACTTTTTCTTCAACTTCGGCGTGTTTCTTTTTTATCTCTCTCTCATTATTTCAATAATTCATAAATGGTTGGCAATCATTAATATGGTTGCCACATAAACGTTTCCTCAGCACTTGTTTTGAGTGTTGTTTTCTCTTATTTTTTAATGCGTTTTCAGCTACGATCGCTTTATAAGGTTCTCGCGTAAGGCACTAGAAGTCTTCATTGATTAATTTAAACATTTTGATTTTTTTTATTAATTTTTTTTTATTGCTTGAACGCTAGACGCTTAAGAATTTCATTCATAAGTTTTCTGCTTTGCGTGTTTCTTGTGATGTTGTTGCTCTCTAATCTTTTTTTAATGATTTTTCAAAACAATGTCTGAGTACCCTGCAGAAAAATTAAAATGAAAAGACTTGGATGTAAATAGAATCCATACCAAGATTTTGATCAATGGAATGGAAGTGACACGCCCACTTAAGCAGAAGTGGGCATGAGATATACAAAGCAATAAATTTTTCATTCCGTGTGCACAATTTAGAAGAAATTTTGTACTTGTGGCCAATGCTTTTACACAAAAACAGTTTTCAATAATGAATGAGACACACCCACTGACACAGAAGTGGGCATGAAATGTTTAAAGCAATATATAAAAAAAAATTTTGGACTCCGAAAATTCAGCGGAGTCACGGGTCACACCCTCTTTGGCATAAGTGAGCTTTATGCTTATGAATCAATTAAATTTTGCCTCCGAAGAAGTTACTTGAATGGACTTCAGATATTAATTTAAAATCTTCAACTGACACGTCAACTCATATGCTAAAAATTTGTGAAAATCTTCAATGAAAATTAAATCTGATTTATAAGCAAAAGTTATTTTAGTAAGATATGAAGGATAAAAAAAGCGTGTAAATACAGTAAACCACATAAACAAGCACTAAATTTATCGTTTGTCAAGTTGCATCTTTGTAAAAATCCTAAATGGACTAAACTTGCAAACTTGTTCAGTGAAAAAAAAAACCAAAACATTCACTTTCACAGATTTTTCTTTTTTTCATTGGCAGTTTTACTAAGATGTGAACATTATAACGGAAAATATTATGGCTGTTGCACTGCTTTTAGTGGCGGGCAAAATATGTGCATTATTTTGCAAAACACTAAAAATGGAGAAAAACGTCTTAAAAGTTAAACGAGTGCGTCATCTTTTAGCTGCGTCTACGTCTAAAATAATGCAGCAGCAAAATAATAAAAGTTCATTGAAGCGAACGTAAATTATATAAATATTCAATTAAATTTTCTTAATGTTGCAATTAACAAAAACACACACAAAAACAAAAACACCAACAAAAGCGTTTCGAAAAAAAAAAACATCAAAATAAAACGTGAGCAAAGCACAAAGACCGTGTCTGAAAAACAAAAAATACGATTTAAATAAAAGTGCAATTTTTTGCAACATAGCGAAAGGTTGCAAAGCGTTTTCAAATTTATGAGAAAAAAAACTAAATAAATTATTACAATGCCCAATTTTATGTATGGAAAATTTAACCATAGCCTATGTAAGTTTTTTTCTTTTCTTTTAGTAAGAAATTTATGAGTTTTTAAATAATTTATTGAATTTCTTCACCTCTGCTTAAAAAAATAAACAATAAAAATCAAGTCAAAACGCTTGCCATTTCATCTATTTTGTAATTTTGAAAAAAAAAAAAAAAATGAAACGATAGTAAATAGCTTGACTGACAACAATTTCCCAGCAGCATTTGTTGTTGTTGTTGCTATTTTCGCTAATAGCATTGTTGACATTTTGTCAACATAAACGCTGATGGCGTACATGCACAACAACAACAGCAACAAGTTTTTTATCTGACACGATTGCTGTTGTTGTTGTTATTGCTGTCTTGACAGCATGAGTTGCTCATTTCATATCAGCTTGAAAATCTTCCAAATCAATTCAGCTGAACTTAACTGAATCAATGTTGATCACTCTGCTTGTTGGAAGTGGGCTGTTTTTCCACTTTTGTCAACAATGAGGATAAAATCACTTTTCCTTTTTGTTTTTTATCTGTCATGTTGTATAAATGCGGCAGATGAGTTCGCTTTTAATCTGGCTACAATCGAAATAGAAAGTAAAAAATTTAATTTATTTTTAATGTTCGATTAATAGCTGAAGATATAAACTAGCTGCATTGCAGCAGAAAACGTGTTGCATAGTTTTAGAGTCGAATTTTTGACAATTAATTTAAAAAAGCTTAACTTCCGTGAATTTTATGGAATAATGCAAACATGCTGGAATATATTGAAGTATTTTTTACACCAATACTTAAAACTTAATACTAAATACTTAATACTTAATACTTAATACTTAATACTTAATACTTAATACTTAATACTTAATACTTAATACTTAATACTTAATACTTAATACTTAATACTTAATACTTAATACTTAATACTTAATACTTAATACTTAATACTTAATACTTAATACTTAATACTTAATACTTAATACTTAATACTTAATACTTAATACTTAATACTTAATACTTAATACTTAATACTTAATACTTAATACTTAATACTTAATACTTAATACTTAATACTTAATACTTAATACTTAATACTTAATACTTAATACTTAATACTTAATACTTAATACTTAATACTTAATACTTAATACTTAATACTTAATACTTAATACTTAATACTTAATACTTAATACTTAATACTTAATACTTAATACTTAATACTTAATACTTAATACTTAATAATTAATACTTAATACTTAATACTTAATACTTAATACTTAATACTTAATACTTAATACTTAATACTTAATACTTAATACTTAATACTTAATACTTAATACTTAATACTTAATACTTAATACTTAATACTTAATACTTAATACTTAATACTTAATACTTAATACTTAATACTTAATACTTAATACTTAATACTTAATACTTAATACTTAATACTTAATACTTAATACTTAATACTTAATACTTGATACTAAATACTTAATACTTAATACTTAATACTTAATACTTAATACTTAATACTTAATACTTAATACTTAATACTTAATACTTAATACTTAATACTTGATACTTAATACTTAATACTTAATACTTAATACTTAATACTCTGTTTTTAGGAACCTATACTCAAGTGACAAACTTGCTTCAAGCTTCTAACAACTTCCGGCTCTTGATAACTTAACTACTAAAAAAAAAAAAAAAAAAAAACCTGTTTAAAAGTAAAATACTTAGAAATAGCTCTCATTTTTTTTCCAGCAGCAACAAGTCAAAAGTAGTTTTTAAAGCAATTAAGATGAAATAAGGTCTCTGTTTGAGGCAAGAGCATTAAACAGCTGATTGCGATGAAAGTGAAAATACAAAACATCAAAAAATATACATAAGCATGTACTTGTACATAATTTTGTTTTTGTTTTGTTTTTATATACATATTTTATTTTGCTTACTGAGTTATACAAGTTATTTCAATATTATTTTGGAAAAAAATCAAGCACGAACACTTCTAATAACGGCTACTTGCATTGAGCTTGGTCTGATGTGTTTAAGCAAGAAAAGTTGCTACTCTAAGTGTATGTGAGAGTGTGTGCGTTTATGTTGTGTATTATTATTGTTGTTGGCTTTCACATTTCATATCAAAACGAAACTGAAACTATTGAGCTCTTGTTATTAAAAACTGCTTAGTTATGGCTCGTCTCGGTCGTTGTTGTTATTTTGGTAGATAATGAGCTACTACATAGAAAATATGAAATTGTAAGCAAATCCTCAATTAGCTGTTGCACTAAACACACATACTCACACACACACACACACACACATGCTCTCACTCTTATGGTATATTTATGGAAATACAGCCAAAAACGGCAAATTAAAGAAAACAAAAGTGAAAAAAAAGGAAAAACCGTTACTTGAAGAAAAATGGCTTGTATTGAAATAATTGAAGCACACACAAGCACATATATATATATATATATTGTAGTCTATATGCACCATTTAGACTTAGCAGTTTTATACCGCTTACATTTTATAAACGCTTTTCTTGTCGGCATTTAAAACACAGTTTGCACTGAGAAGCTTTCAATTTCATTCGCTGCAATTTAAGCCTGTTACACATATTTGAAGGTAACGGTTTTTTTTTCTATTAAAAATAAGCAGCTCGAAAAAGTTTTGTCAGCTGCTTGATTAAACAAAATTTAAGAAACTGCTTTGGCTCATTCATAAATTGGTTTCAATTAATTTATTATTGATTTTGAGTTTCGCTTAAGTTAGTCTTACAAATTATTGAGTTTTGAAAAACAGCAATATTGCTTTCACAATTCAAAATAATGCCAAACATCTTCTTTGCGCTTGGAAATATTTGTGTATTGCTTTAAAATGTTGACGAGTTGTTAAAACTGTTTGCATAAAATTCGATACTTATTCTTTTATGCCCCCAAAATTACACCATGAAATTAACTTATAAATTAATTAGCTGCATACCGAATAGAGCTGAAATGTTTTAAAAAATAACTCATTAAAATGGAGTCTATTGATGAATATCAGCAAAAGCGTTAACCATTAACTATTACTTCGAATACTGAGAGTCAATTTTAAACATGCAGACTTGGCAGTTTCTTTCGTAAGACGTTTATGTATTTCATGCACATATTTTATTGTAATTTTCCAAAAAGCCGTTTCGATTTTTGGATTTTTGATTTTTAATGAAGTCATTAACATTTTAAAATGAACGAGTTAAACACGCATTTTTACAGACATTTACACGCAATGCATAAGCAAACAAAAACTTGGTTCAAAGAAAGTTGTTGGCAGCTAATACAGCCAATAACAAAACAATTAGTATATCAGCACGAACTGTTGTTGTGGTGGTGACGCCTTAAGTTGAACTGCCAAATAAATGGTTGACAAGATGTTGCTACAAAATACTGTGCCGGGTTCAATGCAATAAAACGACAAATATTTTGGTTTAGAAAAAAAAACCATCACTTTGCAACTTAAATTTTTAGTATTTCTCTTTAACCCATTATGTTCGTGATGGACGTTTTATGTTCTTAATTTTGAGAGAGTGTATTTTCTAAAGCTTACGGAATTTTAAAATGAAAAATTACCTATTAAACGTGTGATTTCTTCTAGGAATTTTGCAGATGTTATTTAATTTTTCAAAAAATTGTTCAAACCTTACAAAAATAACAAGCTTATATATTAAAAAAATAATATATGTGTTCTTATGATAATCCAAGCAAGTTTTTATTTATGTTTTATTAAAAACACTACGTAAGATAATTCTGGGATAGATTCAAGAAGTGCTCAATAGACCAATCCTCAATCTTTTCAAAGTAAAATTTTGCTTAGATTCTTTTCATCCTGATAAGAGATTATGAATATTTGAATTCTATACCGACCGTTATCTTAAAACTATTTATCCTTTACCTCAGAGAGTTTTTTTTAAATATATTGGATGAATTGATTAAGATTTTAGACCCATTGAAATTCCTTCTACAGTGTTAACTCCAGACGGTTATATTTTGTGTTAACCACTTTCTTAACTTTATAATAAATCTATAAACGAAAGTGTCCACATTGTTAAACCACTATCTTAAATTCCAAAAGTGAATTTCTTTTCATTCAGCGGAATACAAAGTTTCGACCAAAAAGACCTCTTAGCTGGATTAACACACTTGTTAAAAAATTTCCAAGTTCACAACCGCAACTTTTCATTTAAAAGTTTTTAAGTATTTCCGTACGGTTTTCATCATTATATTATTGGGTCAATTGTATACAAAACGCTCTTTTTTTGTCACCGCTCTTTTAACTCTGTTTTTAGGTAAATACAAAAAGAAAAAAACAAATAAAAAATGAGAAAGTCTTCACTGAAGAATATTAATTGACAAAAGATATTTTTCAGAATCCTTAAATTGTTTACATATTTGTCTTGAAGAATATATAATTGCTCTCTCGTACTCGCTTAATACAAAAACATATGTCCCCAGTTACACTTTTTGATGAAAAACGTGAAAAAAAGTTGAAAACAATGCAAAAATATAACAAATAATAACTGTTTTGTGATGATAGCATTTATTTCTTATGCTTTATTTTGTTGTTATGCTCCAAACATTGTCATCGCGAATTTGGCTTTCGATTTACTTTTAGTCCTCAAGCAATGTATTGAACGTCACTTTTTTTTTACACTTCGTTAGTTTTAATTTAGGAGAGGTATAGATGACAAGTAAGCTATATTAAGGAAGTGCAGAGATTAGTTCTCATGAAATTCTAAAAATGAAGACGATTAAATAATACTAAAGTAAATTTTTTGTGTTTTCTCAGTTCATCATGATAAGTATGTGTAAAAATGTATTGAACGTCACGCGGAGTTTTATTAAAGCAAAAATAGTTAACAAAAAAAAATCCAAGCTTAAAATCATTTTTTCATGGGTTTTGATTAATTTCCTTGTTTAAGTATATTTGCAAAATAAGATTACTAAGTGGTAAATATATTGAACGTCACTTTTAAGATATGTCACACCATCGGCTGAAGTATTCATTTTGTATTTCGTTTTTGTATATTAGAGAGTAAAATAAAGGGTGATTTTTTTGAGGTTATGATTTTCATGCATTAGTATTTGACAGATCACGTGGGATTTCAGACATGGTGTCAAAGAGAAAGATGCTCAGTATGCTTTGACATTTCATCATGTCACAACGATTTCATCATTCACAACGTCGAATTTTCAGTGAATGGGCCCTAGAAAAGTTGGCAGAAAATCCGCTTTTTTATCGACAAATTTTGTTCAGCGATGAGGCTCATTTCTGGTTGAATGGCTACGTAAATAAGCAAAATTGCCGCATTTGGAGTGAAGAGCAACCAGAAGCCGTTCAAGAACTGGCCATGCATCCCGAAAAATGCACTGTTTGGTGTGGTTTGTACGCTGGTGGAATCATTGGACCGTATTTTTTCAAAGATGCTGTTGGACGCAACGTTACGGTGAATGGTGATCGCTATCGTTCGATGCTAACAAACTTTTTGTTGCCAAAAATGGAAGAACTGAACTTGGTTGACATGTGGTTTCAACAAGATGGCGCTACATGCCACACATCTCGCGACTCTATGGCCATTTTGAGGGAAAACTTCGGAGAACAATTAATCTCAAGAAATGGACCGGTAAGTTGGCCACCAAGATCATGCGATTTGACGCCTTTAGACTATTTTTTGTGGGGCTACGTCAAGTCTAAAGTCTACAGAAATAAGCCAGCAACTATTCCAGCTTTGGAAGACAACATTTCCGAAGAAATTCGGGCTATTCCGGCCGAAATGCTCGAAAAAGTTGCCCAAAATTGGACTTTCCGAATGGACCACCTAAGACGCAGCCGCGGTCAACATTTAAATGAAATTATCTTCAAAAAGTAAATGTCATGGACCAATCTAACGTTTCAAATAAAGAACCGATGAGATTTTGCAAATTTTATGCGTTTTTTTTAAAAAAAAAGTTATCAGGCACTTAAAAAATCACTCTTTAGTAAAATGAACGCCTGCTGAAAGAGTCTTCGTGCTCTTTCACGAAAAAAATAAAGCTAGATGATTCCTAAATAAAGGAACGAAATGAAGAATATAAACGAAAGCAAAAAGAATAGTACCTATGTTTGACTTTGACCTGATTTTTGTTTTTACTAACTGATATCGCCCATTTCACATTGAAGTGATCAGTTGCGCTGATCATCTCCGATTTGGCTTAAATATTTTTCTTGTATTGGTTTATTGATTTAAAAACCAAATTCGAAGGTATAAATTCTTAGAATAATTTTTTGCGGCCAAAATAGGGTCTATTTTGAGACAACGTCGCTCAATCAACTTAAGACCGATTACCGGTAATATAGTATCATTGGAAAAGTTATTTGATCTATTTTGAGGAAAAGTACAAAATTTTTAAAAATATTGCAATAAGTTGACTCATTCTTAATTTAAAAAAAAAAATAAATAAATAACTGGCCATTTCAGCCCTTGAAAGGACTTTGACCTAGCTTCTTATGATCAATTGTGTTGTGCGTGTTATTAAGTTTGTACACAATTGACCGAGAAACGGACCTACAGGTTTAATGCCGACTTAGAACGGCGATGAACGAAATGTTCTTATTCTCAAGAAGCTTTACATGGCATTTTGATTACTCTCTGAGGTTTGCCATTGTCTGCAGAGAGGTGGCGGCTGTACAGAAAAATTATTTTAATTCAAATAATATTCTGTCGCTACTGGGGTTCGAACCAAGGTCTCCAGGTTCTTTGACATAGCGGCCACGCACTTTAACCAACTACGCCACGGACGCCACATTCTTTATTTGTTTAAGTTTAATACCAAGCCAGCAACACGAGCTATAATTTTTTTCTTTTTTATAATTTTCATTTTTTTTCGTTTTTACGTTAGGTTATACCTTTCCAATGATATAAAATGAAGATGTGGTTTTAAAGGGTTCAGAAGTTATATTGTAAAACGTGAATTCTTAATAAAGTCTTAATACAAGTTCAGCTAGCTATTGACTTTTTTAATTTTTTGTAAAGAAAAAAAATTGGATGAAAATTTTATGTATAGCTGAAATATATATTTTATATTAACTTTTTGTTTTTTTTTTTCTTTATGTAAAAGAATAAACCTGTTTTTGTTAAACTCCCAATTTTATTAACAATAATTGGTTAAACGGAACAAAATGTATTGAACGTCACAAAATGTATTGAACGTCACTCTGTTTTTTTTTTTCTGAAATTTCTTATTATTTAATAATTTTTTCAATATTTATTGCTGCTAGTCTACTACTTTGAAAATAACCTGTATGTTGATGTCTTTTTGGAGAAAAATTTTAATTTTTTCCCGTTAAAATTGTAAAATATGTAGGTATGATTGGATAAAAAATTATTTTTTTGTAACTGAAATGGCAAGAAGTGGCAATTTTTCCCGTATATCTGCTGTGTGACGTTCAATACAAAAATCGTATAAAAATCATAGAAAAAATGATTTTTTGCAGGACCTAAAACAACTTCGAATTCTCCATTATTTTTCACTTAATTTGACTACTCTATCGGGAAAATTTAAAAAACTTTAAAACAAAACATGAAAACCTCTTTGAGTACGTTTTTTTTTGTAATTGATCCTATTAGAAACATATTTTATTGGGATGAATTCGACCAATTTTAAATGTTAATTCTTTGCAGCCAAAAGGCAATTCTAGACCAACTATGAGGAACTTTTTGGAACATTCTCATGCAAAAAGATCATAGACCGAGAGTTAATGGTCTTTTGATATTCTGGAGTAAATTTAGAAATGCATTAAAGTCCACTCTGCAATCAAATCTAACCAGTGGCTACAATCGAAGATAAGAAAACTCGGTCAAAACCATGATGCTTGCTTTAAAGTGATGTACAGTTTGCTTGTTGTATTTTATATTGAAGTTATGGTGATTTTAGATGATGCACAAAGTTCCACCATTATGTTCAATCCGATTAAAATTAATTCTAGAAATGCAAAGTTCTCTATTCCATAATTGAAGTCCCTCTGTTATGTCCCTCTGTATATGGAAATTGCTTTTTGATAGAAGTACATTTTTTTCATCGAACGCATTGATTGATTGAGTCGTATTCTTATAGGTACATTTAAAATATTTCATATATTTTTATTATATTTATGGATGAGGATCTGAAAAAGTCGACCAATTAATTTGACAATGTCTGATCATTTAAACTAAAGAGAGCTAATTGGTGACTAACCAAAAACGTACCTGAGTAGGCTTAAACAATACAAAATGGGGAAAATCGATATAGTATTTTGTTCATATAGAGCCTATCAAGTGAAATCGTGTTTTTGAATTTCATAAATAAGACATTTTTTATTTTTTTTTTTTTGCAAAATGTGAAATTTTCTTTATTTAAAGCAGTTTAGATTTTTTTTATGCTATTTATATGAACAACCCTGTATAGTGTTTATATTTTTCATTTATTTTAATTTGTTTCTATTTCTATTTTCTAAAATGAAATCGATATTTTAACTTATAAACATGCATAAACTTTACAAAAAACCCCCTTTATTACATATCATCCACATAGCTGCCCAAGTTCGTGTCTTAAGTCTTCAGTTTCCTGAATGAAAAATTAAATTATGTTGTATTCACTGCATGCAAGGCTCAACAATCTGTTAAAAAATATAAATGAAATGCAGCATAATCGACTCAAAGGCCATGAATAATAGCGAGAAATGAAAGAAGAAAACTTCCTTCACGCTACACCGTAAGAAATAATATGATAAACACACACAAATTTCCATATTTTTATGAGTTGCTGTAAAACCTTCATCTGGCCTCAAGCCGAACATTAAACACTTTCACGTGTATTTATTTTTGCTACGGATTTGGCAACAGTAATAATAACAATAACAATAATAACAACAACAATAGGAACTACAACAATCATAATGAACAATAATTTTTCTTATGTCTGGAACGTTAATCGCAAAATGAGTTCAAATCCCGCGTAATACGTCTAAGAGGGTGTTTAACAGTCACAGACGTGGCTGCAGATGGTGTTAATTGCAGTCTATGTGAAAGTATTTGCTAGCAAGTACGTTTAAAATTTTTATAGAGCACCAAATAAGCACAACACCTGCAAAATAGACGTTGCATAGCTAGTCAGCTTGTAGCCAGCTAAGCTGATCTGATCATAAAACTCGTAGAGCGAACGTGTCTTGGTCTGCGTGCTATTTAATGATTTGGAAAATTAAAGCAGCATGGAGCATAGCGAAATACACACAAAATTGAATGTCATTGACTTGTTGGGCTTTTTTCTGTTTCGTGCTAAGTATTTGGTCAATTTTCATGTAGCTTAGACAACAAATCGTTGAAGCGACCAGCTGCAAACATATTTGCCAAAATTAGTTGTTCAATCAATCAATGCTTTTTGTACAACACAATGGCTCAAATTTCTTGGCGTGTCTCTATTTGAGAATGATTGGCATGCATTCTAGTTGGCTTAAGTTGGCAACGTTGGTGGTCATATATAGACAGTTGCGTCAGCGTGCTGACAAGAAAACCAAATTATTTGCTTTATGTACAGCTTAAATCGCACCAACGTCATCTACATCAGCGCATATTAAAAATAAAAAAAATAACACTATAAATATTACCAAAAATAAGCATCTTCCGTTGCGAATCGCGTCTTGGCCTTAAAGCCATGAAGCTTCGTTTTTTGCAAACCAAGTTTATATGCATATAAAAACCAGCTAATTTCTTGCTAAATACTTCAAAATGTTTCCCAATCAAGAGTTCGTCATACATTTTGTTTAAAAATAATTAAAAATAAAAACGTAAGCTTTTTAAACTGCAAAAATGGTTATTTAATATTTTGCAGTTAATAAAAAAAAAAAACGAAAAAAAACATATTTCGACTGCAATGTAGCAGAAGACTGGTAAAAACTTGTTTTTTATTTATTAATCAGCGTCGGTGTTTAGGTTTGTCATATTTTTTTTTTTTTTTTTTGTTTGTTGTTTGAAAAATCCCAGTTCTATTTTTGTCAATGAAAAACAGCGGTGTCCATTAATTATGGCTAAATATCAGCATAAATTATTTAATATCAACGTTTGCAGATTGCTTAAAGCATTAAATTCATTAAATCTGGCAATTTTGAAAACTTTGCTTGATTATTTTAAAGCAATCAGTTGCTTGCTCAAATCTTTTGTTTGCTGGAGCGCACTTTTTTTATAAAGTTTTAAATGAAGAAAGCAGCGAAAAAGATGGAAATTGAAGCTACACGCTGTTTGATTGACGTGAATATCTGTGGCGAGCGCTTATTGCGCAATGGGATGCCGCACCTGCTTTGCGAAAACAAACAAATAGGCCCTCACGTTATGTCTCCATTCAACGGATGGACTCAATAAATGTCTAGGTATAATTTTCTGGAATTATGTCATTTTGACCATTTAAAGGCAAGATTTAGTTTGATTTGCACATATTAGTATGTGAAGTGTGTTCAAGAAGTAACGGGAATTTTCAAACACTACCAAAACACGTTTTATTCTTTTAACAGCTGTCAAAAAAATTATATAAGCAAGTGGCTAAAATGTATAGAATCATCTAGATATAACTACCAATACAAAAAAAAAAAAACAAAAAATAAAAATTCGTACCATTCAGACGAACACAGCTCGCGTCATTTCAAAATTCCCGTTACTTTTTGAATATACCTCGTATTTGCGAGGTAAACACAAAAAAGAAATAATGATTTTATGATTTAAAAAATAAGAAAATACTCAATCGCTCTGGATATTGTTTATTTTTATGACTTTTTTATGAACTAGGTTCAAAAAGATTGGTAACAACTTTCGCTAATTTTAGTCGATTTAACCTTAAAAATCGGTTCATTTTTCGTAAAACTTCTGTCACTTTATTATTTTTAAGTATAAATAGTTTGTTTAGTTCAACCCCTAACTTCTTTAACAACAAATAATTTTCCGTTTTTTTCAGATCTAGATCTAGTTGGCAGAAACCATGGCGGCTGAATTTTTTGATGATTTATGCAAAAATCTAAAAAACTACTGTAAGCTCCTAAACGATCTCCAAACATTTCACAAAAAAAAAAAAAAAAATAAAAAAAAATGGTTTTGAAAATTTTTGATTTAAAAGACCACTTGAACTGAATGAAACAACCAAGGGTATGGTTTCAATTTTTTTGTTTCCTGAATTAAGCATTTCAATTAATTTTTTTTAATTTTAAAACGCAATTTTTTCAAAAAAATATGAAACTAACTGAATATTTAAGAGATTATTAAATAATGTGCCTATTCTCCGATGAACTCTGAATTTAAATTCATTGCTAATAAATAATATTACGCTTAACTCGTTTCAAGCTCAGGTAAAACACGGCCTGTTTGATCGGATATCAGTAACATTTTTATGTTAAAAATATTAAAATTAAGAGTAAAAAAAAAAAATTAATAGCTGTAACTTAAGCTTTGTTTCGGATGGATTTGAATTTCTAATGCAAACGAAAGACTTAAGCAACGAACTTGAAAATCAATGCATTGAGGGCAGAGCGCATATAATTTTTTTTTTTTATCCTCTTGTTTATTTTGAAACAGTTTTATTCCAACAATATTTTGCCAGAGTTGAGCTCAATAAATGTAAACAAAAAAGCTACAAGAAGTTTTGCTCGTAATATGCACAAGCAACAGAATCTCGAATCATCTTCAAGTCGTCTTCTGATTTATTCAAAATTTTCATGGTTTTTTGTGATTATTTATTTGTTTTTTTTTTTTTTTTGTTTCTACTTTTTTGCAACTTAAACAATTGCAGTTATTAACGGCGACAGTAGGTGTTGCAGCCAATTGCCTCCGTTGGCTGTTAGTGCAGCGCAAAGTGGAAGTTGTTGCTGCAGTTGATGATGTTGCTGATGTTATTGTTGGTGATGGTGAGGATAAATTCGCTATGTGGGAGGCAATTAGTATGCAATTTTAATACAAACGCAGGCAAAAGCACAGAGGAAATAAACACACACACACACACACACGCACACACTAAAATTAATGAGTAATTTATATGCCGCACACACACACACACACACAAAGGCAAGCAAATATGTACGCAGTTTCTTCGCCATTTTAAATATGACCATATAAGACGCTCCAGTGTGTTGTACAGCGCAGTGCAACAGCTTTTGCTTTGAATACAAAAAAAAAAAAGAAGAAGACCTTTAAAAAGCAAAACAGACAATAACGACGATGACGACGAATATGCAGAAATATTTTTCATGGTAATAGGTATGTAAAAATACCTGTGTGCAAAAAAAAAACAAAAAAAAAACACCAACTACAATATGACCATATTTACAATGCAGCAATAACGAGAACAGCAACAACAACAACAACTACAACAACAGAAACAGTTGGCTGGGAAATGTCAGTCACTTAGCTGTGCATTGCATGGTGTAACAGGAAGGTCTGCTGCGGTGTAGCAGCAGCTTCAAGTTGGACAGGCTGGCAGTCGTCGTTGGTTGGTCGGTCATTTGGTGTTCCATTGGGCAGAGAGTTTAATGAGCATGTAATAATTTTTTGTTTCGCCAATGTTGTTGTTGTCTTCGGCTGCTTACGCACACACACTCATGTATCGCTATTAAGTAATATTTACACATTTAATAAGAAGTTGTTTTGCTTTTTGTGATCGACAAAAAATTAAAAACTATTTATTTTAAGACAGCTGAGAACTAAAAACGACTGAAATCTATTTGTTTTTGAATAAAAGTAAATAAAGCATATTTTTTGATCGTAAAAACGTTTTGAATTTTTCAAAAATTTTTTTGAATTCATTTGAAAAAATGAATTTTCTTTGCATAAGACAACAGCTACTTAACAATTTATTGTATTTTTTTAAATGCTCAATAGTTGGGTTGACAATTTTCTTTCTCTGAGGAGTTTGAATTAATAAATATTTATAATATTTTTTTTTTAATTGTATTGCCTAGTCCAAAAGTTATAATTTTTTAAAAAAATTGCTACAGCTGAATTTTAACGTTAGTTTTCATGCCTCTCTTCTCTTCTTCTCAGCCAACATCAAATTTAATTTGTAGGTCAATGAGATTCGGTTCTCTGAGTTTTTAATTTATCGAAATCATGGTTGTAAATCTTAGTTAAAGCATTTATATTTTATTTTTTCATCTTTTTCCCTTTTTTGTACATTCTCACATTTACTGGCACACACAAGTTTTTGTTTGACCTTTTTATCGTCTGGCTATAAGACTTTTTTATAATTTGGCAGATTTAATTAATTACTATTAATTATTGATGCCATAACGCGCAGACAGCTCTTCGGCTGTTGTTGGAACAGCTTAGTGGCTGTTCAAATACTACTTCTAGTATTTGGTTGATTAAATTAAGTTGCTTTTATTTAAACATGTCTTCTTATTTTTCCAAATTTTAAATAAAAAAAAGTTCAAAGGTTCTCAAGATTTCTTTAAAAACCGCTTTGTTCTTTTCTTTTATTGTTGCCTGTGAGAATACATCGGGTGATTTTGGCAGTTTAAAGAATATTTTTAAAGCAAACAGTTAAAAAAAGAAAATTTCAGAAAGTAAGAAGTCATCCCACTAACTGAGTGTTTTTAATGTAATCAACATAGAACCGTTTAACCAATGCTCTAAATGCATAACTCAAGTAATTTAGAATCTAAATGTATTGATGATATCATGTCATCATAAAACTTCCGGCCACTGGAAGGAAATCTTCTGGGCGTGAGAGCATTAAAAAGATACATATGAGTAGCCATATTCAGATTCCGTAGCCGAAGGCCGCTTATTGGCATGGCTTTATTGGTTGACAGTACCAGGGTTAAAGGGCAAAGGGTAAAAGTCATTAACAAATGTATTTATATATTTATACTCGTATATCTGAAAAAATTTTGTATGTTTGACTACAAAAAAAAAATAAAGTTAACTTTTGTGCTGTACAAACGGTCACGCCAATGGCACATATTGGATTACACAGTGCAACACGAAAAAAAATAACCATATACGGACACCACTACGTGATGAAAGACTTAAATAAAGAGACCCGTGTCTCCCAATTTTTCAACAGGGTGAAAAACCTTGCAGAGGTATGTTGGTGGAGTCACAAGATCACCCTGTATGATGTTAATGAAGTATTTGAAGAAGAAAGAGCTGATGATGGAGGGCAGTCTGGAAGCAACGTGCCTGTGGACACCATAAGTTCTGAATCAGAGTCAGATTCGGACGATTCGGACGACGATTTGGATCCACAACTTAAGGGAGCGCGATTTGCAAGTCCAGGGCCATCAACATTATAAACATAATACGAATACTTTTTTTTAATATTTTTGTAATAGATAGCATAGTATCTCAATGTTGAAGTAAATAAAAAACAAACTGAACACGGGAAAAAAGGTAAAAAAAAAATCGAATTTTTTTAAGTTTTTTGCGATTTTGATCTGGAAGGTGAAGTTTTTTTGATTTTATATGTTCGCAATTTTTGTTCTTTATGACAAGAGCTACAACTTTGCCTCAGAGAGTAAATCGAAATTCTGAACGGTTTGCAAGATATCAGCCCGAGAAAATTATCACTTTTTTGCGAAAATGATACCGAGGCCCCAAATCTTTGGCGGCCCATAAACAAAAAAGTGCATGACTTTGGGAAAAATTGGGAGACACGAGTCTTTTTTTTAGTCTTTTATCACGTAGTGGTGTCCGTATATGGTTATTTTCCCATGACTTAAAAAATTACACACTGTGTTAGTCTTAAGTAAGAAACACAGTAAGAAACTTATTTTAAGTTGATAGATTCGGAAAAAGTGCATACCAGCTCCGGCTTGTGACTGGAGTTTACTCCTTAGCAACACTGTTTGTCTTGAAATGTAGGATATGTCTTGGAGTATTTATATATAGGATGTTTTTTTAAGGCGGATTCCTTAAATCGAAATAAAAGAAGGGAGAATGTCTTTAAAATCCAAGCAATAATCTTTACTTAAAAGATCATTTTCTGACGTTAATGTTTGAATAGGATTTGTGGCCGCCGTGGCTAGTGCGTAATCTGGAGGTCAAATTTTCACACACTCTGCGCAGCAAATGTATTTAGCTGTATTCCGGCAATAAGTCTTCGCATATTGGCTTCCAAGTACACAATTGTTTCTGATTTATCGGTGTAGAGAAGTGACTTTAACCTTCAAGTAAACTTTGGAATTAGAAACACCAAAGAATTTTTGGGTCATATTGATCCGACTTGAAATTGTATAAAAAACATACTGAAAACTTCCCAAGTGGAAATTGCATAGGAAAGCTGAAGAACAAATTAAATAACAAATATGTTTTTGGATTTATTTAGTGCGAAAATTAAATTGATGCGGAGCAACTTTCACAAACTGTGAAGCGATGATCCGCGCAAACGTACTTTACGCATTTATCATATCGAATGCTGTATTTATTTGAATTGGGTAGAGGTGGGCACATATGGCAACTTACTCTTTTACGTGTTTTTGGTGCATGGATGAGCGGCTGTAGTTGTTGCTGCTGTTGCTGTTGTTCAGAACTTTCTGATCCAACACTTTCTACAACAGATAGAATGAAAACACAAAGTAAAAATCCCGCGATCAGTGCTGTGTCAATTTGACCCAAAAATACTTGTTAGGGAAATTTTTTGTACAGGCCAAAACAAAAAACTTTTTGCGTCAGATGGAATTGAACCAGGGTTCTCTGGCGTATAGGTGATTCACTCTACCTACTGGTCCACGTCCGAAACGTGTGGGTAGAAAAGTAACTTTACATATAAAAAAACAAAAATAAAAAAACGTGAAACGTGGTGGCCAGTTCACAGGTCCATTTCGTGAAACTAATCGTTCGTCAAATCGTTTCTTTCAGTAAATTAATTTATCGTATACTGATATCTGGCACCGAAATCACATATCTGCAACATTAATGAGAAGTCATGGGAAGGCATTGAGTCACGAAAAAGTTAGCAATTATATTCTTAAACCGGTCAGTGTTGACTATAACGTTATAATCATCATAATTTTTGAAGACATATGGACCAATGATTTCACCGGCCCGTAAAGCGCACCAAAAGGTGAGTTTTTCTGTATGTAACGGTGTTTCGAGAAAGGGCTGTGGATGAGCATTGCTCTGAATGCAGCAATTCTATTTATTCACGTATTTATTTAACCAAAAGTATGCTTCATCACTAAGTAAACTTTCAAATAAAATTGTGGATCAATGACAATCTTTCCTTTGGCACATTTGCAAACATTGCTCCGGCGGGAGTCTATTCATGAAACCAAACTAACCTCAAAACAACTGAGAAATTTAAAACCGGCTCTCACAGACAACAGTGTTTGTCAATTAAAAGTTCTCTGCCTTTATAACTTATATTACATTATTAATTTTTCCATGTATAGTAACAGCATTATTGAACACTGTGACAATAGGTTTGTGGAAACTAAAATACGATACTTGAACATCGCGAACAAGTTACATGAGTTACGAATCGTGAAAACATTGCATCAATGATTGTACCATATCTAGTAGTAGTTCCTAGTGTTCTAGCAGAAACTAGATTTAAATTTAGCTCTTTATAAAAAATTGCACTGAACACACTCCGTCATCTTTATTGAAGTAAATAATGGTTATTTCTTCTCAAGTCAGCATCATCAAAACCTCCTTAAAAAAATGTAACTTTCAATTTCTTTCTCAGTTCTCAAAACAATTCTCATTGTTTTCTATCCAATCATCATTGAAAAGTGGATTCCTTTTGTTACAAGGTGAACGTCGCTACTCACTAGCAATTCACCACAACTACTCATTCATTTAAGACCAACGATAACTCATCTGAGCAAATTCACAAACCAATTTGCTAGTAATTGAGTGACCAAAACATAGATGGAGCTTTTGAAAACTAAAGTTTCCCATCCCAGCATAGGTAAGAACTAGAGATGTCGATCCCAGAATAAGGGATAAATTAGTCCCGAAAAAATCATCCCGGGATCATCGTTAAATATTTCGGGATTAAAAAATGTGTAACTGGATAATTCAGTGCTCAAGTGCATAATTTGTAAAAAATACTTTAACATAAAAAGCACTGAAATAAAACATAAAAGATAAAAGATAAACCCCTGAACAAGTAATTTGTAAAAAAAAAACTTCTATTAAACAAAATGTTCACAAATGGTGTCAATTTATCAATAATACACTTTAGATAAGTGCTTCAGATATTTGGCCTCTATTCAAGTGTTGATTCAAAGAAGTGCTTTTCGTCAGCTGGCTACATTTGTAACAAAATAAGAACTCGGTTTGGCGATGATACTTTAAATGCATAAGTCGATATTTTTTTGAAAATAAACAGAATAGAATAGAAAAAAAAAGGAGAAACATATTTTTTATATGTTAACTAAAATTTTAAATGTTCCATATAATATTGTTTTAAGTATTATTTTTAAAATTTATCTTATATTGGTACTACATATATCATTATTACTAAAATATATTTACTATACACATATTAAATACATAAAAAAACATGTTATTTTATATAAAATTTTTATTTATTAAATCCCAGGATTAAAATTTTTATTCAAAAAAGAGTGCGGGATCGACATCTCTAGTAACAACTACAGTGCAAGAAGCGAATTAAATTTGAAGCCTAACAGTCGATTTCAACCACCATTTATATTTGTATCTCGCGCTAAATATGAAAATCTATTGTTAAGGAATAAACTCATCAAATGATTGAAGAAGCCTTGACGACATTAAGAATTTGAACTAGTGATTTTGTGGTGATTTTGAGAAATCATAATATTGTTATCAATATGATCGACTCTTAATCCAAGATGGAATTCAACATTTTTCTGAACTCTTACCCATTTTTTTTCAAGCCAGAACATTTTCTAAAAATAAAAATTTTTACAAGTTTATGATTTTTCAAAATGCTGGTGCCATATTTTTTCTTTTTTTTGTTTTGGAACCATATCGAATTGAAAAATACATCGTAAGTGATCATATTTCATTTAATAGCTCTAGACCAATCAAAGGTCTTAAAAACTTTTCTCGCAGTGTTTGTTTTTTAAAATATTTGAAAAAATGTCCCAATTGATTTGTCCCTACATACATAATATTGTGTTATAGTGTAATCCAAACACCCAAAGAATAGACCTCTCGGATAGTTCTAGTGCTATTAACAATAACCTCCATTAATTGCTATTAAAAATTACTTTTGAAAATGAAGCCATTTTTCAATTTCTTCTAAATGTTTCTATTAAGCAATCATTTCGTTTTTACTCCTTTCTCACACAGTTTTTAAATATTATTAGATTATATTTAATAACATGTAAAGTAGAGCACAAAGTGAAAATTTTTAATCTATTAAATGACAGCTTATTAAAATTATTTTATAATTAAGCAATTGTTTTGATTTCTATGCATTATTGAGCTTTGAAAATAACACAACTTTATATAAGAGCTGAATTTTATTTGATATATTTTTAAGCTTCTATGTATCAAAAACCTTAAAATTTTATTATTTCTGAAATTTATGAGTTAAACTTATTTTTTATGCATAAATATTAAATGTGAAAATAGTTTTGAATCAAGTTTATTTGATAACATGCACATCTTTGCAAAGCAGCTAAAAAAAACGAAACACTTAAGCAACGAACGCGCGCTACTTAAGTGACAGCCTTGAGTTCAGTAGCAGAGCAGAGCAGAGCAGCGAAATAAATACATATTAAAACTGATATTTATGTAGGTATAACTGAGATAACAAAACAACAGGAAATACGGTAACACAAAAAATGAAAAGCAACAACATTGAAGAAAATAATAACAACATTAATAATTATACAATAAGAACTCTACAATATGTAGATTAAAAGTTTTCAATGTTAGGCAACTGGGGAAAAAATATAAAATACTAGCATTTTTTTTTATGCCACATCTATATACATATATATTATATAAATATTTGTATATACATATCTCTATACCTTTGTGTGGTTGTTTGGGCAGCTCTTGAGCTTTTGTAGCAATGTGCAATTTGTGCAAATGTTGCGTATACGCCTGGATGCCTTATAGTCTGCTATGTAGTTGTAAATAGTTGGAGCTGCACAGGTTTAATCCAAATATTTATTGATTGCTTATTTTTGTATAGTTTGTTGTTTGTTAATTAAAAACAAAATTAACAATTTTTTGTTTTTTCAATACTCTTGTGTAGCTTGGAAATGTTGCGTTTTTAACGAAATCGCGTGCAATTTTGCTTATTTGCTGCAGTGGCTGCTTGTTGCTTGCTATGCAGGTTTTTCCTCACTTTTCAGTTTTTGTTGTTGTTTTATGTTGTTTTCGATTTTCTTGCTTTGCACAAACCACTTTAATTTCACTTTCAGCAATTTACTGTTGCTTTTTATGTAAAAGTTGTTGTTGCTACACCAGTTTTGTAAACGCGTTGGTTGGCACAGGCTCTGTCGTTGTGGCTGTTAATGTTTATGGAGCAATTTTGTGCAGCAGTTTTTATGCTTTTGTTGTTTTTTGTCTTTTTTATATAAAGAACTAATTAACAACAAATTTAGGAAAAAGAAAAACCAAATTTTGTTTTCATTTTTTCGATAAATTTTGTTCCTTATTTTTTTCTTTTTTTTATTAATTATGAACGTTACACAACTTTTTAATTAAAAACACATACACGCACGCGTCTCACTTCAGCTGCCTGCATTGCGCTGCTCACCTTTAACGAAAGCACCTGACTAACAGCTTTTGGCTGTGTGGTTTTTTGTTCGCTTGGTTTTGGTATTTTTTTTTTTTTTCTTTATTTAGTTTTAATTTTTTGGCAATTTTTTTTTTTCTCATCAAAGCTGAACGCAAAACAATCGCTTCCCGCAGCAAAATCCAGCAAACGCACTCGACGACTTTCGCGACTCAACTGAAAGCGGCGCCCAGCAGCAAGTGGTCGCTACCACATACGAACCATGGACGCAGTGGAAGGAGGAAAACCATGGCTAAGTTGGCTTTAATTCAACGCTGTCTTTGTTGTTGTTGTTTTTTTATATTGTTATTGTTGCGCTTTGTGCTAGTCTTCTTTGGCTTAAGCTTTAAATCAAGCTGCTTGCGTCTGCGCAAGAAGCAGGCGAAGAAGAAACCAAGCAGAAATGAGAGAAATAGCTGCAAAAGCATAAGGAGCGCACGTGAGCGAATTTGTGATTTTTATTTTTTAAGCCTTGAGCAGCACTAATTTGCATAAGCAGAGCTTTAAGCTTTTGGATTTAAAAGCGCTCTCATTTTTGATTAAATTCAAGCTAGTTTTGTGCCGCCTCTTTAGATTTGTTTGTTAGCTGAAAGTTTAAGCAAAAGCTTAAGCTTCTTTTGAACTAATCAATTTTTGCTTTAGGCCATATGAATTATTCGCTTTTGTTGGTGAGTTTTTTTCTGCAAATTTCTGCCAATTACATAACTTTTTTTAAGATTGCTGAACTTGCTGTTGAATTCACATAAAAATAAATAAAAAATAAAAATAAATAAAGCACTCGAAAATTCTCAAGACCTCGCTTTAATTTCGGTGAGAATTTTTCAAGATTTCAAAATTGCGATATAATACAATAAAATTTAATATTTGCAGCAACAACTCTATTCATGATGAGGCTATGGTGATGGTGATGAATAGTGATGTGCGCAGCATGCAGTAAGTGTGTGAAATGCTGAGCAGGGCACACCAAAGCAGCGAGCAATAGCAAGAAGAAATGATTTATATGAACATTTTGTTCTTGCCAACTTGGGCAGCTACAAATGCAACCGATCAAAAAAGCGATATAAATTTAAGAAATAAGGTAGTTTTAGGCTTATCAGCAGTTTAAACAATTTTTAATTTTCAAATGTCAGCAAATATTCTGCTCAAAAACATTTATGCAGTCGGCTGAATAATAAACTGAATAATAATAAAATAAAAATGACAACCGCGGTGGTGGTGGCGCTGAGGATGACGATGACGTTGATACTAATGATGATGATGAAATTAAAACAAAGTAGCGTGTGGATGTAAAGAAAGACTTACAGACCAGCAGACAGCTAGACAGCCAGTCAGCTAGATAGACATGGAGGCAGTATGTCAGTGAGACAGCAATAGCAGCAGGAGCAGCCAACAACGAAATCAACTGTCATGCTGCATTATTAACACACAAATTATGCAGAGATGTTAAATAAAGAAATTAAAAATTTGAACTTGAAATGAAAATGAAAACTGAAAATTTGACATCATCATCATGAAAATTGTGTAGCTATCTGGTAAATTAAAAACAAAAAAGAAAATAATAATTAAAATAACAAAATGCTGCCGGTAACAAATTACATGCAAATTCCTACAAAAGTGTTCAACAAGCGAGTTGGCTTTTACTTGTTATATTAGAAGTTCTGCTGGTTATATCAAACTATTTAATATGTTTGAAATTTTTGTCTAGAATATATTGCATCATGACTTTATTAGCAGCAAGCTTAACATTTAACAACCGCCATGGATAGCATAAAAAATCAAGAATGCTATAAAAAAGCGCTAATTAAACGCTAAACGCTGCTGCCATGATAAACAAGTTTGCTTTATTCAAGCTTGAAGTGTGATATATGGGCTTGCAGTTTGATGGCAAAGCTTTAATAAAATTGTGTGTGTGTGTGTTTTTTATTAAAATAGTTTGCTTTCGTCCATGTTTTTTGGATTTTTTTAAGCTTTGTTATTTTTATTAATTGTCCTGTCATAATTGAATTCCCTGCAAGTTCGTTGCTTAAGTCTTTTGTTTTGCTTGGTGGGTGAGTTGAACTTTTTTGGCTTTTGCCTCTTCGTAATGCAAATTATTTAACAAGTCACAATTAATCTAACAAAAGCAAATTATAGCTTCAACAAATGTTCTTCAGGCATTAATTTAATAATAAATCAAATTTTGAAAAAACCTTGCTAATAAGTGTGCGACTAAATCTTAAAGAAATTATAAGAATTGTTCAGTATTGAGCTTGCAGTGACGGTAGATATAATGTTTTCAGTTATTATAAAATCAAAACACGTTGCATACATGGCGATATATTAACTATTCTTTATAATTTATTTGAATAATAAAATTCTAAGAGTGGCAAGTGATGGTGTCTCACGCTTTGTCAGAGTATCTCAGGTGACCGAAAGTGCTGGTATTAAAATTTATTGTATTACACTGCGTTACAAAAATGAGCTTTTGCTCTGTCCTATGAACCAAATGTACATTTTCGGAAAGGTGGTGAAAAATAAAAATACACGTGTATCACCGTTTTTCATGTACACGTCAGAATTTTTTATTTTTATGTTTAAGTTCTGAGGTGCCACACAGTGGGATGGCTCCATACATTTGTTGGAAAAGACATAGAAGGAGCTGTTGGAATTTGATGAAATTTCATTTCTAAAAATATAATGGTACGCTAGTTCCAAAAAAGATATCGGTTTTTTGTACCGGTTTCGATTTGTTAAGGAACCGATTTTTTTTTTTTTAATAATTTTGTTAATACCTAAATACTTTATGCAGTGATATCAGAAATGCATTATTTTTTTGTACCGGGTGTGGGTTTTATTTTCTACTTCGTTGGTAGCCGAAGTAGAAAGCTATCCAAACTACCAGGTATTAGACAAAAAGCTTCAATCTTGGCCCTTACGGCAATCCAAAAATCTAAACTATTTTCCAAGTTAGAAGACGGACACGAAAAATTCTCATGTTTTCATGTAAACATGGTTTGCACAATGTTGTCTTCAAAGGTGTTCATAGTTATAAGTTTGTTCGCATAAGCCAATGACTTCACATAACACCAGATAAAATAACCCAAAGGCGTTAAATCACACGATCGTGATGGAGAATTGACTGAACCATTTCGAGAAACAACGCGTGTACAAAATGTTTCCTTCAGTAAGTCGATTGTTTGACGTGCTAACTTGGCATGTGGCGCATCCTGCTGGATGAACCTGTCTTCAATAAACATCTCATTCAATTATATAGCCCTATAAGTCTCCCTAATTTATTTGTCTTTAGAATCAAACAATTTAATAACTTTATTTTTTACAAAGTTAGACTAATTTTTTCTTATACTTTCTATTCATAATTTTAAACTTCTTAGCATTAGAAATCTTAAAGAATTTCTCAAATATTTTATCCGAAATTTAATATGAAATCAAACTGTGAATCACTTCATTAAATTTTTTTGCTTCATCACATTAATCTATTGGTTTTCAATTTTAATTTTAGTGTGCTTACTTTACAAAACTTGTATGCATTGATTAAATCTTTTGCCCATTTGCTAAGGTTTTTGAAAACTTTTGAACGTATTTCAACTACAGAGGGGAAGTTTTTCTTTGTGATCTACAATATCTTCAAGCTACGGAAAACCAATGGTTTTTCATTCATTCATTCCATTTCAATTGAAATTTTTAATTTTTGTATTATAATTGAAACATTTTATGTTTGGAATTGTTAGCACTGTGTCTTTTATTGACTTAAAGAACAATAAAATATTTTATTTTATGGTGGGAATCTGTCAAACATAAACATCTCATCATGTTTCAAATGCATATTGATTATTAACAATGTGCATTGTTAATCAGGCTATAATAAATTTAAAAAAACCGGAACTTCAAATTTAACAGATATATTACACATGATTTATTGGAAAAAAAACATAATTGTAACAATTGAATTTAAATAAAAAACATTAAGGTGCTATTATTTGAAAACTGTAATAAAACCGTGCTGAACATAAAGCAACAAGTTCATTGTTCAGAAATCATGAATAATGCAAGCAGAGCAACGTCTTTATATAGCATTAAGCAAAAAATATTTACACTTAAACCTTTAATTTGAGCTGCATACAATTGCCAAAAATTGCCATTTTGAAAATCATTTTATACAGAAAATGGTCTTATAAATGCGAAGTTTTATTAAATATGCAAGTAGTGCAGCTTTAAAGATAAAAGATAAAATTTCAAGGTATTTACGAGCATAAATGCAAGAACGAGATTATAAATGCAAAATGCGTGTTACTTTAGAGTTTGTTTTGTTTTGTTTTGTTTTTTTTTGTTTTTTTTTGTTTTTTTTTTTTTTTTTGTTATGATGATAATATTAAAAATTTCTCAAATAAACGTGCTCTGCAAGCACATGTTTGAATATTCCACTGAACACCAAGTTCGTTTCTTAAAGACTTTCAATTGAGCTTTAGAGCTCAAAAAGTTCATTATTTTAAGAAAAGAATTGAACAAACTCAGAACAAAAAAAAAAAAAAAATATTAAAGAAATTTTAAGGCGATAACAAAAGACTTAAGGAACAAACTTGGTGATATTTAAGCCCTCAAAGCAATAATTAAGCACAAACTTTTTGTGAGCATTTCAGAAACTAAAATTTTAATTCCAGACAACTTACTGGTTCTGCATTTGCTATAGCTCATACTTACCCATACATACTTGCGCATACATACTTACTATCGATGATTATAGTTACGATACCGAATGTCGGAAAAAAATTTTAGTTTAATGCAGTGAGAGAAATAGATGTGGCTCGCTGTCTTAAGAATTTAAATTCAATTTCAAAACTGGTGAAGATGGACACTCCTTTAGGTCTATTGAGCTTATTTTTCCACATATCCTAAGTCTGCTTGTTTACATAATAAATCGCTGCTTTACGACCTCGTGATCCTGAGATTTGAAAGGTGGCAAGAAAAATTCCTGAAGAAAAAAAAAGCTTCTTCTTACAATCTATTTGAAAACAAGTCTTTTGTTTTCGGTGTCTTAGATAAGTAAGTTGTTCATAGCTGAACAGATTTCCTATCACTTAAGTCTATACAACCTCATATATTTTTGTCTTGGACACACTGCTCCACTATTCCACTGTTCCACTCTTTTTACTTTTCGTTTGGTTTCAGGGTTAAAATCCCCCTACAGGATCAAAAAATAGGCAAAAATCCATAAAAATTAAATCGAAAATATATTAAATTGGAAAAATTGCTTAAGCCGAGAAAATACTATTAAAGTGTGTATGAGTAATGGTTGTAAATGCGAATTATATAGCAGCTGATCGCTCGGCAGTTTTTAAAGATGTAAGAATTTATGGATAGTCTCCATGTGTTGTTTTTATAATCCATTAAAAAATTTAAAAGTACTATAACCCCCAACCGGCACATATTTCTCTAAAAACAAATGTTCGTCTCTTACGAACTTTTATCGAATGTAAATTTCGTATTTTTGTCGATATGGCGCACAATTTGCGAAGAATATATAAGTTTGCATTAAGAGTTGCCGTAGCCCTACATAAATCACACTTTTTCAATTCGTATAAGATTAAAAATACGATAATTTTCTTCGTTTATTTGACATAAAATTTATCGCTTACGACGGGTTCTTTTTCGATACAATACCATCACTCGCTTACGAACTGTCCGTTAAGAACCCCGAACGGATCGTTATCGTATCTTTAACGAGTTCGAATACGATAGTTCTCTTCGCTAATTCTTCGAGAAATTTACATTTTCATTCGATACCGAAATCGAACTTTGTGCCGGAATTGCAATTGCAAATAACAATACAATACAGAAGGGTCAGTCCGCCGAGATTGATCACAAAAAAGCAAATTCGCTCGACTATTTTAAAAAATTTTATTTTTTTACCACAAATTTCGTAATGTTTCGACATCTTAGAACTGCTTTAAAAAAAAATGTTTTTGTTGTATTTTCAAAGTGGCGGCCATATTTGTCACAATTTGCGGTAATGATCATATCTCAGCTCCTATTAAACATACAGTAATAAATGAAAAAACATACTTTGAAAAATAACTTTTAATAGAAAGAAGCTGGTGGCAGACCTACATATTTTTTTTTTTTGGTATTAGGTACGTCTTAGTAAGAACTTAAAATATAAATTTTTTAAAGTGACTAGATCATAAACGTTTTGGGTTACATCGCTTTGAAAAATAAAAAATCTCAAATTTGCCCCAACTTTGGGGTCAAATATCTCCAATGGGCACGGGTGAAAAAATTGGAAATTAATGTTAAATAAACTACGTAATAAGAGGATTCTGATGATATAAGAATGAAAGTTGTTTTTATGGTTCATTTAAAAGATATGGCGGACTGACCCAGAAGTAACTGTATAAAATTGTAAGCTTGTGATAACATTTAATTTTTTATTCAGGAATTTTGTTTTTACATTTTTTTTTTTTTTTTTTATTTAATTTTTAGTTGTGGTAATAAAATTTCTTTTCTTTTTTTAAATTATCTTTTAATGGTTTTTTATTTATTGAAAAATCTTTCGGGCTTAAAATATTATTTGTTTGAAAGTAAATAAAAAAAAACTACATAGTAAGAAATGATCTTCGACTGGGCCGAAGTTAAAATACCCCCACGGCCGAACCAAAGTATATTCAAAGTCTTAAGCAATCAATGAAATGTTTATCTGTAAAAACGTTTACGTTATATTTTCAAACAGAAAATATTCGCTTTTGTTTTTTGATAAAGTCGCTTTGTATGGGAGATGGGCGTGATTTTCACTCAATTTGGGTGAATTCCATACACATAGTACACGTTATATATCAAAGTGTATATGCAAAATTTCAAGTCCATACTTGATTTCATCAGATTTCATACTTAGAGTGTACTTTGAACATCAAAACTCATATGCAAAATTGCAAGTCCATATATTCATTTTTGTTGAATTCTAAGAGATTTTACCGTTTTGATAAAGGCACTATGTATGTAAGGTAGGTGTGGTCTTCATCCGATTTGGCTCATTTACGAACTTAACCTTCATTTTTTAGATAAAAGCTTAAATATTGCATTTCGTGATGATAGCTTTAAAGTTACGGCTGTAATCGTGATCACAGACAGACGGACAGACGGACAGACAGACGGACATGGCTAAATCAACTCGGGTGGTGATGCTGATCAAGAATATATATACTTTTCTATACCTACCACGCCTCCTTATGGGCGTTACAAACGGAGTGACAAAATTAATATACCCCCATTTACGTTTTTTAAACGTGATTTTGATTTTGATTTTGATTTTGATTTTGATTTTGGATTTGATTTTGATTTTGGTTTTGGTTTTGATTTTTATTTTGATTTTGATTTTGATTTTGATTTTGACTTTGACTTTGATTTTGATTTTGATTTTGATTTTTATTTTGATTTTGATTTTGATTTTGATTTTGATTTTGATTTTGATTTTGATTTTGATTTTGTTTTTGATTTTGATTTTGATTTTGATTTTGATTTTGATTTTGATTTTGATTTTGATTTTGATTTTGATTTTGATTTTGATTTTGATTTTGATTTTGATTTTGATTTTGATTTTGATTTTGATTTTGATTTTGATTTTGATTTTGATTTTGATTTTGATTTTGATTTTGATTTTGATTTTGAGTTTGATTTTGATTTTGATTTTGATTTTGCTTTTGCCAAAAACTTCACCTTCATTATTAATCCATAAAATTTACCATAGCGTCCATGGTCACCCAGTTATAATTCCATGCAACGTTTCTTCATTGTTTTTGCATTTTTCTACATTAAGCTGTTGCCATTGTGTCAAGGCGACAAAACTTTTTTTTTTATTTTCGTTATAAAGTCAAAGGACTAATCTTTGTTGTCGTAAAATAAAAGAAAGCGTATTTCCTTTATACAAGGGTAAAAATTTTATGCACTTATATTGCATTTTTTGTCGCATAAGCTGTTATCTCCGCTACGTGATGATATCAATAAAGTTGTCTTAAAGCCAAGTAAAAATCCTTCATACCTGTTTTATAACGTTTACCATTGCGTTTCTACTCACGAAGTAATAATTACATGCAACGCTGTTGCATGATTGTTGCATTTTCAATCTTGGAGCGACTCTCTATGCGGCCTCATGACGTCAGAACATACTTGTTGTCTGTTTTTGTAGTTAAGGTTAAGAAACAGCTTTCACTGCCATGTACTTTTATCATGCAACAATTTGTGATTTCGTTGCTTAGGCAGCTCTCTCCGCTTTCCAATAATATTTTTATTATTATTATAAAATTATTATAATGTTTATGTGCTATTATTATCTTTTATAAATTTTTAGCCATAAGGTGAAAAAATGTACTTTTTCTGTCTAACCATAACTTTTATCATAGCACTTATACTCAGCGAGAAACAATTCCGTACAATGCCGATGCACTTAGAAAAACTGTTTTTTTTTGTTTTTTTTTTAAAGGTAACATTGTCACGTCAAAACTGCTTTTCGTTTGATTTATTGAAGAGTGTAAAGTTTTTTATTTTAACACTGATTAGATTGCACCTTTCTAAGTTCTTGATCATTAAAAGTGACATTAAAAGTGCCAATCGTGAATTTGTTTTAGAAGAATACCACTTAAAGACAGACCACTTTGGTTTGTTTAAATAACTACTGCTTGTTTTTTGAACTAATTAATAATATAATTAATGGAAGCAAGAACTTTGGGATTCTTTTTGTTTAAGTTTTTTGTCAGTATTTTTTCCATTTTTTTATTCGTGTCTTCTTTTTATGGATTCTCAAACTTTGCCATTTGTCGGTTATTAATTCGATTGTTTTGGCTGCGGGCTAAGACTTTGACCTTCAAATCGTGAGTTTTGTAAAAGCTAATAAACAGTTATTTGCTTAAAATACTATCAAAGCTAAGACGCAAAATATGCAAGCAGATTTATTTAAAGGAGATAGAGAGATGATTTTTAAGAAAAACACATTTTTTGACACGAAAGCGTTCTCCAACAAACGCGCAGCGTGATGTTATTGATGAAAAGCTTTTCCTAATGGCATTATTTGAATGATTGCTGAGATTTATGGCTTAAATATGATAATCATTTGAAATTTGTTAGTGGAGAAATTCTTTCTTTTCTACTCAATGGCTTTTTGAAAGAAGTTTGAATGAATGAATAAGAAGCTTAACGGTAGCTTAGAGTTGTAAAAACAAAAAGAAAACGCGAAATATAAAGAGCTGTAGAGAGACTCTGAATAGAGTTGTAAAAAAATCTCTGATGGTTATTATAGCATTATAAACTACATTATAAGCTACATTTTTTTTTTATTTTATTCAGGAAACAATCTCTACTTTAACTGCATAAAATTAGTAATTTAAGCAAAAAAATTCATGTTTGAATTTTTAAAGATTTATTGCGAAATGCTGATGATTCAATTTTCTTAATAATATCATAACAATTTTATGTGCCCTCTCTTTACTGTCTTTGTTGTTTGCAACATTAAGCAGTAAATATTTTGGCATGCTTATTAATTTTAATCGTCCATTTAATAATTTCCATAAAATTATCTGCATTACCTTCTGCTGACTGCTAAGCAATTTGAGCCATTTAAGTAGCATCAATAATGCTTTTATTAATACGCTTGACTTTATGCATATATCTAAGGTCAAAGTAAGACTGTTACAACTTTTTAACTGCAACTCTTTGTGTGGTTGTTGTTGCTGTTGATTTCATTGACTCGGAACTTAATTGGCTTGTGCAGTGTCTAGGAATAGCTCTATTGAAATTTTCTATTGTCGTTGTTGTCGTTGTTGTGGTTGTTGTTGATGTTGTTGTGAAGGTGTCTGTGGGCAGCAGATTTTACATGCTGGCTATTAATAAAAACATGCTTCAAAATGTTTTAAACGATACATTATATGGCATGAGAATCTAAAATTTCAAGCAATAAATTATTTATTTTGAAATTTAAAGCAATGTAAAAATGTATGCTGGTTCGTAGCTTAAGTCTTTCGTTTTGCTTGCTCTAGGTCGCTGCATAGGATTCTTTTAGCTGCTCTGAATATATCATTAGCTAAGATTTAGACATTTAAGGTCACTGCAAGCGGCAAATTAGGTAAGTTTTTAAAGCTTGAAGTGTCAAATTTCGTGGTGTAGAGATTCTTTGGAAACACATTGGCAGAGTTTGAGGACTTAACTTTTTTCTGTTCGTTTACTTGACGTTTTTATTAATATTTTATTTTATTATTACGACGCCAGTTTAACATTTAACAGCAACATTTATTGTGGCTATTTTTTTAATGTTTTCTTTTTTTAGTTAATTACAGTGGTTGTTGTGGTTAAATGTAGCTTGTTCAGTTATAAGAAAATACAGCAAAATCTCACAGCTTATCTAAGTTTATATCAACCTTAATCATCTCTAAACCAAAACAATTATGAAATAACAACAGTCAATAGAAAATCGTGACTTTTTTTTTACATCTTTTCTTAACTTAAGTGTGGTTTTATTGCAATTTTGTACTCAGTTTTATTTAATAAACTTCGGCAAGTTGTCTCAGTAGTTCTTCAAAGTGCTTAGAACTAACAGCTTTGCTTGACTTCTTAAATCAAACCCACTGAAAATCTTTTTAGTTTTAAACTATAATTTTTTTTTTCTTAATTTGCTTTGCACTTCTTATTAAACAAACATGTTTGCTACTTAGCATAACACAACAATAGATTTCAGACACCAACTCATATACATACTTCTATTTATTTAAGTTTCTTTTTATTGTTTATTATTCAGCTACTGGTCATTATATGAACGACCGTTTTGATAACAAAACCAATTAGCTTTAATTAGCAGCAAAACTAGTTCAAAATTTAAGCTAGCAAACTATATAAGTCTGCACGGAACTGAAAATACTTAAATTACTATGAAATAATATTACAAAAAAACCATTAATTAGCATCCACATAAAATCGGATAATATATTAAAAACATTTATACTAAGTTTTTTAACTATAATAAAAGAGTTCTCACGGATGCAATGCTATTAAATCTCAGTAAATGCTTGAATGATTTCTTTAATTTGTTTACTGGTCATTTATTTTGGATTCTGGATCAAGATTTCTACACCTACTTGTGTAATTTTTTCAAAACCTTTTCATTACTTACTTTAATGAGAAGTAATCTCTTCTATTATACGTAAAAATAAAAAATCTCTTGAAGGGAAATAACAATTTCGATACACAAATATGTGAAGTTGGTTTTGATCAAATTTATGTTAAGAGTATAGAGTGAAAGTTAAAGAGAAATTGACTATGTTTTGCTTTAACAGAGAATTATAGCTAGGCGTCAATTGCTTATTTAAATAAAATTGGCGGATATGCCCATTGAAAATATTTGCTACTAGGAAATTTTTTGAAAAAGCATTTCTCTTTTCACAAAAATTTAATTATGTGTTATTGCTCAGAGGTATTTTGGTATTCTTTTGGAGGGCCTAATGGGGTCAGCAACATTGATGTAACACTAAGCAATATTCATGGTATATGAAGAATAATAATTTGATAGAAAGTTTGATTACTTATGATAGGGGTGCATGTCGTCTCGATGAAATTAAAAGATGCTAAACAGTAGGAATATAACACATGTTCCAATAAGTCCCGAGACTAAGTAATAAAAAAAGTTTTTTTGCAAATATTCTTCTTTATTCATCAACATAGATTCCTTCAAGTGCAGTACATTCATTCCACCGCTTTTCTAACTTTTCAATACCGGTTTTGTAGAACGATTTGTGCTTCGCCTCAATATACGCTTCAGTTTCAGCCATCACCTCTTCATTGGAGCCAAATCTCTTGCTGGCCAGCATTTTTTGAGGTCAGCAAAGAGCCAGTAGTCGCTGGGGGCCAAATCTGGCAAATACGGTGGATGAGGAAGCAATTCGAAGCCCAATTCGTGGATCTTCGCCATTGTTTTTATCGCTGCATTGTCTTGGTGAAAAATAATTTTTTTTCTTCTTCAAATGGGACCAATTTTTCGCGATTTCATCTTTCAAACGCTCCAACAACGCTATATAATAATTGCTGTTGATTGTTTTTCCCTTTTCGAGATAGTCGATGAACAAAATTCCATGCACATGCCAAAATACAGATGCCATAACCTTTCCAGCCGACTGTTGTGTTTTTGGTCGCTTTGGCCTGCTTTCATCGGCTGCTCTCCACTCAGCTGACAACCGTTTTGATTCCGGTGTGTATTGGTGGAACCATGTTTCATCCATTGTCACATACCGACGCAAAACTTCATGTTTTTCTTGTAAACAGTGCCAAACAGATCTCCGAATCATCGACACGTTGTGGTTTTTGGTCCGGTGTGAGAAAACGCGGCACCCATTTGGAAAACAGTTTTCTCATCGACATATGTCCCTGAAATATTGTTCCCACATTCCCTTTCAATATCTTCGAGCCTCACCTAGATCGCGTACCTTTACTTTACGGTCGGCCAATACCATTTTGTGTACTTTTTTTATGT
This sequence comes from Pherbina coryleti, assembly GCA_943735915.1. NCBI lineage: Eukaryota > Metazoa > Arthropoda > Insecta > Diptera > Sciomyzidae > Pherbina > Pherbina coryleti. Next base: position 6,004,713 of record OX030950.1, read on the forward strand.
TTTGTGGAACAACTGCCTCATTTGGGCGTCCTGAACGTTCAGCATCATTTGTGTCTGTACGACCAAGTTTCAACTCAGCATACCATCGACAAATGGTTGCTTTTGACGGAGCACGAAAGTGTCCGAATAACACTTTCGAAGCCATTGCTCAGATTAGACGGTATTTTTTCCCATAAATAAACAGTGATTAATCAACACACGGAATTGCTTTTAATCCATTACTTTGAAAATATCAACAGTAGCGTCACTTAAAGTGTAAATTTTTCGAAAAAAAAAATTCTTTTTTTTTGTTTAATATATTCTTTATAGTTTTAAAAATATACATACACATTTTTAAATCGATATTTAAAAAAAAAACAGAAGTTATAACGGTTTTCGTTAACCTATGTCTAAGCTCCATACAACAAATAAAAAACTTTAAACGCGATTTCCTCGAAACTAGTATCAATTTATATGTATCGCGATACTATGTACCAATTTTTCGAACTTTTTACTTCAACTTCCGCCATAATTAAAAAAAAACACCACGGCGGTCTTGCGTAGGGGGGATTCTTAATATAAGGTCTAGGCTTTAAAATGTCATTTGATTTTTTTGTTTCCGATACATGGAAAAAGCCATATCCATCGAACCGTTTTGGATGTCTTTTTTTCAATGCCATTTTCAATGCCCTCTATATAAAAGCCAGAACTGTATTTAAAAAAAAAAAAACATTTTTATAAAGTATTTTTGTGTACAATAACCTGCATAAATTAAAAAAAAAATAATAACTTCTCATATCTAAAACAATTTTTAAACCAGCTCCTGTTTTTGGTTGTTACACGTATATTATACCTTAAATCACTGTAACTTATGAACTAAACGTTAGATTGTCATGAAATTTTTACACGTATTGAAAGTTTTTGAAAGTTGGAGCTATTGAACTATTATATCGATATTTCGTTAGAGGTGCCACCTAGTAGTTAGTCTCGGAATTTATTGGACCATGTTTTATTTTGTGCATGGGAAGCACGTGGCAAATCGGCTTACTTTTTTAAGCAAAAGCGAAAGCAAAAACAAATTACTGAGCGACTGAAATGGAAATTTTAACTTATTAAACTACAGTAGAGTCGGGGTAGGGTGAACCCCTAGTGCCGTGAACATCTCGCTAGGGTGAACGTAAAATTTTTTATATTGAGTACTCTATAGCGTGAACAGTACAAACCTGCGTAACGTGAACAGAGTTCTAAAACGAAAATGAAAATGGAATCGCAACAAATAACTAACGGTTAACATTATTTACCGTTCTTTTGCATCTAATTTTTTGTAAAATGTAAGCACAAATAAAGATCAGTCAAGTTTAAAGTGTAGCAACAAGCAATCGTAAGCATGGCTTGGTCTTTTCCTGATGTAAATGACTGTGAAGAGATTATTGTATCTGATAATGATGACATGAGCAAGTCGCCCTACTTCCACATAAAAATCCGATAACCGCAGATGAGGCCATCCAAATTTTTGACAAATCAATAGAATGGGCAGCAGCACCGATTTTTCAAGTACAGTACACGTTCAATATAACGAATACCTGATTTAACAAATGTCCAATATAACGAACGGCAAAATCTCTTCATCGACTATTCTATATAACGAATTCAAATATTTTGTTGCCATTCGATTTAACGAACACTCAAAGGCTTCTATACTAAAATCAATATTTTACAAGAGAAATTATAGCTAAAAAAAAAAAAAATATGCAAATATTTTATTAATATATAAAAAAAAACTGAACTATTAAAAACTATATTTTTTGTTTAAAATATTCATTCGATATAACGAATTTTTCGATATAACGAAAAGGCTGGACAAGAAACTATTCGTTATATTGGACGTCTACTGTATTCTAGTGTTGCAGAGCCTCTTCGATCAAGCAGTACAGAAATCAGTCAATAACTGCAAGAAACAATTTAGCATTAAGAATTATTTCATATCGAATTCTTATTTATTATCACAAAATCATGTATGTATGTAATGATCATGTATTTTAAATGAAAAAACTCATAATTTTCTGAACTGAAAATCAACCTCGATAGTATGAACAGCCTGGATAATGTGAACAGCCCTTGCAAAAATTAGTTCACGCCACCCCGACTCTACTGTAATATTTCTTCTTAGTGAAATGTGTAAAATTGTATTAAATATATTATACATACAATATATTATATATTCCATTATTTACCATATTTTATGATTTTTCAAAAATATTTTGTGATATTTTTCATACATTTCTTTGCACAGTTAGAGCTTGTAACTTACCTTGTTTTAAGTATGAAAATGACAGATTTATTGTTTTCAAAAAAAAAGATCATGAAATAATAGATGATATAATGGATGGAATGAAGCAAAACGCTTGACATTGCTTTAGTAAGACATCAGTTTAAATAAGATCAAATCACTAATTACCATTCCTGAATGGACTATTATGACATTATTTCAATAAAAATCCTGAAACATGCTGAAAATTCAACACTTTCTAGTTTTCTTCAATATTTCTAACCCACATACTGCTGCCCACACCTTAACACCAATTCATAAGTTTGTTTTATGCTTTTGCGTATCAATCAGATAAGCTTAATTAAGCGTTAATAACACGTTTTTTTCATTGCGTGGCAAAAGCATGCTTGATAATCTATAAAAATTTAATGAAAAAAAAAAAAAACAGCAAAATGAATGTCACAAAACATTGAAATTTCTCGATTTAACAAAAAACAAAATCTATAAAAAAGTACTTGAATTCAGTTCAGAAGTAATTAAATTTCAATAGATCAGCAAAAACTTATTCAACTGCTTTTGCCAACACACGCCGACAATTAATCATACATCAAAACTCTACTAGGTTGATAAACAAACGAAAGACTTAAGCGACAAACCTGCTCTAGTGCTTAATTAAATTTACTCTAATGACCAAAAATAAAATTTTTTTTTGCAAAACCTCTGCAACATGATTTGTTACTTTTAAGCTAGGCAAATCGATGCTTATCACTCGATGTGCTGATGTTTCTTATGCTAAATCCTTGCTGCCAATTAGAACCATAAAAGAAACCTGTCGCCATTCAAAAGTTCTGAAAGCTACTTGATTTGAGATAAAATCTAAATTGTTGAATGTTAGCCCTGTAATGAATTGACAAATAATATTTAAGTGAAGTTCAAATTTCAGGAAATTTCTAACCATTAGTTGAGGCAAGAGATATTTTTGCAAATATCAAAAAAAAAGCTGAAACACCAAAAACAAGAAATTTCAACTTAGTCACAGTCTAGAAGGCAGCATTTAAGCAGGTATTTGTGTACATATGAAAAAGTTATATAACTTCCTGTACAAACATACATGATGGATACATATGTATAAAAAAAAATACTTTTTTGTGTAAGGTCAAGGTATGCAAGGCAAAAGAAACAACCAAGCGAAAGTATTTTTGGCAACTTCAACAATTTGGTTCTTTAACCTGTTTTCATCCTACTAAGTGTGTGTGTGTGTGTGTGTTGTCTGGCAACATTTTGCAATTCCTAAAAAGGGTCATAAAAGAGTAACTGTCTGTTGCACTGTTACTCTGACCAAGGGAGTCGCAAAAAGGTTTGTCACTCCATTTTTGCAGCTGCCTTAGTTTAGTCTTCTATGCTTTTTAAGGCTTTTTCGTTTATTACACACTCTGTATAAACCAAGTTAAGAGGCGTTGACCACTTATTTTATTGTGACTTTAAATTACACTGACCTACTTTTGACAGCCACAGGCAAGGGACAGTTTTATGTGCATCGTTTTATGTGCATTTTGGTTGCATAAAAATTATTATGGAGAAGTTTTGGAGGAATTTTTAAAGCTTACATTTTTATTGTAGGATTATTGATCTTGTTATTTGAATATAAAGCTTAATTTCTACTTGATATCGTTAAGAATTTAAAATATTTTCTCATAACTTCCCATGATTGCCCAAATAGTTCTTGATACTTATAATGCATTTTTAATATTGCAGCTAAAAATAGACTTTCTGAAAATGACAGCCATGCAACCATGAAACCATTGAGTCAGCTTTACTGACATTTATCGCATTTTTATTGCTTGGCTTAGCAACAAATATCACGTCAACTTTGAGCTCAACACATATCAACAACGAAAGCTTAATTCAAATAAAAAAAAAAAAACAAAAAAACCAAAATCAAATCAACACATAAACTACAGACAACCATAACTAAGACATTGTGAAAAGATAGCCAGCCATTCTAGCAGAGAAGACTCTCAGCAAGCTGCTGGCCAAGAGTGGCAGGCGCTAAATTTAATTCTTATTCTTGCTCTACCTGTACATACCTGTATGTTTAACTGTCTACGGCTGTCTCAACAGTGCATTGTTTGTCAGTCAATCTGTGTGAATTAGTTTTTAAAAATAACTTCATAACGTTTGCTTTTAAAGTTCAAGTGTAAATGGAATAATTTTTTTAATAGTATAAAAGAAAAAAAAATATCATTAATTTTGGCTTACTGTGCATGACTTATGGCGCACCAGCAGCAGCATCAATTGTTTTTTTATTGTTTTTTATTTGTAATACTTTGCTTACTCGCTTAATCTCGAGCTGAGACATAAACAATCAAGTTCGTGCCTTAAGTCTTTTGTCTCTTAACAGAAGGTCATGTGGGCAAGTTTTCAGTTTTGTTCTCTACTTTAATGCCATAAACATATCTCAGCATTTATATCGTTTTCAATATACCTCCGAAAACTATTTTCAACTTAAATAAGCTTTAAAGGGAGATATTTTTTTTTTTTAAAATTATTGAAATTTTTTTACTTTCTTTTAGAATTATTTCTAGATATCATTTTGAAAACAAAAGTTTTGAAAAGTCGTGGTGTAACCAATGTAATATCTTGTTCTTTATTTTGTCAAGTATTTGAAGAATAAGTTTGTGAAATTTAATAACAGCAATTATGTGGGCAACCATGGCATAAGCTCTACAGTCTGCAATGTCATTATTAAAACTTTACAAAATGTGACATAAACTCATGACTTTTTTAGATTTTCATAATTTTGTGAAGAAACGATCTAAAAACTTGTAATTGCTTCGTATACGTTAGCATTTTGTTCATAAAAGTAAATTTATTGTGTAGTTTTTATATATTAAGCTGTTGGCTCTCAAGTTCGAGTTATTTGATGATGCTATGTCTAAGTTATAAAGCAGAAGATGTCTATTTGATTTTAATACTGAATGATTAACTCTATGATACTCCATTTCACCATTCAAAAATAAAATTTTTAATAATATGTTTACAGCGGATTAAATACATATCCCAAATAAAATTCATGTTATATTTTATATGCGACATTTAAAAACAAATCATATAAATAAAGAAATGTATATATTTGCTCATATCTTCAAGTCAACTGTCCCAAATTGAGCGGTACATTGCACTTATTCTTATTCTAGGTTTAGGGGAGCATATAGGTTACACATTTAAAAAAAAAATTTTTTTTCGGGAATTTTTTTTTTTTAGAAGGAAAAAGATATCGTTTCCAAATTTTGCACATATATTTATTAACATTTAAGGAATACAAAAAATTTTTCAGAATTTTTGAAGCGGTTTTTGCGGTTATTTGATTTTTTTTAAAAAAATGCCAAAAAATTGACGGTGTGCAGGATATCACTAGTCTGGAACATCTGAGGAAAAAAAAAACAACCAAATTAATCCTTGTTTAAGTGGCTATCGCCTGAACTAGGATAATTTTTTTCTGCCGAAAAAAAACAAAATGGCGGCCATTTGAAAAAAGTCGATTTTCGAGGTAACAGAATCGGTTGCCATTTTTTTTTTCGACAGAAAAAAAGTATCCTAGTTCAGGCGATAGACACTTAAACAAGGATTTTTTCCTTCTATGAAAAAAAAATTAATTTTTTTTTTAATTTGTAGCACACAACGATGCAACGATAAAATGACGTCATTGGAAGCGGAAAAACAGACTTTTCTTCACGTGGTAGAAGACCATTGTAAGCTCTTTCCATGCGGTACAACAAAATCCAATATTTCTGAACGCGTGCAGCAAAAGAAAATCCATATTCACAATGATTAAAATTAAATTCTTTAAAAATCAATGTACCAAAAATATCGTATCTCATTCAAAATGGGTCGATCCTATTTTTTGTTTTTTAATTATTAAGACCATATAATGGGCTGCATTAATTAGTTTTGAAAAAATTTTCTAGATCAATGCAAAGGACAAACATGAATAAAAAATCATTATTATTATTATCATTATTATTATTATTATTACAAGAAAGAATACAAATAAGAAACATATTCTTTTACAGTACAGTGAATACTTAATTATAACATAAACAATATATGCGATAACAACAAATTTATTATATGAAATTTAAAAAGAAAATTAAAATATTTAATTAATAACATAACAAACATGAAAAACACTCAAGATATTATAAAGCATAAAAAATGGTAAAAAGTTACATATGGGCATATCCCAGAAACAGTCTACCAGCCAAAAATTTTTGAACTTAATCCAACTTAATTTTGTTTTAATAGGCATTAGAATAGATATCTAATTTTATAAATTTATAAAAAAAAATTTATTTCGATGATGATTAATACAAAAATTATTACAAAATCCTACCCTACCTCACGTCTTTTAATTTTATGCAGAAAAAGTGCAATTGTTTACGTGTTGATATCATTGCGTTAGTATTAACATAGATGGTCCAATCGAAAGCCATATTGTTATTTACTCAATTCTCTTTAATTTTTGTAAAAAAAAATTTTGTTTACTTTTTGGGGAACAGTAAAATTTGGTATAAAATGCCAGGTAAATGCGTTGTAGCGTGCGAAACGGAAAATAAGGTTTTTTTATATTGTGAGTAGAAAAAAATTGTTTTTTTACAAATCATCTATAATTTTAATTTAAATTAATATCCTGCTTTTAAGAAAAAAATAATATAAATGGTATTTTTATTTTATATGTAAGCAGTACATACATAAAAAATACAACTGGATTTCTTTCGGAGAGATGAGCTATCGTTAAAAGCATTCCCGGCATTAAAAGCAACCATTATTTTTCATCACTTAACGAAAATGTGCTTGAAATAGCACTAACGGCAGATTCATCAATATTTATGAATTATTTAATTAATTATAATTAATAAATTAATTTATAAATATAACACATGAATTAAATAATGTTATTAAAAAAGAATATGAATTGTTTTGTTAAAATAAATACAATTGTTTTTATTTATATACTACTGGAAAAAATGTAGCGTGCGTAACGTAGCGTGCGTAACGTTGGGTTCACGGCCATTGATAAAAAACTACAACAGTTTTTGGCTGCAAGTAAGTTATTTTAGAATTCTCTTACATTCATCTTTCTTTTAAGTATTTCATTTTTCTGCTTTATTGTGCAAAATTTGCTAAAAATTACAAAAATATACCTCAACCTTCAAAGCTACTTCCATTTTTTGTAGCGTGCGTAACAATACTTTGAGATCAAATTTTTCGCAACTTATACCTGTTAAAAAAAATATTTTGATGAAATTCGAAAGTACACTCAAATCCCACTAAACACTGTGCATAATTTGAAGGTTTGTCTTTTGAAAGACCAAAAAATTGTTATATTTCAATCCGAAAACGCGTACGAATGTAGCGTTCGTAACGCAGGATTTGCCCATATTCACTACATATACAAGGCACGGAGGATTCCATACAAAGTAGCATTTGACTTGGTCTTTCAAAAAAAAAATTTGACTATATGCCCCCTTAAAAGAAAATAAATGTAATAGATTTTTTCTATAATTTAAGTCTAGTTAACTATTTTTAAAGCATTTTGCATGAGCATGAATATAGGTTACCAATTAAAAAAAATTTTTTTTCGGGAAAATTTTTTCATAGAAGGAAAAAAATCCTTGTTTAAGTGTCTATCGCCTGAACATGACACAAGCATGAACATATGTCATGTTATGTTATGTAATGTTATGTTATGTTAGGTTACGTTATGTTATGGTATGTTATGTTATGTTATGGTACGTTATATTATTATATGTTATGTGATGTTATGTTATGTGACATATGTCATGTTATGTTATGTAATGTTATGTTATTTTATGTTATCCTATGTTATGTTTGGTTATATTATGGTATGTTATGTTATGTAATGTTATGTTATTTTATGTTATGTTATGTTTTGTTATGTTATGTTATGTTATGTTATTTTATTTTATGTTATGTTATGTTATGCTATGTTATGTTATGGTATTTTTTATTATGTTGTCTTATGTTATGTTATGTTTTGTTATGTAATGTTATGTTGTCTTATGTTATGTTATGTTTTGTTATGTTTATGTTTATGTTTATGTTTATGTTATGTTATGTTATGTTCTGTTCTGTTCTGTTATGTTATGTTATGTTATGTTATGTTATGTTATCCTATGTTATCCTATGTTATGTTTGGTTATATTATGGTATGTCATGTTATGTTATGTTATGTTATCTTATGTTTTTTATGTTATGTTATGTTATATTATGGTATGGTATGTTATGTTATGTTATGTTATGTTATGTTATGTTATGTTATGTTATGTTATCTTATGTTTTATTATGTTATGTTATGTTATGTTATGTTATGTTATGTTATGTTATGTTATGGTATGTAATGTTATATTGTCTTATGTTATGATATGTTATGTTTTGTTATGTTTATGTTATGTTATGTTATGTTCTGTTCTGTTCTGTTCTGTTATGTTATGTTATGTTATGTTATGTTATGTTATGTTATGTTATGTTAAGCTATATTGTTTTATGTTATGTTATATATTCTCGATTTTTATTTTGTGGTTTTTTAAATAGATTCATTTTATTCCAATTTTGTTCTAGTTCTGCTTTTAAAGGGGCGATAGGTTTAGGACGAAGATGTTTTACAATCAAATAAGTAATATATATAATTTATTGAAACTATCCGAGCATTTTATACATATATTTAAGTTAATATTTTAATTTTTTTATGGCTAATTTCGACTGGTTCATTAGCGATTTCAGCACCATAAAGTAATCATTGTTTTGTTTCATATCTTCATATCCTTCGTTTTGAGCTTGCAGCTCATCTTTGTAAGTTTCTTTTCAAGCTTTCCGAGCTTATTTATTCTCCCACACGCTTCGTATATTTTGCCTATTTACGCGTCGGTTATCTATTTGTTGTGCGTAACTGAATCAGAATATCTGTCAACGATCCCCTGCTTTCCAACTACAGAAAAACGTTGAGGTATAAGTTACTCCGGCACTTACCGAGAGTCGCTCACTTAATCGTTCATAACATTAGAATGAATTGAAATTTCTATTTCAAACTTTGGGAACATATTTTGCAATAGATTTATTTAAAATTAAAATTTTAAGTCACATAAACCTATTTGTTCTATATTGTGGCGTCCGTGGCGTAGTTGGTTAAAGTGCGTGGCCGCTATGTCAACGAACCTGGAGACCCAGGTTCGAACCCCAGCAGCGACAGAAAATTATTTGAAATAAAATACTTTTTCTGTACGGCCGCCACCTCTCTGCAGACAATGGCAAACCTCAGAGAGTAATCAAAATGCCATGTAAAACTTCTTGAGAATAAGAACATTCCGTTCATCGCCGTTCGGAGACGGCGTTAAGCCTGTAGGTCCATTTCTCAGTCAATTGTGTACAAACTTAATAACACGCACAACACAATTGATCATAAAAAGCTAGGTCAAAGTCGTTTCAAGGGCTGAAATTTATTTTTTTTTTATTTTTTAAACCTATTTCTTCTTCTCGTAAATACAAAATCCTTCCAAAACATAATAAAAAATATTACATAAACAAATAACAAATCATTTAAAAAAAGATCTTGTTTATTGGATAAAGTTAAATATCTATAAAAATTATATCAAACAAAAAATTAACAACTATTTTCGTGAAGATTTTTACCAATCAAACGTCAAAGAAGTCAGTTTCACTCAATTGTTGCATGTGTTGGCGTTGCCATTAAAACTGAACGTGTGGTGATTCCAGTAAAAACTTCAACCATAAAAATTCAATTTTTGAGTTAAAGTATCAAAACTCGCTGTTTGACGGGCCAATTTCACTTAACCAATCCCATATTTTATGTTTGTTTTTCTTTTATTTTTACCATGTGGTCATCAGCAGACTTGGCCATGTATTGAAAATTATTGTAACATGTTCTCTTTAAAAGTAAACGATTAACGTCTTCAAAAAAAGTAAATTTTATTTAGATTAAGCTAAGGAGATCCTAAGCTAAAAGACTTCCAATTTTATTCAGTTTTGAATTTGTTTGCCTTTAAATTTTTTTTTGCAAAATGTGGCAGCAATTTTTTCGACTTCTTTAAAGCAAGCCAAATAAAACAATTCTGCACATGTTGCTGCACAGCAATAAAAAAAAACCAACAACAAACAAATTAAAGCCATGCCAATAACAAGCAATTAAAACTAGAAGCAAATTAATTTAACTGCCTTTTATTGCCTGTACCTAGTTTAAGTTAAGCATTCATTGAACTGATTTCAAATTATTTTCAATGAATTGAAAAAACGAACTCTAAATATTGTTTAAGCCACATTTACAGCAACCAACAAATTGGCAATTCGGTGTGGTTACAATTATTGCTACATATTGTGCAGCTGCAGCATAAGCTGCAAGCAGCCCAATTTAGGATTATTTGTGTGCTCTAGTAGTTGTTGTATTTGTAGCATACACGAGTTACCACTCTTTCTTTAATAAAGTTTTCTTGTTGTCTGTATGTTGAATTCAGAGGCAGCAATTGTTGCACGCTTGCTGCATTCTTTTAGATTATTGGCAATATTGTTATTGCCAAAAACAAAACAAAAAATTGAAGGAATGAATTGCAGCAGCATTAGTGGCTGATTGCAACACAGTAGCAATTGCCCACCCACTTTGTTTTTGAATTAAATCACTCTATCTTACAAGTGATGGTATTTTTGTGGTTGTTTTTTTCTGCTCTTTGTGAATTATAGAAAGCTTGTATTTAATGGAATATTTTTAATTGCAAATAAATTTTTTTAATAATTTCATAAATGTTCAATTTTAATTAGGTCTGTTTGTTGAACAGTAGGTGTAGCTGTGAACTTCTGCCAGTTACACCTTTCACTTTCGACACCAACATTTCATTTCAATCGGTTGTTCAAAAAAATTTTAAGCAATGTAAACAGCAAGTTCGTGGCTTAAGTCTTTCGTTTTTATTTTCAACTTCATGTGCGCTGATTAATGAAAAGTAACAGAAATGAAGTGTTTAATAATTTTAATTGAACTTTTTTGGAATTTTGCAACAAAAGACTTAAGCAACGAACTTGAATATTTTAGTATTTCTCAAAAAATCAAAACCTTTCTATAGACTTGAACAGTTAGAGTTATCTTGCCCTTAATCATGTGTTGTTCAAATTTTTGGTCTCAGATATATTATTATTGCAGCTGCCCAACCCTAGTTTTTGCTGAAGGCAGGCTTTTAACAACCTTGAATAAAAATACTGTTAATCGTTTCAATTGAAATGCGTTCAAATCGGAGTAGTTTATGACGCGGCAAGCTGCCGCTGAAGTAATTGGCTAACATCAACAGAATTGAATGGAACAAAATTGGAACTCATTGAAGTGGATAATAATTGTTGACAAGCAACAACTTGTTGACGTCATATAAGCTATGAAACTACGGTACTGTTGTGCAATTATGGTTGCACGTAGTTTCGAAATATTTTTGATTTTTATAAAGAAATATAAGCATTGTGTTCAATACATATGAGTTGTTGTTGTTTTTTTACTATTGCCATAAATATCGTTTCAAATTAAATGCTTAGTATTAGTTTTATAGGCATAATTTTTTTTATTGGACTTATGAAAAACGCAGCTATTTTGTTATATTTTCCCTCTTCTCTTTCCAATTGCATTAATTTACTTTAATTTTATTTTTATTATTTTTTGCCCTATTATTTTTGCCCTATTATTTTTGCCCTAAACTTTAAGAATTTCACATTAATTCACGTTTCAAATGATATTTTAATTCCAAATAAAAGGTCTGATTGTCTGATTGCTGAAATTTTGAGCTTTTTAGTCATGACAAAATTCACAGCCTTGATTGCTTGTTGCTAAGTGTTGGCTTGCAACTGTCATTAAATTCGTTTTTGTGCAAAACAATGTCTGAGAACTAACTGAAACATGTTATCTGCATTAATTTAGACAAAATTTGAATATACAGAATAGTAAATAGATAAAATTATTTCCTTTATAATTTGAAATTGTGTGCGTTGCATTTTGATCTTTATTTTGTGTGGAAATATTTGCTTTAACAATTTATGTTTCTTTTTTATTTCTGTTGCATGCTAATTAGTTGAAAAAAATTAATGTATTTTTTTAATGTTTTTTAACTGTTCAACATCAGTTTATCTTTATTATAAGCTTGCCAAAATATGTTAAACGAATGTTTTTAAACATTTATATTAGTAGTGATAAAGATCTTAAAAACTTATGATATTATCTGATTCGTTTGCAAAAATGTGCGTTTTGTGCTTCATGGCAATATTATCTAGATTAACAAAATATTTGAAATTTTTTATATTAAGTATATGGGTCAATTGCAAAAAAAAACGTACACAAAGAGGTTTACATGTTTTGTTTTTAAAGTTTTTTAAATTTTCCCGTTAGAGTAGTCAAATTAAGTGAAAATTAATGGAGAATTCGAAGTTGTTTTTAGGCCCTGCAAAAAATAATTTTTTCTATGGTTTCTATACGATTTTTGTATTGAACGTCACACAGCAGATATACGGGAAAAATCACTAAAAATTTGAAAAATGTTGTAAATGAAAGCTTACTGTGATGTTTTTTAAGTTATTTAGTCAGTTAAATCAGCTTTTGCAGAAATCGCCATTTTAGTTACAGAAATAATAATTTTTTACCAAAAAATACATACATATTTTACAATTTTAGCGGGAAAAAATTAAAATTTTTCTCCAAAAAGACATCAACATAGAGATTATTTTCAAAGTAGTAGACTTGCAGCAATAAATAATAAAAAAATGTGAAATAATAAGCAATTTCAGAAAAAACAACAGAGTGATGTTCAATACATTTTGTGACGTTCACTACATTTTGTTGCGCTTAACCAAGTAATTTAAATTAAATTGGGAGTTTAACAAAAAACAGGTTTATTCTTTTACAAAAAAAAAAGGAAATATAAAGTATATAATTCAGCTAAACATAAAATTTTCATCCAATTTTTTTTTTTTTTTCTTTATTTTTTTACAAAAAATTAAAAAGGTCAATAGCTAGTTGAATTTGTATTGAAAATTTATTAAGACTTCACGTTTTACAATATAATTTCTGAACCCTTTAAAACCACATCTTCATTTTATATCATTGAAAAAAAAAATGATAAAAGAAAAAAATTATAGCACGTGTTGCTGGCATGGTATTGAACTTAAAAAAATTAAGAATGAGTCAACTTATTGCAATATTTTCAATGATTATGTACTTTTCCTCAAAATAGATGAAATATATATTCCAATGATACTATATTAACAGTAATTGGTCATAAGTTGATTGAGCTACGTTGTCTGCAAATAGACCCTATTTTGGCCGCGAACAATTATTCCAAAAATGTATAACTTCGAATTCGGTTTTCAAATCAATAAACCAATGCAATAAAAATATTTGAGAGAAATCGGAGATGGTCAGTGCAATGTGAAATGGGCGATATCAGTTAGAAAAAACAAAAAGCAAAAATCAGGTCAAAGTAATACATAAGTACCATTTTTTTTGCTTTCGTTTATATTCTTCATTTTTTTCCCGATATCTTCCTGCTCTTTCAGCAGGCGTTAACTTTGCTATTTTACTCTTAAATATACAAAAACGAAATACAAAATGAATACCTCAGCCGGTAGTGTGACATATCTTAAAAGTGACGTTCAATACATTTGCCACTTTTTAGTTTTTTTTTCTTAGGAATTTTATTTTGCAAATATACGAAAACAAAGAAATTAATCAAAACCCATGAAACAATTACTTTATACTTGCATTTTTTTCATTTACTATTTTTGCTTTAATAAAACTCCACGTGACGTTCAATACATTTTTACACGTACTTATTATGATGAACTGAGAAAACACAAAAAAAAATGACTTTAATATTATTTAATCGTCTTAATTTTTAGAATTTCGTGAGAGCTAATCTCTGCACTTTCTTAATATAACTTTCTTGTCATCTATACCACACCTAAATTAAAACTTGCGAAGCGTAAAAAAAAAGTGACGTTCAATACAATGCGCGGGGACTAAATGTAAATCGAAAGCCAAATTCACGATGGCAATGTTTTGAGAATAACAACAAAATAAATTGCTATCATTACAAAACAGTTATTATTTGTTAAATTTTTGCATTGTTTTCAACTTTTTTCACGTTTTTCATCAAAAAGTGTAACTGGGGACATATGTTTTTGTATTAAGCGAGTACGAGAGAGCAATATAACATTCTTCAAAACAAACATGCAAACAATTTTAGGATTCTGGAAAATATATTTTGTCAATAAATATTCTTCAGTGATCACTTTATCAGGTTTTATTTGTTTGTTCTTTTTGTTTTTACCTAGAAACATAGTTAAAAGAGTGGGGACAAAAAAAAGAGCATTTTGTATGCAATTGACCCATATAAAAATTTTGATAATCTAGGATAAAATGGAACAAGGAAGGAGATCGGTTGAAAAAAAATAGTTTCGAGAAAAACGCGTTTAAAGACAAAATTACCCAAAAAAAGTAATGAATTGATTTCAAGTATTTACTGATTAACCAGCGATTCCAGTACCATATCAAAATCCTTCTTTTGATTCGTTTTTAGCTCGAAATCTTCTTTTCAAGCTTTTCGAGCTTCCTTAGTCACCAAGGCGCTACGTCGATTTCAAGTCAAATATGCTGCGACCTGGATTGTATTTAAACCAGAATATACGATATATTGGAAGAATTTTTTTTTAACATCAGGACGCAGTGAAGTGGGCTGTGCTTCAGTCTCTATTTCAGCTTTAGCTTGTGAACATAAAAAAAAAATTCTTTTACGTGCTCTACTAATGCGAGTAGAATTACCATGCTCTTCCTTTGCGGATATATTGACATTTTGTCTCTAAACTGATAACGCACGTTACGAAGGTCGGTACTTAACTAAAGTAAAACCGATGCTTTGTTTAATAGGCGCCAATACTTCAAGTATATTCTATTCAAAATCTTTTTCAATTTCAATTTCAATTTATTGAGCAAATATTGTTTTCTTTTGCATGCCGCAAGTTGAATAGATTAGATAAAAGTAAAATTTATCAATAAGATTAATTAGTAAGATTAATAAATGAGATAACAACAAGTGAGATATGAATTAAAAACTTAAAATTATAAAAACAAAAATTAATGAATAAGTGCTTTAAAAAATAATATACAAAAGTTTTGAGATATATGAAACACTCTTAGAATAATAACTTTAAAAGAATATTAAAAATTGAATATTAAAAATTTATAAGAATAAAACATTAATCTAACAAAGTAACCAATTAATGAAAAAGAAGAAAGTGGATAGAAAGTAGAAAAAAGTGTATAGAGTTAAGAGAAATATTCAAAGATTAAACGCTTAAAGGCTTTTTGGTTAGAAACGACCTTAATGCTATTTGGTAGAGAATTCCACAGTCTTATTGCACTGACGAAAAACAGCCTGCTAGAATTTTTGTAATGGTGGCTCGGAATCAAAAGGTTAATGCTTCGACTTGACCTGCAGAACTGAAGTTTTTCATACAAGTAATGTAGGCAACGCGAGTAGATTATTTTATACAAAAATATACAATTTCTTGCTTCGAGATATCGAAATAAGCAACGACCAAGTAGCTTAGTGCGAAAGAAGGATACATGATCGTACCTCTTCAAACCATAGACGTAACGGGCAGCGATTATTTAGGGCAACTAATAACTTGTGGGATGAGCGTGAATCTAGATTGCTATAAACTACTTCCGAGTAAGTGATAATAGCCATCAGCAGTTGTAAGAGAAGTATTCGTCTTGTTCGACTGGAACATATTGTAAAAATAAATAATAGAACATCTAACAATGTTCCCCTACCTTCCAACTACATTAATGATTGCCTTCTAAGTACATAAATAAAGTTCCTTTTTACATGCCTAGTGCTCCGGCACTTAAAGAAGGATGGTGACTTAACCGTTCATAATATTAAAACAAATTACAATTTTTTTTTAAGCTTTGAGAATATATTTTTCAATGATTGCAATTTATGAAATAAAAAAACAAAACTCAATTTTTTTAGATCATCTAAACCTATTTCCCACTCTAAACGATCTAATAAATATAGACGTTGAAACCAATTTAGTATAAAATAGTGTGCTTTTAAAACAAAAATTTGTTTTTATTTGATTTTAAAAGAAATAATAAACTTTTGTGATATTTGCAGTTGAAAATGATCCATTCGCAATCACTCAATTTAGACAAAGATAAACTGTTAAAAAAAAGAACAAGTGAAAGAAATCAAAAGTTTATGCTACAAAAAAGCATTTCATTGAGTGGTCGTTTTTCTGAGAAACTCTTCAGGTTGTGGCTAAAACTTATGAAATACTTCATTCTTTCACACAAAGCAATAAAAATATGTTTTACAAAGGATTGATGGATATTTAAAAAAAAAAACAAAAATTTAGTTTATTTTTCTAATTTAAGAAATATTTTTTTCCCCCTAAAGCTCAGCTAATCATGGTTCTAATGATAGCAATACAGCATCAAGACAGTAGACCTCCAATATTGAGCTTTGAAGATGAAAGCGTTGAAAGAAGTGCAAAAATCCATAAATCATTTCTGATTTCCAAAGAACTTCTGTCCATATGCTACCTGAAATGCTTTTAGGTCTTGGTGCATCAAATTATAAGAATATTGCTTAGTGTAGACAAACTTCCTAAGCCAAAAACTTGACATTTAAAAAGTTATTTTAATATTTAATATATATTTAGCTAAAAGACAAATAGAGAACGGGCAGACAGACTAGTTTTAGAACTAAATTATTGTTTGATTCAAATTTAAAAATTTACAAAAAAAACAAAAATTATATCACAAAGAGTTTGATACATTTTAACAGTAGCTGCACAATTAAAAGTCAAAATAGAAAACAACATTAAAGCCAAACAAAAACTTGATCGATATGATATTGTTTTTATAGCTTGTGGCAAACATGTTTCTTATCTCTCTGCTCTCAGTTTTGTTAGCATGCATTTAACAATCAAGAGCTTCAATATCGATGTTCAGTGATTAAAAATGCTGCCATTCCAGCAACGTTTAGTTTTTGCATAAAACACTTTACAATCCAAACGATATAAAAGCTCATAAATTGTATTCATTCCTTATACATAGGCATTAATAAAGAAGTTAACAAATAAATTAAGCATAGACAGATACTTTTAAATTTTTCAAACATTTAGCTAACTGTGCAAAACTGTTGTCAGAAAATGTCAGAGATTAGCATAAAGTTGCATGCTAAGAATTCATTAGCAGTCACTTTTGAGCGAATAAACAATGAAAAACTTTTAAAAATACAATAAAAACATTCTTAAGAGGAGCTTCACTATTTAATTTGATCATTTCAAATATTGAAATAATTAAAAACACATTAATTATGTTGCTGATTATGTAGTCATCTAATAAACAAACGACTTAAGCAACGAACTTGAATTTGAATCATAACTTGTCAAATTGAACGAATTATTAGAAAAAACTTGCTGAAAACCAAAATCAAGTTAAAGTAAAGAAAAGTATAAAAATTTGTGATTTTTTCTGAAAGTAACTACGAGTAGTAGGGGGAAAAATTGTTTTCAAGTTTGGCTGTGCTTAAAATTGTTACACAATTTAGATGTTTTATGCAGTTCAAATCGATGCACGCATAAGTCTTGTGTTACCAACAAATTTTTCAAGGCTAAGTTACAGACATTCATGTTATTTAAGGAAAGCAAACATTATAAAAATGTTGAGTGTTTTTTTTCTGTAGTTTTGTGCTGAATAATTGCGCTACTCGAAGCGGGTTTGTTTTTAAAATTAACAATTTTGTCTAGCAGCAACTTGGCAACATAGACACGTTGTATCGATAATTGTGAAGAAATTGTTATGGTTTGTATATTTTTTTTTTTTTTTTTTTGTGGTTTTTGTTTGTAATTCAAGCCTTTGTTATTTTGGCAATTGCTGATTTTATACTTAAAGCTTTTATAAAAGCATATTTTAAAGCGAAATTTTTAAATAGATATTGTGGATATGCACAGTATTAACTGCTGCTATTGTTGTTGTTGTAATTGTTGTCATTGTTGTTGCTGTTGCTGTTTTTTGTTGTTCATGCTGCTGTTTATCGGTAGATCAAAGGCCAAGACAGGTTAAGCTGTATTTAAATTGAACTACATAAAATCTAATATTTGACATACATTGCATTGTTGCTTTAATATTTTTTCATTATAATTTCAACTATTGGGTGTTGGTTTTTGTACAATTACGCAATTCACTCTCAAGAAATAATTTACTTTTTTTTTTGCTTAACTAGAGCTAATTTCTAGCAATCGCACCATCGCGTTCGTTGCTTAAGTCTTTTGTTTTGCAAGCAGCATGTTTATTGTTTCAAACAACAGCCTGCTGAGCAGGTTATCGTTGTAAATTCCTTCACCTTTTCCGACATTTGATAGCATTCATTGCAGCCAACCACTAATCAATTGTGGTGCTTTTGCTGTCAATAGCAACAAGTAAGCAAGCAACAACTTGAGCTTGTTTTAATTCTTTTATATTTATATAAAAAAATAAGTTATAAAAATTCTTTTGCAAGCAAAGCAGTTGGAGCTTAAACCAACAATTTAAAAAAATACATTACATAAATAATAACAATTTGCTAGCAGCAGCAGCAGCGAGCTATTTTGTTCACGCTGCAATTGCTGCCACTATAAATTATAGATTTTTTTTTTTTCTTAAAGGAGTAGTTGTAGGCAGCTTGATATCGTTTTTAGATGCGGCCAATTAATAAACTGGTTGATTTTAATAAAAAATGAGCTCACGTTAGATTAACGCATGGCAAGCAAGTAAATAAAAATGCTCGTTGTTGTTGTTGTTGGCGTTGTTATAGTTGAAGTTATTATGGAAAAAAATAAAAATGACTAAAAGAATGTCTCGCATGATAAATTGCTGTTTGCGTCTAAACTGGAACATTGCCATCAGCAAGTATGGTAATATTTGTTAAAATATGTTTTTGAATATTTACACAGTGCAACATTAAGTGTAATATTTTGCTCAGAGCAACGCAGTCATTAAAACATTTCAATCAATAAATCAAACAAAACAAAAGCAATGCAGACATACACATAGAGTTTTTAAGAAGTTTTAAATATTCTTATAAAACAAGTAGCTCAATAAGTTCATATTATATGAGGTTGTTAAAAATATGGTGGTTCAACCCACATAACTCATAAATAACCTAGATAAATCTATGTGGAGTTGTGTCATTACTTCTTTATTTAAAAGATGTTTTAAATATTCTTATAAAGCAAGTAGCTTAATAAGTTCATATTATATGAGGATGTTAAAAATATAGTGGTTCAACCCACATAGTTCACAAGCAACCATAGTGCACAAACAACAAATTTATTGCTGTGGAAATGTACCATTATATCTTGCTGGTGCAAAAAAAACTTTCAATTATAAAATTACTAAATTTAACAATGATTATGTAAAGTAGATATTATGAAATTTTTGGAAACCAAAATTTTGGGAATTTTAAGAACGCATTTTGCTATTTCCAAAAATGTGGTTTTAGAAAAATGAGCTAGTCCTTTTTTGTAAATATTAATGTGTTATTGTTATAATGTCATAAGAATGGAAGAACATGTGTTGTCAGTTTCGAATGTTTTTTTCTATTTTAATTTGTAAATTTGGGCAATTTGCTTTTCTAACCCTTATATACCAAGGAACTTATCAAATTATTTTTAGGAGAAAAATTTAGTTTATTGTTTTTAAAAAAGTGATGAAACCCTTAGCATTCACACAATTCCTTACTGTTCAGAATAATCTGTGTTTTTCCATCAACTTTAAGCACAGATAATCTTGTCTTTTATGATCGAACAATTGTGAAAATCTACATCCAAATTCAAAATCCCGTTTTAAAACGCTCTCTATGGAAATTTCTTTTTAAACAAATTTTTTGAAATTTTGCAATTTGTTAAAAAGTAAATAACAAACAATGAAAAGTTGCATAAGGCTTCCACATTGATTTTGCTGAATATTGTCTCAAGTAAAGATTTTGAAGTTTATGAACTAGATTTCTGTAGTTCAGAAGACTGCTGATGACTCATTGAAGCTGTTCAATCTCTTGATTATTCCTTTTAAAAGAATTTGTTTTTGTTATGATTTGTTTTTTAAATTTTTTTAAATAATTAATTATTTAACAATACTTTTGTACTCAGATGCAAGTAAATATATTTTAAAATTGCTTTATAGAAGTTTTACATGTTGCAGACATTTTTTTAAATTCTCTCATTTATGAAGGCCTTTCAATCATTCCAAACATCTTTCAATCTTCCAAACGTTTGTTTTAGAAATATTTGTAAATAATTTTATATATTTTTGACAATATTTATGCTCAATATTTGTGCTCAATATTTGTGAATGATACTTAAAATCGCTTTATCAAGGGCTTTTAGATGTTGAAACCATTATTTTCAAATTTCTCTCATTTATGAAGTCCGTACACGATGGACATAATAAGCCTTTAAAAGAGGTTTTATCGTTATTTTATCATTATATGCCTTATATAAACTTTATAAGAGGTTCATAAATTTTTATGAATACAGCCGAATATTCACAAATTATTTTCATATCTTTATCCCATTAAGGGGGGTATTCTAGTCTAGATTCTAGTCTAGCATTTTTTGAGGATTCATAAAAAAATCAATTGAGATTTATACTATCCATTTTTTATGGCTTATTTATTCTTATTTCAAGAAAACATAAAAAAAATATTAAAATTTCAGCAATTTATGCGTCATTGAAGTAGAGGGGGGAAAAAAGCCATGTTCCGGTCGTCATGATATCTACCCTCCTGATCACCTGAAAAATAAAATTATGGATTATTTTTGATCAGTAAAAATGCCAGTATCACATGAACCAGAAAAGGTAAAAAAAAAATTTTTCCCAAAATGGTGGCTACTCAAAAATTCAGGTCGATTTTCCCACTAATTTTTATTTTAATTTTTTATTTTAATTTTTTTAAAAATATTAAAAATTACAAATTTGTAGTTTTTATTTGTTCAAAGGATAGAGGAATATATAAAGAATATTAATGCCAAATTTCAAGTAAATCGGTCGACTAAAATTGAGATACGATGTTAACCGCATCAAAATAAGTAGTTTCGAGAAAAACGCGTTTAAAGTATTACGTTAAGTTTAACCCTTTCAGACCCGACGCTTATCTACTGAACATTTTTTTATGATTTTTGGAATGTATGATCGTTATATGGTATGAAAATATTCTCAATGTTTAGGTTTCGCAATTTACATATCCTTCAAGGATTTTCAGGACACGCACAGTTTTGATGCACTCGTTTAAAACTTTATCTGAAGCCCATTTCTTTAACCAACAAATGATTCAAATTTATTTGAAACATCAAAATTTATTATTTTTTTAGTTCAAATGCCTTAACTTCACTAGTTTTACACTGTTTATATTTTTTGTAATTGGAGACACTACTAACCTCTGCAACTCATTTTGACAAAACTAAAAAGTTTATCAAGAATTCCACGCGTGTTCAAGTAACGGTTAAGCGAATCGCGGAACAGTGTGAGAAACAAAAGTAAACAATTACAAGCACAATGGATTCAGAAACATATGCTTCCATTACTAAGAAGCGATAAATCAATAAGTGATCGATAAATAAATACATAAGTGGGATTGGTTGGGTTTTGATACCACCTTAAATGTGGTACCAGACTGGGCGAAAATTCTAGCAAGTTTTTACAATTAAATGAATTAATTGGAATAAAAAGTATTTATTTTTTTTTTTGTTTATTTTTTAATTCAAGTAAATTTTTGGATTGAAGCAAGAATTTGATAAAAAAAAAAAATCGACAAAACAACACTTTAATTAAATTCGCCCGATTGTTTTCAATTCGTTCATGAAATATCGAAATTTGCTTAACTAAGGCATTTATTGATATAAAAAGAGTGGTGAAATTTTAATGAAAAAACTGTCGAATAAAGCCACTTGCTTAACAAAGTCAATATTCACTAATTTGCACGCTTTTGACAACAATTTAGTAAAAAAAAACTCGACATATTGGCTAAAATCTCAACAACACGTTTATTTTGCTAGCGGCATACAATGCAACAAAGACCAACAACAGAACAACTACAACAACAACAACAACAACAACAACAACAACAACAACAAAGACAATAACAAATACAACAATAGTGGAAAAAAACGACAACGACCACAACGAAGGCAAGCTGTAAAATATAACAACAACAAAAAAAACTGGCAATATTTTTTGCAACACATACCAATAAAAAATATTTATAACCAAAAAAATAAAAAAAAAATAAAATAAATGGCATAATACATCAAAACAAAAGCTTTGCTGAAACAAGCACCGTTTGCTGGGCTTTAAAAAGCGTTCATTGCTAGCACAAGACAACAACAACAGCAACCAACAACAACAAGTTATTCAACCAATATTTTGCCTGAAAGTGAGAGTTAAGCTAAGAAAAGAAAAAAGAAACAAAAATACAAAGAAACAGCAGCATAAAGCACAACCGACAACAGTTAAAACGACAGAGAGCAACGCGCAATAAACTCAAAGAAAAGCACAAAATAACGAGTTTCCACAGAGCAGCAATTAAGGCCATAAGACAAGAAGAAGAAGGCTTTAATAATAAAGTCAGATTAAAAGCTACAAAAGCTTTTTCTCAATAAGAGAATAACTATGCGCTCTCATATGAGCGCTCCCTAAGCTTGTGCTAAACTAGTTTTATGCCTGTTGTTGTTATTGTTGTTGCTGAAGCTGTTGTGCTTGCGTTAATTAACACTCATCATAAGCTTTAATTTGTAGCGTTCGTAATTTGGCCATAATTTTCTTTTCTTTAGCGTTTTATTCGCATTTGTATTTGAATTTTTAATTCGCGCAGCCAACAGGTGCTTTGTATTGGAATTGCATTTTCTATTGCATACTTTGAGGCTTGTTTTTAATTTAGTCAATTGAGAGACGGTTATTTTTGTTTCTTTAAAATAAGGCATATGTTTTCTAACAGCAGATACTAAGTTTTTATAAAAGGGCTGAAAATTTGTATTGAAACTACCTATATACCTACAGCAGCCTAGTCTTTAAGAAGGCTGACATCAACTTTATAGAAACAAATTTATGTAAAAACTGAAATTCGCAAAATTTCTACCAAAAAATAAATTTAGACTCATTTCAGATTTAACAAAAAAAAAAGCTAAGAATTTTTTGGTTTTATAAAAAACAACCCCACAGGTAGCAAAAATATAAAAAGTGCCTAAAAATCACTTTTTTCAAACATAAGTTAACTGTCAGTTGTTTTGAATGTTTAAAAAAAATTTGAGAAATTAACATTATTTTTTAGTGCACTTATTAATTATAAAATTCAGCAAAAAAAAAAAAAAAACAAAGCCAAGATTGATTTTGACAAGTAAATTTCTGAGAATAACTTAGCCAACAAACATACTGACAGTCTGCCAAAAAAAAAAAAAAGTGACTGAAAGACAGATGTTCTAACATTAGCCAGCACTTTACAGACTAAACCGTCTAAAATCCGCGCTGGTGTGAATCAATTATCTTTTAGAAGAACAAGCAGAAAAGTCCTTGAGCTTGTGCTTTGAGTAACATGCACAGCGCAATAACTATAACAACAATTAATGAAATAAAATAACAAAAGAAGTACTATTAGTAATCAATAGTTAAGACACTATTTAACAGCGTTATTGTTGCAACTTGATTTTTTTCTTGTAAACATGTTTTTTTTTCTAATTAAGTAATTTTTTAATAAATTATACAGCGCGTTTTTTCATTAAGATTTTTTCAGTTTTAATTTCATTCCATTAAAATAAAGCGATGCTTTACACAAGCTTCTTCAGGCATGACTAATCCGAAGTTATTTCAATTTTTCAATTTGCGAGTTGGCGTTTTTAGTAATTTTAGTCATTATTTTTGTTTTTGTTTGTTGTGTTGTTGTTGTCATCATTATTGCTTTTGTTATTGTAATAATGCACTTTTAATGCGCTCATAAAAATCACATTTAGGCTGAAACAACCATAAAAACTTGTAAAACATCGCTTTTAACATGAATTTTTTTTAAGAATTTCACAGTTTAAGTCAAAAATATTTGCTTCTTATTCTTTGAGTTTAAAAATAAAAATTTCCTTATGGCAATCTTGTTATGTGTGTTTTATTTTTTTTTTTTTTTTTTTGTAATGTTTCAACAAACTTTTGAAACAGTTACATTTTGACGGCATTTGTTAAGAGGCGATTAAACCATAAAACTTATCAAAAGGAACAAACGTTATTCACGGATATGAAAAATGTCTCTTTTATAGCCAAATATTTGGTGTTGTTAAATATATTGCTTTACATCTACAGCTTGAAGAAAGCAGTTAATCAGTAATGTGATAATTCTTTGCTCTATACAAACTCTTTAGTGATGACGAAGAAAGTCTGCAAAACGGAATGAATTCTTGTAGAAATTCTTGTTATCAGCGCTGTTTTTGCTAATTTTTCAATAATTTCTCCTTGTCAATAATGTAGTGATATATGTAAGTGTAAAAAAATTCTTATATTAAGAGCTTGCTTTTATAGAAGCCATATCATTTTATGAGCTTGACCTGCATTTGGAACAACAATTTCAATTTTTCATCAACAATTTATTATCCTTCTACCAATTTTAATGACCCCCTAAAGCACATTGTTAATACAAGTGGCAAAACACAGTGGAGCACAAAAAAAAAATAAATCTTTAATTAATAATAACAATATTACATAACATTTATTGACAGTACATAAAAGTAACTTTTACTGTCATTTTTATTGTCATTGTAATTTATCATTGTCATTGTCATTGTCATTGGCATTGTCACTGTCATTGTCATTGTCATTGTCATTGTCATTGTCATTGTCATTGTCATTGTCATTGTCATTGTCATTGTCAGTGTCGTTGTCATTGTTATTGTCATTTTAATTGTCATTGTAATTGTCATTGTCATTGTTACTGTCATTGTCATTGTCATTGTCACTGTCATTGTCATTGTCATTGTCATTGTCATTATCATTGTTACTGTCATTGTCAATGTCATTGTCATTGTCATTTTTACTGTCATTGTAACTGTCATTCTCATTGTCACTGTCATTGTGACTTTCATTGACATTGTTATTGTAACTGTCATTGTCACTATCATTGTCATTGTAATTGTCATTGTCATTGTCATTGTCATTGTCACTATAATTGTCATTTTCATTGTCATTGTCATTGTCACTGTAATTGTCATAGTCATCGTCATTGCCATTGTCATTGCCATTGTCATTGTCATTGTCATTGTCATTGTCATTGCCATTGTCATTGGCATTGTTATTGTTATTGTCATTGTCAATGTCATTGTTATTGTCATTGTCATTGTCATTGTTATTTTCACTGTCATTGTCATTGTGATTGTCGTTGTCATTGTTATTGTCATTGTCACTGTCATTGTCATTTTCATTGTCATTGTAAATTTCATTGTCATTGTTACTGTCATTGTCATTGTCATTGTCATTGTCATTGTCATTGTCATTGTCATTATCATTGTTAATGTCATTGTCAATGTCATTGTCATTGTCATTGCCATTGTCACTGTCACTGTCATTGTCACTGTCATTGTCATTGTCATTGTTATTGTCATTGTCATTGTCATTGTCATTGTCAAAGTTGTCATTGAAAAGTTGTAACGTTTTTATTCCAATCTTTTCGAAGGTTGTTTAATTTTATGAAGAACTGAAGTATATCATAGAATTTACATGCATAACCGCATTTTTATGTAACTATTCAAAGAAGAACACGGTCTTTCGTGTAAGACACAATAAACAATACCTTTTTTCATATCAAAAAATATTGTTGTTCGTTGCTTTCAAGTTAAAAGTGATCAGAAACTTGGTATAAGAACAAGAAATGGGTTGAAATTAAACGTTATCATATTCACTTCGATAAAGATGTCACTTCGAAAAAATAACTCAATTAGATCTATTAGAACACTGGAGGCGACTTTATATGGTACAATAATTGATGCGATGTTTTCACAATTCGTAACTCCAGTCGCGTGTCGAAGCTCAAACCTAACTTTTATTTTTCATGTTATAAAAAAAGAACTCTGAATGAAGAAAGTCCAATAATCTGACTTCCCAGAATACTTATCAGTATTTTTGTTTGTATGACCACAATGAAATTATTATTCAATTTATGAATCATACTAATTGATTGCGCAGAATTTGTAAAGCCAACACTACATACAATTGATTCACTTGTCTGTAAAGAGTCCGAAACTGTTTACTTTCTGAGATGGTAAAACATTAAAGTCAAAAATTATAAAGTGCTGAATGACGAATTACTTTTATTAAAAAACCTACGATTTTTTAGGAGTGGCCAAGTCCATCAAGATCTAAAAAACATTAATAAACGTTTTTTATACTTTCTTAATTCGAAGATAAATAGATAATAATACAAGCACTAGTAGGTATAAAACTATTATAAAAAATATAAGCGGTTTTTGTATAGGTACAAGTTTTTCTTCGTTATGTTAAATTCATTTTAGTTTTAGTTTTACACGTTAAATTAAGTAAAACTTTCACACCTCAAACCACATAACCACTTAAGCCCACCCACTAATAAAAATATACGTTTTTTTTTTAGATCGACTCTGACCCAGATTCACTTCATTCGTATTGTTGTACTTATATTTCTCGCACTCTTGACAAATTTTTGGAATGTTCTAAATGAGTCATGAAGTCAACTTCCTTCAATCAGTCAACACATTTGCCGATTTTTAAAATAAACACAACGCGTTATAATCTTACAGCAAATATCGCCACATTCGGCATCATATCATGTTGAAGTCAAGCTTATTTCTACAATAAAAGGTTCATTAAAGCAAAAAAACAAAATTCAATGCAGAGTTTGTGGTTAGTTCAAGTTGGGAGATTCATACCGACAAAATAAAAGAGGTCATGATTAATTGGGTGATTTGTTTTTCCATTGTGTTTTCCATTCAAAACTTCAGATATTTTTATTGTTTGAGTTAAAAACAAGCAAATCATGTTTAATTTGTTCTAATTTCATGGTTTATGTAAGCTTTTGTTACATATTTTTGTTTTTTAATCAGCTTCTAATCATAACTTGTTAAATCTTCGATCTTGTAATTTATGGGCTCATATTTTTTTAAGTAAATACCAGAAAGAGGCATGTTCGGCATTACAATTGCTGACCTTGTATGAAGGGCTCTATTGTTTTCTTTTTTATCTTTTTGATTTGTTCAACGATTTCTGCTTAATTGTTGTTGTTGTTAACTAAAATAATAACGCCCTAAACGAAACCGCATGCAGATACTCATAATGCCAATATGCAAAGCTGAGTGCTGCCACAGAGTTCAAGGATCTCAGCCGCCATGTTTCGCCCTACTTGCCCCGCTCAACCTCCCTATAGTTACCGTTGTTGATGCTGAATTATGACATGTATTCTTAAGGTTGCCACGATCGCCTCGCTCATCGCAACTCATACTAGCTAGGTTTGTTTATTTATTTTTTGGCAAGCAAAAACTGTTCATAAATAACGGACCTTGTCAGTGTCATTGTCAGCAATAGCAATGACGTTGGCAATGGCAATGGCGACGCCGCCAACAGACAACAGGCAACGACAGCAACGAAAACAACTGCAACAGTGACAACAACAGCTGTAATTATTTGTGGACTTTGGCAGGCTATACAGCAGGTTTAGGCTGTGAAAATGCTTTTGAGCCTATTTTACGCATATCAATTAATCAACCAAAAGAGTTTTAAATTTAATCGATATGTATTATTATAAAAAGTATGTAATAATAAATAACATTGGGGATATCAACAAAATAAAAAATGTATGGTTACAAATTTATCGATTATTTTTAAATTAATCGTATAAAACTTTCGGAATTGGCTTACTTTTTTAAAAAAATGTATGATAAAAAATGCTAAGCTGATTTTTCTATTTTGTCATTGTGATTGTCATTGTCATTGCCATTGTTATTGTCATAGTCATTGTCATTGTCATTGTCATTTTCAATGTCATTCTCATTGTCATTTTCACTGTCAGTGTCATTGTCATTGTCATTGTCATTGTCATTATCATTGTCATTTTCACTGTCATTGTCGTTGTCATTGTCATTGTCATTGTCATTGTCAGTGTTATTGTCATTGTCATTTTCATTATCATTGTCATTGTCATTGTCATTGTCATTGTCATTGTCAGTGTCATTGTCATTGTCATTGTCATTGTCATTGTCATTATCATTGTCACTGTCATTGTCATTGTCATTGTCATTGTCATTGTCATTGTTATTGTCATAGTCATTGTCATTGTCATTGTCATCGTCATTGTCATTTTCACTGTCATTGTGATTGTCATTGTCATTGTCATTGTCATTGTCAGTGTCATTGTTATTGTCATTGTCTTTGTCATTGTCATTGTCACTGTCATTATCATTGTCATTGTCATTGTCATTGTCATTGTCATTGTCATTGTCATTGTCATTGTCATTGTCATTGTCATTGTCACTGTCATTGTCATTGTCACTATCATTGTCATTGTCATTGTCATTGTCCTGGTCATTACGATTATCTTTTAATTTTTAATTCTTAAAGTTCAATTTTATTCTAATGCTTTTTTAAGACAGTCCCATTATTCATAGTCCTATTCATTAACCGCCCCTTGCCTTCCTAATCTAGCCACCATTGTACCGTAAGTGGGACAGAGTAGGACATGCTTGCAATATAGTTATTAACAATGAGCAATCATGTACGTTTACTCCAAAATAGGCGAACGTGACAAATTCTCAAATCGCAGCTCAATTCAACCCACACCCCACATCCTGCTTAAACAAAAAATACAACAACAACAACTACATCAACACATATTAACTACTACTTCTTCAACGGTTTTACAAAGTAGTAGTTGTTGTTGGGGTACAAGGATCGTTATCGCATCGTAGAGTCAGTAAATTAGTGAGCTAAACTCTCAACAGAAGAAGTCACAATTCTGCTTATATAGTCAACGAAGCAATTTAAATCAGCTACAACAACATCAACTACGACAAACAACAAGAACAACATGACAACAACAACATTGTCCATTTTGCAAACATCATGATGAACAACTACAACAACAACATAATCAGCTTTCGCAATTCTTTGTCGTCTATCACAATGAAACGTTCAAGTTGAAAAAGGGCAAAGCTGGCCACCGCTTAGTGAGTGCCATGGCGGCGCTTAAGTCAAAATAGACAAACACGTTAGCAAAAAATGCAACAAAAATATAAACGGACAGATGGACAGATAAATGTTTGTTTGACCAAAAAATTACGTCGTCATGTACGCTAAGCAAACAAAACCGTTAGAAAAAGTGCAAAAAAAAAAAAGAAAAATAATTGACATTCCAAGCGATGATTGATTTTATTGGGAAAAACTGTAAAAGCCTTGTTACACTTCAAAGACACTTGATCCAGATCCATTTATAATGAGTCCACTTGTCAGAATTGTGTTAAGTGTATCATCTGTGCTTTCTTAGAATTGTTGAGTATTGATTTTCCATGTTCACAAGAGATGTCATGTTTTTATTTATGCTACTTCAAACATTAATCAATTTGGCCACAAGTCATGTCCTAAAATTCTTTAATCATTCTAGGGAAATCTGCTTGTTTTCTAACGCAAAGCACACATACGGATGCAAATTTGGATGTGGATTCGGATTCCCTAGCAATAAATTTAATTTCACAGAGCAAATAAATTTTGTCCGTATAAATTCGAATTATGTTCTGGCTTATTTTATCTTTCTACGATCTTTTGTTGAAGTGTGGAAAACTACACGTGCCCGCACTGCGAGTGCAACAAGTGCAAGATTGCTGTCGATTAAATGCTGCTGTTGTAGGGGAGAAATTAATTTGTGCAAAACTTTAAAATTCTTCAATTATGTTTGACAAAAATAAATATTGTCAGAAAGTCAAAATTATGCACCAGAAAACAACAGAGAGTGCTTAAGTTTGAGCAGAGAACTTAAGCCTGACAACTAAATAGATAGCTTTTCACTGTAGGACAACATTGCATTTACATTTTATAAATTTTTTTTTATGTGCTTTTAATATCATCAAAATAACTTCAGTTTTATTTTTAGTGATAAATTTTTTAAGTGACTTTTAAGTCTCAAAATACTCAAAAAGTATCTCAACATAGAATTTTTGCGAAAAATATATCTAGCTTGATTTTAGCTTAAGCTTTGCTTCATAAGTTTGACAGATCTAACCTAAAATTTAACTGTCACGTTCACCTTGTTTATAACATATAAAAATTACTACATGAAAAATCGACTCAAACAGTTCGAGAAGCATTCGGGAAGACTTTTTCACTTCTCACAATTCATTAACTGTTTCACAGTTTGAAAAGCACTAGACTAGACTAGAAGTCTTATTCCGACTAGACTGAGATACCTCGAAAACATTGTTTCAGAACGCTCAACGGCTTCTTTTGGCGTCGACAATCGTTGTCCCCTTAGTTTGTCCTTGATGTGCGGTAAGAAATAGAAGTCATTGGGTGCAAAATCAGGACTGTAAGGTTGATGAACCATTAAGTCTTTCTTTGAGCTAATGTGTGCTCGCATTGTTTTGATGAAGAATAATTTTCGGCATTTGTTTGTTTTTCTTATTTCACGAAACACTTCTGGCAAAGAAATAGTTGTGAACCATCCCGAAATGGCTGTTCTACGTGTCTTAAATGGTGCAGTGGCCACAAGACCAGTTTTTTTAAATAAATAGGTGATCCATTTGCTTCGCAGTGTTTCGAGCTAGAACGACTTTTGTTGGATTTTATTCATCTAAAAGAACCAAAAAGTCGACTGCTGTTTACATTCAGGCTCATACGCATAGATCCATGATTTATCAACAGTCACGATCTTATTCACGTTTTTTGAACCACCGCGATTGTGTGTTTTTAGCATTTCTTTGCACCAATAGACACAAGCCTTTTTTGAACGATTCTCAAATTATGTGGAATCCAACGTGAACAAATCTTTTCACTACTATGTGCTCATTTAAAATGGTATGTAGGCTGGTGGAAATAATGACCAGAGATGAGTCAATCTCACGGTATGTCATATGACAATGTGATATGTATGCCACATGATAAGTTCGCGCACAACATCAATGTTTTGTGGAACAACAACAGATTTTGGACGCCGTTCACGAAATACGTTAAAGAGTGAAATTCGGCTTCACTTGAATTCTGTGCAACACCAATAAACCAAAGTTTTTGACGGTGCTTAATACCCAAATGTCAAATTGAGTTCATCAATGCATTCATGTTGAGATAATTCACGTCGAAAATTTCAAAAATAATCGCACGAAAATGTTCACGATTTCATTCCATTCCTTTGCAGGAATACATTTTTAAAAGCACTGTAAACAAGACAATAAGTGCACGTACACCTTAACGTTGTGAGTACTTACTAGCTAAAAAAAATGTCAAACTTTCATCTGGAAATCGCAGTTTGGCTGGAGTGGCATTACCAGATCCCGAAATATAAGTATCAGACTACGTATTAATGCTATCGCGTATAATTAAAAACATATGCGACAATAAAACTTGGCATAAAAGGTATTTTATGGATTAAAATAGCTTAGAAGCAATTAAAACAATGACTAAATTATAATTTTATTACTAAACTAGTTTTTTAGCAATTTTTTTCATTGAAAATATTCAAACTGAAGTCATTCTGATTCTATGAAAATGTTCCTTTTATTAGCTAAAATCTAAATAATTTTTATAACTTTATTTTTAAAATCTTTGAGAACTTCATTAGCACTTAATGAGTGTTTAACGTAAGTTTTTATGATTTTTTTTTTTTCTATTTATTTTTTCTTATAAAATAATTCAACACCAGAAATTGGCGCCAGCCAGCATTAAATATAAACTTTAAAAAAATACACAATAAAATTCTTATCTAATCTTAAAAGCCAACAGAAAAATCTAGATTTATACCTTGAACCATAGAGTTAAAATTCTATACAATAGAAGCAATTAAAATGATAATAAAAAAGAACTCAATCTTTCGCACCAACTTGATAATGAGTGAATTTGTAAGTGTGTTTGAGCTTGTGGCAAGGTGTTCCATTGCACGCAAAACTCCGTTAGCAAACCGGATGCTGCGTCATAATTGTTATGTGACGCAAGCAATTCCCCACGCAGCACATCGCACTGCGCTGCTCCTTAAAAAATGTGACGAACGCACCTCACAGCATGCATCGCACCGCAGCGCAAAGCGACGCTGCGATGACGTTGTCGATCTTGTTGGCAAGGTCGTTCGATGTCGTCGCATTGAAAGTTGATCTGTGGAATTCCCTTACAAACAAACATTTTCAATTCACTCTTAAACTATTTCTTTGTATTTACGTAGGATGTTGTGAAGATTGTGGTAAATCAGTTTTTGTTTATTACGTTCGCAATCAAGAACATGCGGCAGAAGTTAAAAAAAATTCATGCAATTTTTTTGTGAATTCCCGATGAAGTGTTAATAAGACGCTTAACCGGAATTGCCGGTAGATTTTAAATTTAATTAGTTCATACTTTATTTTCTTAAGAACTGAATAAGTACGGGACTTGTATATAAAAAATATATTCGTGAAGTAAACACTTACGCCACTTCGTTTTTTGTTTTTCAAAAATGAGCCTAAAAATAAATTTACAGGTCGTTATGTACTCAAATTTACACCCACTTTTTAAACAATCAACTTTAAAGACGCGTTATTTTCTTACAAAAATAAATTTTCAAAAAAACTCCAAGACAATATATATATATATATTGTATATATATATATATATATTTTTAATATATATATATTAAATATATATATTTTAACGTATATATATTTTTATAATATATATACGTTAAAATATATATATTTTTAACGTAGAATACGTTACACGGGGGTGTTGATCTGGAGCACAAAATTTTGAGAAAATGTTTGTCACTTTCATTATAAGTTTTTAATACTTTATGCATGCATTGAAGAAAATTCAAGTATGGTCGTAACATATTTAATATGTCTTCTTTTGATTTGTATTTAAATAATCATATTTCTAGATATAATTTTTTTGATTCTATAAGTAAATCAAAATTTAACTCCTTCAAATTTTGTATTAATTTTCATATGCTTTGTATTTTATGTATTATAACATCATGTGTAAGAGCAGTACGATTATCTGTGTGTTCATCACAGAACCAGTGTGAGAAAGAGAAGAAGTATAATGACCAAGTAGCGAACGATGTGTACATACACAACATTGATAAGCGAAGCAGAGAAACAAAATTGTGCTTACCCAGTTGGCCACGTCTTTAAGACATCCTCAATGTCTTACAGCCTTATTCATAAACACATTTTAGAGGCAGCGTAACTTTAAACGGGCTTTAAACAAGAAAACGTTATTCATAAACATTTTTCGTAGTTGTTTAAGAGCTGCGTAACTTAAACGCCGAAATTGGCGTTTAAAGGTTACGTAAATATGTACAACCATGATTTTTGTTTGTCTTTTCCTTTAATATCAGACATGCTCCATATGCGCCCTTTGCAGCATTTTTTTATGCGGCGGCCATTGTAAATCCATAGGAATTCTTAATTTTTGTAGAGATTTTCTATAGTTCAGACACAAACCTTACAATCATAAGCAGAAAATGAAAAAATGTTTATGAATAACAATGTTAGCAAGGTTGCATAGAAGCTGCGTAAAGCCTTAAACAGTGCGTAACTAAACAAGCGTTTAAAGGTTGTTTAAGGAAATCTATTGACTAAGGCTATTAATGACTAACGTATTCTACGTCTGACCTATGCGCCCGTGTTATCTAACACAGGCTTGAGCTTTTCTTCAGATGACTACAGTTCATGATAGAGCCTGAACAGAACCAAAGCGGCTGTTGGTTGTCGGGTGCGCTGTACAACAAAATACATGAAAATCTATGCAGCCGTCAAAAATTAAATGGCCGTAGAAATCCGCGACGGAAAAACGCCAGAACGGAATCAAAGCCTGAACAGAATCAAAAATCGTTGCGACCGACGATCTTCTCTGGTCGTCGATCGCAGAGAACACGTCCAAATTGAAACGATTGTGACTGACGATTCAAAGTTGCTTTTATTTAGTATTTTTATACCCCCACGTTTAAAAAACGTAAATGGGGGTATATTAATTTTGTCACTCCGTTTGTAACGCCCATAAGGAGGCGTGGTAGGTATAGAAAAGTATATATATTATTGATCAGCATCACCACCCGAGTCAATTTAGCCATGTCCGTCTGTCTGTCCGTCTGTCCGTCTGTCGTCACGATTACAGCCGTAATTTTCAAGCTACTTATCATCACGAAATTCAGTATTTATTTTTTATCTAAAAAATAAAGGTCAAGTTCGAAAATGAGCCAAATCGGATGAAAACCACGCCTTCCTCCCATACAAAGTGCTTTTATCAAAACGGTAAAATCTCTTAGAATTCCACAAAAATTAATATATGGACTTGAACTTTTTTATATGAGCTCCGATATTTAATATGCGCTCTAAGCATGAAATTCAACCAAATCGGATGAAAACCACGCCTACCTCCCATACAAAGTGACTTTATCAAAAAGGTAAAATCTCTTTAAATTCCACAAAAAATAATATATGGACTTGAAATTTTGCATATTAACTTTGATATATAACATGCACTTTGTGTATAAAATTCAACCAAATCGAGTGAAAACCACACCCACCTCCTATACAAAATGATTTTATAAAAAATTAAAGCGAATATTTTCTGTTAAAACTATGTATAACGAAAATGTTTTCACAATTAACATTTTATTGACGGCTTAAGACTTTGAATATACTTCGGTTCGGACGTGGGGGTATTTTAACTTCGGCCCAGTCGAAGATCATTTCTTTCTAGTTTTTATTTATTTTTCCTATTTCAATTCAATGTATTGGTCTCTTCAATTGTGTGAATACAACACACACAAAGAAGAAATGTCAAGACATAATAAAAACTAAGCTAATTTCATTACACACAGCCAATCCTTAGCAAAAATATGGCAACACTAATGACACTCAGAGAGAGAATCGTCGGTCGCAAGAGAAAAAAAAGAGTAGATTCTAATTGTGCGATATACATATCGTTGCGGCTGCCGAACTGCGATTTCATTCTGAACGTGTTCATACATTTGCATGCATTCCATTGCTTTGCGATATCGCAAATTGCAATTATATTTGATTCTGCTCGGGCTCCAAGACTGCGATTTATAGTTGCGGAAAACGAGCTGCGGTTTTTTCTACATTTTACATGTATTTTCCAACAACAATGATCGTCGGCCGCAACGATTTTTGATTCTGTTCAGGCTCTCAATTCTATTTTTCCTCCGACGGCTGGCGGATCTCTTTTTGCCATATTTTAGTTAAGAATTGGCAGTGTTCAGTGCTGTTTTCTTAGTTTTTACCACGAGCTGACGTTTTGTTTTGTGTGTGTGTGTGTTGCATTCCATGAGCTGACGTTTCGTTTTGTGTGTTTGTATTTGTACCATTCACACAACGAAAAGCAACGCTGATGCGACAACCGCTCTTATTCTGGCCGTGTTCTCAGCGGATTTCTCCGACAGATGACCGCAAACCGACAGCCGATTTGGTTCTATTCGGACTCTTATTCTACAAGCAAAATTGACCTACTCTTTCGCATCGCTCCATGATAACGTCACGTACATACCAATGTCATCACAAAAAAACAAAATTTTTATGTACTTTAATAATTGTTGAAATCAATAAAGAAAAACTTTACATCAATATCTCTGACCATTTTTTTTAAGTATTTTTTAAAAAAATGCCTTGAGAATCATTCATATTACATAGAGGTACCCTTAAGATTTTATCGGTATTTCTTGTTTGTGCCATTAGAAGCTTTTTTTTTTGCACCTTCTTTATACTCCTCAACTATTCTGAAACGAAACTTCTTGGCAACCATTATGAAAACATTATAAAATGAGTTATAAAATGACCTAATTAATTTTTAGAGATACTACACTAGGACACATTGCAGCTCAACTGGGGCACATCTCGGCACAATTTTCCAGTTCCTGAAAAAAATTAATAGCACACATGGAGCACATTGCAGCACATACTTTTGTTTTAAGGGGACATAAAGGCTACAAATTTTAAAAAAACATTTATTTTTGGGAACTTTTTTTCATAGAAGGAAAAAGCAATCGTTTTCAAATTATGCACATATATTTATTAACATTTAAATAATACAAAAATTTGTTTTTCTTCGGCGGATAAAAATTATCCTAGTTCAGGCGGTGGCCACTTAAACAAAGATTAATTTGTTTTTTTTATTTTTTCCTCAGATGTTCCCGACTGGTGATATCCTGCACACCATCAATTTTTTAGCATTTTTTTAAAAAAATCAAATACGTCAAAAACCGCTTCAAAAATTCTGAAAAAATTTTTTTGTATTCTTTAAATGTTAATAAATATATGTGCAAAATTTGAAAACGATATCTTTTTCTCTTCTATGAAAAAAATTTCCCGAAAAAATTTTTTTTTTAAATTTGTAACCTAAATGTCCCCTTAACATTAAATAAACATTGTGAAGCAACCTATATACACTCCAAAAAGAAACTCCGTCTCTTCGAAAGTCAATTTCTGGAAATTGATTTAAGATGGCTTAGATAAAATCGTAATTAATTTTTTTTAAAAACTTCACATTTTCCGAAAGATTCCTGAAATAATATTCCTTTAACACCAACACTCTCAAATTGTGAATCAACTTCAAAAGAGCGATTTCGTTGCAACAATTCTTTTCAGTTCTACTAACATTAAATCGTCTTAAAATGTCTTAAGAACCCGCCATAACACTCTGATCAAAAAGAAAAGAAAAGAAAAGTCAACCCATAAGTAATTGAGTGGTCCTTCAGCTCCAGCTACTCTCTCATAACTTAAACTAATAGATTGTTGCTGATTAGTTTTTTTATTTTTCTCTTTTGAAATCTTAGGTAGTTCATAAATCTTTCGATACAATCGATTTTAAGCGAGCAAAAGAATTCAATTAGCATATTTTATGGAACATCGGAATCCGGCTGTACCGGCTACTACCTAGACTATAGTTTCTTCTTCCATGCTTTTTGCGCCCTATTAATTTGACAAGCGGGTGTGTGATGGCACATCAATGTAACAATGGCTGCAAAAACAAGAGCAACAATCGAGACAACAACAACTACTTCGACAACAACAACAGCAGCTTCAACAACACTGCAGACAGCATCACGTGACAATCAACATGAAGAACGAAGTGCACTGCTGACAATTGTTACAGTACGAGTAGCAGGAAGGCAGGTCCTTAGAATAAATACGCTACAATTTTTTTTTTTTTTTTTTTTATGGATCCTCCTCAACTAATGATAGAGATTGCATTGCTTTTTAATGATGTTCTGGAAGCCATGATTTGGCTGACTCTTTGTTTTTTGTCTTGCTTTCAAATATTTCTTCGTTTTTTTTTTTTTCTAAAATTTTTGCTGCTCCACCATTGCCATCAGGGTGCATGGCTCTGAATGTTCATTGAAGCGTTGCAAATGATGCCAACGTGATCGGAGACTGATTGAAGTTGAAATCGAAGAAACGTGTCTAGCTGTCCGACTGTCTGTCCATTCTCTAGTGAGTTGTGATGTTGCTGATTATGTTGTTGTTGGTTTTATTGCTCTCTTCGATGCTATTGTTGTTGTTGTTGTTAGTGCCACTGAAAGCGAACACTTGTTGGCGGCACAACATGACATGGAAATGCGCTTCAAAGGAAAACGAAAGCAGCAACAACAACAACAACAACAACACACTACAAGAACTCAAGATTAGCAGCAAGAATTAAATTCAAGAACTGGCTAAATGAAGTTGGGGAACAAAAAGTGAAGGTGGTAGCATTGCAGGTTAAATAAAGTCTTTTAATGTATTTATTTATTTTTTGAAGGCGGTAGTCATAGAAAACTTGAAAAGTTGGAGTAAGATTTAGCATGAGTGGAAACTGGGAGAAATAAACACTGGTAATGGCGCAGACTTGCCATTGAAATCTTTCACTTTAAAATATCTCGTTCTTCTAATGATGCTTAGTGACAGGTCCGATAGAACCTTGCACCTGGTTGAAAATATTTATTGAGCTCTTCTTTAGATTTCAGAACATTTAATCGTGATTGTAATCAATCTAATTAATATAATGTAATAATACTAAAATATAATTCTGGAACCAAAAATGGAGCTATAGAAAATATACTTGAATGATAGAAAAATATAAGCGGCTATAAGGATTGAAAAATTTATTTCTTGAAATTTTTAGAAATATATCGTATCCAAAATAGTACAAAGAGACTACACACAAAATAGTTAATAAAAAAATTAACTTTCGAAATCCTAGTAGTTTCAACTGATAATTAAACTACTATGATATCAACTGGATGTATTCACAGTATTAAATAGGGATGCTATGGATGTCATTTTGTGGATGGAAATGTGTATGCGGATGCGGGAGTCTTACTGAGAATGCGGATATATAAAATAGTATCCGCGGACTCGGATGAGGATGCAGAGTTTATAAAAAAATTGAATAATAGTACGAGTTTGATTATTTGTTGTCATGTCAAGATGACTAAATTTTTGAAATGGATAGTTCTACAATGAAGGGAAGAAAATGGAGCTAATTACTTATTTCGCGTGTAAGTCCCGACAAGTAGTTTAAGATCAAGTTGATTTAATTTTCCAACTGTCTGTTGGCAACCATTCAAATATTTAGAAAAAATATTGGAATTTAGGCCCGAAAAAAATCGGGCATTTTTACCAAATTAAAATAAGGAAAAAACGCCCGAATTTGTTTTTTTTTTTGTTCCCAAAAAGTTCTGAAATTTCAAACTCCTTGTGATGAAATGGTTTGCCCTTGTTCGAAAGGTAAAAACAGAACATTTCGTATAAGGGCAAATTATTTCATTATAAAAAAAAATACAATTTGGACCTTATTCGGACATAATGTCCATGAAATCCTTGTTCATGGAATAACACAAAAAAAAAATTAAGGAAATCTTTGCAGATATTTTCACAGAGGAACATTCATTTACTGCCCAAGTCTGTTCTTTTTTATTTTGATTATCTTATAATCGCGATGCAGCTGAGCAAACGTATCGCAGCGGATCGCTCACTTCAAAATTTCGGTTTTTGTTTCTGGGCCATTTTTCCAAAAATTTTTGGGCTTTTTTTCATTTTTGTTGGATAAAATTTCGTTTATTTCGAGCCCATTAATTTTCTTCTGAAATCTGTTGTTTAATATTTTGTTAGTCATACATTGAATCTGGATCGCGGAAATTGCGCCCCAAGAATTTGGAAATAAAGCCCGAAACACTGCTGAAAAATTCGGGCATAATTTCCTTTTTTTCAGGATTAATTTCCAAACCATTCGGGCGTAATTTCCTTCTTTTGGGCCAAAGTTGAGATTTGAAATTCGGGCGTTTTTTTCGAAATTCGATGCTATGGAAAATCGGGCTTTTTTGCCATTTCTTTTTTCGGGCGTAAGTTCATCGGGCGTAAGTTCTGGGAGCCGTTAAGTAAACAATTAAACAGTTCTATACCTAACGGCAAACTTTTCAGTACTCAATGAACTGTGAAATTACTTGTATAGAAAATATTTTTACGAGAATGCTTTCCAGGGTACTAATACGTTGACTGGACAAAACACCGCCAAATGTTAACTGAAAAATTAGCTTTAAAAATAACCCAAAAAGCATGTTTTTTCTTTTACAGACCAGAAATTTCTTAAACCAACATTTAAGCATAGCTTAGCACATACACATAGGCATCGACAGGAAATTTTCCATGGGGGGAGGGGTAAAGGTATGCATTGTATATGAAAATGTAACGTATACACAGAGGAAATAAAAATTTATAAAATTTTTTCCAGTCCAGGAGGGCAAGTCTCTCCCTGTGGATGCCCTTGCACATACGTCTTCAATTTCATTTTACATACTGGTATAAAAAAACCAGTGACTGGAAAAACTCCCTTTACCAAAAAAAAAAAAATAGTACCAAGCCCAATTCACGATCATGAACGACCTACTCAAAATCAAAAATGAGTATAGAATGCTCTATTTAATAAAATATTTGGTTTTATAATAATTTATCTCTTATGCTTTTAAATTTTTGGTATAAATATTTTCAAAGTGTAGTATAACTATAGATTGCCACAATGTAACAATGTACCACCACTCTCATCACCACCTCTATCTCCATCATATACAACTACATTTCCTTCAAAACCTAACAAGTTTTGCCAAATTAAGCATGATTTTGTAAAAACGGGAATAAGAGAGTGAAACTGATGCTGTAAGGTTTCAGCACCGTGGGTTATGGTGGCAAAAATAAGTGAAACCTGAAAACAATGTTGCACCAAGAACTGACAAACAGTGTCACAGTTGGTCAAACAGAAAAGCAATAGTAACAATCACATGCAACAACAACTACAACAACAACTGCAATCAGTGCAACAAAAAAACAAAACGGCAAGTAGAAAACTTCACACAAAAAAAAAATGCGATGCTGGTTCCGTGATAACCAGCTAGCAACGTGACACATTTGCAAATCGAGGCATTATTTTATAGAATTTAATGATTGCCACAGAAACGCCTGCTGCCTGCTGCCTGCTGCCTGAACTCGTTTGTCGCTGCTGTTGTTTTTGTTGTTGTTGTTGGTGTTGTTGCGGTGATTGTTAACATAACAAGGCAGGCAACAAACTTGCATAAGCAAATTTAACCACGCTAAAACAACATCAACATCAGCCACCAAAATCTAGTTCAAGCGTGCAACCAACAATAACAAAAAACCAAAAATAAAAAACTCCTCACCAACAGACTATTGTGGCAAAACGATTTTTGAGTGACCAGTTCCAACGTTGGCTATGTAGGGCGGTGACAAAAAACAACAGAGCTGATCTTAAGAATAGTGAGCAGCGAATAGACACACAACCATCGAGCACACTCCACTTCAACACAATCAGTTCGCAAGCTTAGGTAGGCGACAAACACTCTGCTGTGGCCAGAACAATTCACAGCTAACAAGGTTAACGCAAAGTTGAAGGTCGTTACAATGCGAGCAAGAGCAACAACGTCTCTTCGCAAAACACACTAAACAATGAGAGTAACAAAGAAATCGCAAACAAAAATCCAGATTAATAAAGGTACGACTAAGAATAACAACAACACCTCCGTCGATTGAACTGACGAGCGACACTATCGTTCAAGTCGCGCCGCTTAA
Source organism: Pherbina coryleti (assembly GCA_943735915.1). Taxonomy (NCBI): domain Eukaryota; kingdom Metazoa; phylum Arthropoda; class Insecta; order Diptera; family Sciomyzidae; genus Pherbina; species Pherbina coryleti. The sequence continues at coordinate 6,046,372 of OX030950.1, forward strand.
ACAGCAGCTTCTTAAGGCCTATCAACGAAATGAGAAACAACAGCACCCTCAACTCTTTTAGATACGAGCCTTAGCTCATATCCCGCTGTACAATCCGCTCTGAATCAAGCAGCCTAGTCAGCGCGTAGTTGCGTGTCTTTGTCTTTTTTTTTCTGCTCACTACTTTTTTAACTTTCAATTTATTAGCCATCGCAGATTTTCTGCTTGTTTTAACGTATCACCAGCAGATCCCGGCAAAGCAATGTCAATAAATTTACTCTCAATCGATTGGCGGTTCGGTTTTCATGATGATCTCAATACCAACAAGTCGTTGTTGTTGTTGTGTTGTTGGCGGCTTTTCATGTTGTGAGCTACGGCGATATTTTCAATTAATTAATCATGTGTTAAGATTACGCTGTGTGCGACAAAAATAACTGCGATACGCAAATGCGTCACAAGGAATGCTTTCAATGCTTCCAAGTTGCAGTTCAAGGAACACACGCATTTTGGCACCATGTCGATTCGATATAATTTTTGCGTGTTGTTGCTGTTGTTTCGTTGATCAAAAGTGAAGGCGTACGTGTAGATTTCGTGCTGGATCTTTTGTATGAGGTATTATAATGGACAGACTATAAAACTAGAACATGTTTATATACATCACATCATATACAGAACTAACGTAAGTTATTTTAAAGTCGAGAGTTATTATGTTGATTCAAATAAAACCGGCCAAAATAGATTCCAAGCATTTTTTAAATAGTTCAGACATTTAGAATACGTTGGTTCATCTCCTGATTACAACGGCGTTACATGGAATTATTACTCGGTAAGTATATTTGCCACGGTAAATATTATAAAAAATAAAGGTATTAAAATAAAAAAAAAAATAAATAATGACTTCGCAAGGTCGCGGAAACAGCAGCTTATGAATCGAAAATGCAATATTGTTGCATGGAATTATTACACGTTTAGTAAAGATGTTTCCAAAATTTTTATTTTACGTCAGCAAAGATTGATTTTTTTGGTCTCATAACGCAAATTAAAAAAAAAATTACACCAAGGTAGTGGTAGCAGTGAAAATGCAACAACAGTGAATAAACGTTGCATGGAATTATAACTTCGTGACTATTGTCGCTAAGGTAAATTTTATGGATCGACAATAAAAGTGAGGTTTTTTGCCATATGATAAAAAACAAAAAAAAATGTATGGCTAATACATATGCACTATCATTGCATGGATTTATTGAATGGATCTAAGGTTAACGTTAACGTATAAAAGCAAAAACAAAAGAAAATGCATTTGCAAGACCAAAAGCAAAAGCAAAGCAAAAGTAAAAGCATAAGCAAGAGCAAGAGCAAGATCAAAAGCAGAAGCACAAGTAAAAACAAAATCAAAAGTAAAAGCAAGAAAAAGAGCAAAAGCAAAAGTAAAAGCCATATAAAAAGCAAAGCAAAAGCAAATACAAAAGCAAAAGCAAAATCAAAATAAAAATCAAAATCAAAATCAAAATCAAAATCAAAATCAAAATCAAAATCAAAATCAAAATCAAAATCAAAATCAAAATCAAAATCAAAATCAAAATCAAAATCAATATCAATATCAATATCAAAATCAAAATCAAAATCAAAATCAAAATCAAAATCAAAATCAAAATCAAAATCAAAATCAAAATCAAAATCAAAATCAAAATCAAAATCAAAATAAAATCAAAATCAAAATCAAAGGGAAAAGCAAAATCAAAATCAAAAGCAAAGGCAAAGGCAAAAGCAAAATCATAAGCAAAAACAAAACGTTGTAGTTTTTAAGTCAGTACCTCCGGATGTGTAGATATACAGCCAACTCTTAATTCAGAAGAAAGCTTTATATTTATCTTATTATAAGAAGTGTATGTAAAGAAATTTCTCCTACCTAAAAATATTGAAAACAGAGTTTCTATCGTTTTTTGTCACTAATTGAATGTGATTCGTGTTGAAAGAATGCATGACTTTTCCTCATTAGTATAACCATGAGTAGATTTCGAATTTGAAATATAAAATATTGGTTGGACCGTATTCTATTGGTTACAATTCTAAAACCGTATATTTAGCAAGGAAAAAATGTATCCTTTTATAGTATGAATTTAAACATTAGAAAAATCTAGAGTAATAGAAGTTGTGTCAAATAAATAAATCAGTTAAAATAAAAAAAAAATAAAACACTGGCCATTTCAGCCCTTGAAAGGACTTTGACCTAGCTTCTTATGATCAATTGTGTTGTGCGTGTTATTAAGTTTGTACACAATTGACCGAGAACCGGACCTACATGCTTAACGCCGACTCCGAACGGCGATGAACAGAATGTTCTCGTTCTCAAGAAGCTTTACATGGCATTTTGATTACTCTCTGAGGTTTGCCATTGTCTGCAGAGAGGTGGCGGCCGTACAGAAAAATTATTTTAATTCAAATAATTTTCTGTCGCTGCTGGGGTTCGAACCTGGGTCTCCAAAGTTCTTTGACATAGCGGCCACGTACTTTAACCAACTACGCCACGGACGCCACTAATAAATCAGTTACCGAATTTAATATAATGACCCAACATTTTTTGGTTTTGTGAATTGAACCACTTTGTTTTCCAACTTACAAAAGTAAAAATTCATCATTGCACCAATTCAACAACCTTTAATTTACACTCATATGTAACTATTTTGCGAAGGTTGATTGGCGCAATTGTTTGAAAACGGTCTTCTCAAATATCTAAGAATACCAGATCAAGATTATGGAACAAGCTTATACTAACCTATATAACTTCATAAGTTTTACCAAATTTTTTTAAGATAATTTCCACGAAACAACGTAAAAAAAATTTTTTGTTTGCTATTAGTTTGAAAAATTATTAGAATTCGCCTTATTAATAAAAAATTAACCTTATTTTTAACTATTAGATCAAGTTACTTTAAACCATTAAATTATATATTTTTTCCTTAACGGTCCTGCTCAATTGAACTCCAGCATACATCTCAATCTTCTAACTCAATTCATTTCCTTGACTACCAACGAGACGATTTCAATTTGATATCCTAGCTTAATTAGTAGCCCTTGCCATAAATATCAACACAATCGCGATGTGGATCAGATAGTCTGTCGTACTCCTTCGGTTCTTCTGCAAACTTGAAAGCGAATAGATTGAAGCAGATTGATTTCCTTCTATGTTGGATTTAGAGTAATATTTACTTTATTTTTTCCTCATGTTCAACGCACTAAAGATTTCTTCTTCATTCACTTTCAATGTTCCGCTTCTTCAAACTCCACTTTGAGTTTTCTCTTCAGCATTATTTTCTAACTCTTTGGCTAGATCTCCACTCATGCATCTCAATTTATTTGTCAATCAATGCAATGAATTGCAGAGACGAGTACATAAAATGCAGGAAAATGTCATGTTAATTCGTTGATCGGGGTCTCGATGCTGTTAGGAAAGCTAAAAGGATTTCAGCGCAAACTTGAACCACTACCCTTTAAAAGGTTGCGCCTCATTCTCATCATACTCCGTGGCTGTGGCTGTGGCTGTGGTCATGGTCATGGTCGTCATCATATCGTTATGCGTAGGACTATAAATTCTCGAGATGTTGCTGCTGCTGTTGCTTCGTAGTGCCTCAGCTGGCTGGTGGCCGCTTCGACATGTTGTTCGTAGACCCACACTCCATTTTATTTCTATCGTTTAATATAAATTTCACTTTGCCCTCTGTGGTCAAAAGTAAGTGAGCAAAGTCTTGGTGTCGAGCTGGAGGAGGACTTAAATGCTGTCTTGTTATCCGCTTGGTAGCATTGCAGCAGTTCTCTGATCTTCATTGATCGCATTAGTATGGAATTATTTGGACAAGATTTTCTAACAATTTTACTATTACTGCCATAGTTGTTGTCAGTATGTTGCTGTGTTTGCTGTTGCTACATTTTTCCTTTATTGCTCTGTCTTGTACGCATTTTGCACTTTGGCACGCTGTTTCAGCGATTTGACTTTGATTGCTTGAGGCAATTCAATTTTACCTTAAGTAAATGTGGTCGACAGAACCCGCGTGCCAGGTTATGCAATTTTGTGAAATAAGGTGACCAGGTTACTTATTTTTCTTCCCAACGCTTTCTTTGAATGGGGCATATTAAGTTTGTCATTCCGTTTCTAACGCCCATAAAGAGACATGGTAGGCACAAAATAGTAGGTATATATTCTTGATCAGCATCATTTCCTGAGTAGATTTAGCAATTTCCTTCTGTCTGTCTTTCCGTCTATCTGTTAACACGATTACAGCAGTATTATTGAAGCTATCGCAATGAAATTAAACATTTAAACTTTTATTAAAATAGAAAGAAAAAGTTCGAAAATAAACCAAATCCCATGAAAACCACGCCTATTTGCAACAAAAAAGTAACCATTCAAAATGGTTAAATCTCTTAAAATTTTATTTCCGCAAATAAATTTTGGTTCCAAGTACGCATTCTACACATGATTTTTTTCAAAATCGGATGAAAATCACGCCTATCTCCCTTACGATGTGACGTCATCAAAATGGTAAAATCTTTAAAAATTCCACAAAAGTTTTCTAAACTTTGAAATTTTGCACATGAGCTTCGAATCAAAATACGCACTCTTAGTTTGAAATTTGGCAAAATCGGATGAAAACCGAAAACTGACCATATTAAAATGATAAAATTTCTAAAAATTCCACAAAGACTAATCAATTGAAATTTTGCTAATAAGCCTTGATGTCAAATTCTTTTAGTTTGAATTTCTCAAAATCGAATGGAAACCACGCCTACTCCACATACAACATGACGCCACCAAAATAGCAAAACCATCATAAATTCGAAAAAATGTATATATTAACGTCAAAAATGTATTGATATCTACACCTAGCATTGATATTTAACAATGAGGTTAAAATTTGGATAGATAAATTGAATAAAAACCATGCCTATCTCCGATGGAAAATGACGTCACCAAAATTATTAAACGTACATAACTTCGGAATAATATATTCACTCACATATCAGATTGTGAATACCCTAATATTTATGGGAATACCAGAAAAAACAATATAGACGAAAGCAAAATTTTCAAAGTATTAAAAACTCAGGGGTCCTGGATTGAAATTCAGGCCAGACCATGGTTAACCTTTTCTCATTTCTAATCAAGTTAAATTAAAAATCATCATAATTGCAACTCAAATGTGGCGGCCTCGGTAGTCGAGTTGGTAACGTGCTCGACTGCCACCCCAGCGGTCACGGGTTCGATTCCCAGTCAGGCCATGGTGCTTCGCTTTAAAAACCTTTCTAAATTTTCTATCCTCATTTCTAATCAACTGAAATTAAAAATTCATCATTATTTACAACTTGAAGTTGTAGTTGATGGTAGAGAAGTTTGTGGATGAGATTGCCTTATAACTTGAATTGACTGAGGTAAAGGCATAACACTTGCCTCTGATTCAAATTCACATGTTTCTGTGGCTTTACACCATTCTTAGAACATCCTACACGTGTTTCACTTGATTGCCCTTTCCTTCCCACTAATCTATCACCATATTTCGAACCAAGGCAGACTTGACTGAATATGTATTCCACCTGAAATCCTTGGTTCAAAGCTAAAAAAAAAAAAAACAAATTCACATTTTTCAACGGCTTTCCGACACAATAAGAACATCCTACACACATTTCACTTGATTACCTTATTGAGGTTTTTTTAAAAGATGTATGTTTCTCTAAAAGCGGAATCCATTTTTTTCCAAATAAGTTAAAACTTTCACGAGTAAAGAAATATTTCAACAAATTATAGATTAATTTTAAACCATCTCTTTAGTTCTATAATTTCTTAAACTTAATCGAAGGGAAATTTTTTATTTTACGTACTATTCTTGAAAGTAAGAAATATTTAGTCAAAATTAAATCAAACGCCTTAAAACCAAAAATTATTTAATATTTTATTTTTATCAGTTTATTTAAGTTAACGTTCGAATTACACCAAATAAAAACTTTTTTATTGATGTCATTTTATTTTTTCTTGAAAAATATTCTGAAAACAAAGAAAACACGTAAAATTAACTTCAATTGCAATCTGGCTTGGTTTTTATTTTTAAAAAAATACTAAGTTATTTTTAAAAACCAAAATTCCATTTAATCAAAAAAAGTTTGGTAAAATGTGCCTCAATTTAATTTTTGAACAATATTAGAATAAAAAAATAAAAATTCTCCAAACTTTTCCAAAAATGTTCCTATTTGCAACTGGTCACCTTTACATCAAATGCATTGCATTTAATAATTTCAATGCTTTCGCTTGACTTTGAATTTATTTCACTCACACTTTGCTAACATGGCTCCATCAAACTGCATCATGGCAAAGGTGGAGGCAACATGGGTTGCATCAAAAGTCATCGTGTACCCAGTCGAGATACAAAATATGTAAGGCATGCGTGTAGGTTTTATTTAATGACAGCAAAAGGGCCAAGTCCAGCATACAGACATCTAGCATACAACATCAACAATACGAACCATCATCATCATCATCATCATTGCCATTGTCATCGTCATGATCAGGTCGGATAGGGCCACGATCTAGTAAAGCGGCACGCGTACCCAAAACCAATAAAATACCACACAAACATGATTTCATTTTACATTGAAATAGAAATTGTTTTCCTACATGTTCTAGGTTAAAACAAATTTATGGCAAATTTGTATGGATCTCTTGAATGTCCGAGCGGAAATAATCCGCGGGCGTCACAAGGAATACCTACACGCAGACACGCATTCGCGCCTCACACACGCCTCACACACTGCAATATTAAGAGGACACAATTGCGCTTGCGATTTGTCGTTGTTGTGGTTTTTGTTGTTTTTTTTTTCAATGCTGCAATTGTTGTGGGGTCAAATGAACTGACAAAAACCAAAAAACTTGGAAAATAGTTCTTGAATTAATTTAAAAAAAAAAATAAAAATAACGATACAAATAGAAACTAGTACAAGATAACGACGTTATTTAAGAGCTAGTGTCATGGTAGCTGGAGTTGCTGTTTTTGTTGTTGATGTTGAACCATAGCAATCTGTATTTTTTACATCTATGCGCAGGACCTGTGAGGACATAATTTAAATGCAAATATATTGGATTTTATTCTGCTCTGGTTATTTCCTCTGATGTGTGTTTTTATGTTTTTGAGTAGGTTTTCATAGAATTGAGATTGAATTGAACCGCTATCGACATCGAGCGAATGACACTAAAATTAAAACAGTTCACTTAAGTGCCTAAAGGCTACCTATAGACGGTTTTTGGAATTATTTTTGCCAGTCCTTGCAGTGGTTGACATTGCTTTGCTTTGTTAGGCACAAATTTGTTGAGTGAAACAAAAATATCTGTATTGATTGTTCCATATAAAAGTTACACGTTAATATAAAATATTCAAGTTTATAACTATATGTGTCCATTATATTCAGAGACCAATAAATTCCCCAAGGAAGTTGATTTTAAAAAAATAAAAATTCGAAAACTTGAAAATGTACTTGAAATGCTCAAAATTTGACAGTAGTCTATTAACAGATGGTAATTGACAGGACCAGTGTTGAATTTAAAGTTACTATGCCCGAAATTAAAAAAGTCACTGACTTCTCAAATTGTCCTCATAGAATAGAGTATAATATGATTACTCTCTTATTACTCACGTGCTTATTGCTTCATGTTTGAGAATTTTTTGCATATTTTTTTTTAAATATTAGGTTTTTTATAATTTTTTTAATATTTTTATTTTTACTATATATGTATATGTAAAATATTTTAAATATTTTTAATATTTAATATTTATGAGACAACAATCGAAGTAAGAAAACTACAAATTTTAAATCTAAATTCTAAGTGTCTGGTTCGTATTCCATTTGACAGAGAACATTTTCCAAATAGAAATTAAATTTCCGATCTGCAGGCAGTGACAAACCTTAGAATGTTTATAATGCCATGTATATAGTAGCTTCTTGAGAACATAAACATTTGCCGTTCAGCATAAGAACTTTTAGGTTCCATTCTCAACTATTTGTGCACAAACATTAAATAACACGCACCAACACAATGGATCATCAGAAACTCACTCAAAGTGGTGATTTGAACTCATTAATTGTGGTGATTTGGAAAGGATAAGAATTGAAACTTTAAATATCTCTTCATTCTGAGAAATATCAAGACACAAAATCAGCATCAAATATATTCTAAAACTTTATATTGAAGAACTCCACTCGGTAAAAGCTAACTAATCACAACACTAAAAGCTTATCATAAACTTGAAATTTTATTTACAAGAAGAGAAAGTCTTTTGAAATCCTTTAAAGCCCTTTTGACAATTAGGTCTGTCAAGAACAAGAACAAATATAAATAAAACACGTCATATTGTCACAGCTGGTTGAAAGCCTTTAACATAGCATATTATTGGTATTTATTTATTTATTTTACAACTCCTCAGATATTGACCTACATTTGAGTCCACTTGACAGCTTAGTACAAATGTTTTTTTTTTTCTTTTGTCATGATTATTTTGCATTCCTTGCTGTGCTTAACGGTATGATTTGTTGTTATGTTGTTCTTGATATACCAAGAACTGCATTTTGACAGTTGGTAGAGTTTTTTTTTTACAAACTCTTTTTAACATTATAAACATCATCATCGTTATAACTATAGAAGCCAAAGCTCATTCTGTACCAAAACGGCGTTACTTGTTGCTGGACGCCTTCGCTTTGCCTGCAACAAATGTCAGCACTCAACATTAGGTTAGCGCAATTAGTAGTCTTTGTTATTGTTATTGCTATTGTAATGTTTATGTTGCCTGGTGTTGCTGGCGCGTGCGCACGTCACACCTCTATTAGTCATTGTTAGTCGGGTTAGTATCAAAATAATAACCGTTACTACTCGTTGATTGTCACGGTGGAGCTTGCTTATGAAGATCGTATCTTTGCTGTGGCAACATTTTGTTGCCAAGTGGCAGCTGGTGTAGGTGGAGTTCAGTGCGAAGCGAAGCCTATTTTTGAGTTGCACTGCTTTTTATCCGGGACAATTTATTACATATTTTTTGATTAAAAGTTAAATTCCTTTTTGTTTTCTTATGTCAAATCCAGCTGTAATAAATTCTTTACTGGCCGACACATTGCCGACGTCTGACACTTTGTAATTGGTATTCTTAAAATTCTCCAACCTTATTAAGTTGCAATGTTATATATGTCAGTTGATCTTGTATTGCATCTTGTATTTCTTGCAATTTCAAGTTATAACAAATTATTATGTTAATTTACTAATTAAGATGTTACTTATTAAGGGATTATTTCTGCCAACCACTTCATACTCGTCCAATTAATCATATCAGTAGCAATGGACAGCTGTGTAAATACCACAAAAGATTACCTTTTTCTATATACAAATTGTAAATAAGATACTTTATACAGTGTAGGTTGGCGGAAATGAGTATAAAAACATACTTATTGGTCTGACCACCGTTTAGATAAATTTATATAAATCAATTTAAGCAATATACCTAAGTGTTACTTTAAGATGATCATTAGTTGTGTGGAGCAAAAAAAAGTAGTCTATATGCGGAACACCCCCTAAAACAGTTATGAGTTCGATCGAAGAAGATTTAGAGGAACTGCATCAAACTTTTGTCAGTCAAAGGGATTCATATGGGGAGAAAGTGCTATTTTTTCAAAAAAAACCAATAAGCCAATTGTTGCTTTAAAATAAATCGCGAAAATCCAAATATGACAGTATTTCAAAAAAATACATGCGAAATATTTTCTGATACTATAACTTATTCTAGTGTCACCTTTGGTCGACATTCGACCATTTAAAAATTGATTTTTTTTTTTTTGTATTTTTATTGGAATTTTTTTTTTTTTCTTTTTTCACTCATGTGCAAACGTAACCGAACTCATACCGCACCATACGCACCACCGGCAGGAACTGTGACTTTTACTTCCAAAGATATTCGATATAAAAAACTGTGCTTGTATGGGCGGAGCCACAACCCCTTGTCAAATTTCTGTCCTAGTTTTCTAGTAGGACATCATCAAGCGATAACTTTATTCTGAGTTTCAATGTTCTGTGACTTTTACTTCCAAAGCTATTCGATATCAAAAATTTGGTTTATATGGGCAGAGCCACACCAACTGGTCCAATGCCCGTCACGGTTTTCTAGTAGATGGATATCACTAAGCGGCAACTCCATATTGAGTTTCATTGTTATACGTCATTTATTGAATGGGTGCTGCCACGCCCCCTTGTAAAATGCTCGTTCAATTTTTCCAGTCGAAGAACACGACTAAATTGGAAGTTCCTACAAAGTTTCATTGATTTTTGACTTAAAGTTTGAAAGTTATTACGAAAATTTGGGCTGCTGAAAAGTGCCACACCCTCTTTTAACGCCCATAAAATGTAACTAGTGGAATGGTACGTATTATTTTAAGTCGAATACCGATTTTCGAGGCTGTGTGACCTATAACTCTAAAGATATTCGATATCGCAAATTTGGGTTGTATGGGATGTCCCTGCTCCTGATTGATTTAAAAACAACATCAAAATCGGTTGAGAAACACGGGAGAAAATGGTTCTTAACTATCCTGCCTACGCCTATTTATATAAAGATTGGTACAAAAATTGTTGCGATTACGTTAAAGAACCTTAAATTTTTTGTTACTCGTCAAAGTTCAATTTTCGAACAGGTCTAGTTTGAGTAGTTTTACAAAAATTTAAATTCCAAAATTCGAACATTTTTTTTTTTCTTCTTTAAGCATAGTCTTGACCTATTTTGTGAAAAACAAATTAAAAAACCCTAAATTTGGATACCAAAGCTATCGATTTTCAAACTTTAGTCCTTTTTGGAAAATCCCTTAAGTGCCTTTTTGTGGCCTATGGAGCACAAAAAATCGGAAAATTCGGAGTGGCTGGATTTTTATGCTTCATAATGATATTCGTGGCGCCCGTTGCGTAGTTGGTGAAAGTGCGTGGCCGCTATGTCAACGAACCTGGAGATCCAGGTTCGAACCCCAGCAGCGACAGAAAATTATTTGAATTAAAATAATTTTTCTGTACGGCCGCCACCTCTCTGCAGACAAGGGTAAACCTCAGAGAGTAATCAAAATGCCATGTAAAGCTTCTTGAGAATAAGAACATTTCGTTCATCGCCGTTCGGAGTCGGCGTTAAGCCTGTAGGTCCTTTTCTCGGTCAATTGTGTACAAACTTAATAACTCGCACAACACAATTGATCATAAGAAGCTAGGTCAAAGTCCTTTCAAGGGCTGAAATGGCCAGTTATTTATTTTTTTTTTATTTTTAATGATATTCGTAGTGAAAATTCATTAAAAAACACAAGTCCAGAATATCAATGTATTTCAGTATTTTTCTTTCATTTTACTTCGAAGACTCTATTAAAGTAAAGTTCAACTCATTATAATATAATTTAAAATTTTTTGGCACAAAAAAACAAAACCAAAAGTATATTTTTTTAAGTATGGCCCAATGAAAGGGTTTTGAAAAAACAAAAGTTGGTTATGTATGAAAAATAAAATTCCAAACCTGGTATAAAAAATAAACTTAATAAAGTCAGGATTTTGAGAAAATTGGGGTTAAATATTGGGGTCATAGTTCTGCTTTAATCATTGAAGCTTTGTAGGTATTGGTAATAATAATTCTAATACCTTTAAAGAAATTCCTAGACAATCTCCAAAACTCTTCGTTTCCCACCTTTGATATTTTGGGTCGAACTCGAACATAGATTCGAGTATATTTTTAAAACATTTGAAAATGTAGTTCAGTACATTTATATGAAAAGTATACATTATTTAGAAAAAATTCTTTGAAAGAAACTTGAGGAAATACTGAGAGATGAAACCTATATCTTTGGCATTAAGACCTCACACTCGAATTTACTTTACGAGTATTTTTTACACTTACATGTCCTGTATAAGGGGTATATTACTGTATGTAGCAATCATAAGAGGCGGTAGCAATCATTATCTATCAGCTGATAGATAAAGAAATGTGTATATATTCTTGATCATCATCACCACCTGAGTCGATTTAGCTATGTGCGTCTGTATGTCTGTCCGTCTCACCGTCGTTATGACTACTGCCGTTATTTTTAAGCTATCGTAATGCAATTGGAAAGGATGTTTTTTTTAAGTCAGTACAAACTTTGATTTAGAACAAAACACATGAAATCTCATTAAATAGCCATTTATTTGTATTCAATCGAGATAATACATTCTGCAATTAATTGTAAAACATAAATAATTTAGGGTCACCAACGCTGGATCTGATGAATGTCAAGCATTTGTGGCCGTATGTCCTCAATAGTCCGATTAACCTTGGCTTGTAACGCGTTGATTTTTGTTGATTTGTCAGCATTGACTAGCGATTTAACGTAACCCCAAAAAAAAAATAATCAAGAGGAGTCAAATCACAAAATCGCTATAGCGAATACGGTTGAACGTTACACGCTGATTAGCCTGATTTTTCAAAAAAGTATGGTCCGATGACTACACCAGCCCACAGATTAAAACTATGCATTTATCGGGATATAACTACGTTTTGATAATCTTATATGGATTATGTTTGCTCCAGATAGAACAATTAGGACTGAACGTAGCCTCCCACTACATTTAGAATATCCTAAATATGATTGCCCTTTCTCTCCCATTAATCGATTATTCCATTCCGAACTTAATTGAATAGATGAAAAACCCAAAATCCGGTGAGCTCAATATTTTTCTCCAGAGCTTCTAACATATTTTTTACTTTTTTGAATATTTTGAAATTATAAAATATTTTCAATCTCTGAGTTTTACTTTACAAACTTAATAAAATATGCTTGAAATAATATTTGCTAGATATTTGCTTTTTGAGTTAAATCATTTGTTCTTATCAAAAACGACTTTTTATAAATAGTCCTTTTAAAATAGTATGGGCTCAATACATAGCAAATAAACAGAAACACAGACTGGCACCAGAAAAGTTTATTTCAATTTGAAGGCAAAACTGGTTGTTAGCAACCATTACTTTTAACAAATTATCCTCAACTCAATAACAACAATTTTTTAACATGAGCATCTTGAATTTTAAAAAGTCGGTTTATGTCTGTATATTAGAAAGTATTATTCTGTACTTAACTTTTGTTAGCTTCCAGCTTAAGATAGTCTTTCGAGAAATATCTTCTTACTGTATGTTTGTATTATTTTTACAGTTATTAAACCTATATATACTTTGTTTTTATATCGCTCTATTAAGCATTTTATTTTTTTTTTTTTTACTGCTAAATATTTTAATTATTTGCTTATTATGTAAATATCTAACAATCTAAACATCTTCAAAACGAAACAAAAACACAGACCCGGACACGCTTTAAAACCACAGCATGTCAACCGGAAATTCTTGTTTCGCCAAAGAAGTAAACGACATGACGATAACTGTAAATGTCATCAAATTCTTATAAATACATTTTTGAATAAATATGCAAAAATTCTTGTTTTGAACTGGAGATAATTATTATTTAATGCACCTTGAGTTTCAAATTTGAGAAGCTGCTTTGTTTGATTTGACGAATTTTTTTTTTTTTTTTGTATGGCATAAATTTTTTTAATTAATTTGCAATATTATAAATTATTAACACATTAAAATCTTCAAAATGTTCATTTGACATTTAAATTGTACGCTTTGCTGTTAGTTTTGAAAAAAGAACAAAAAAATTTGCATATTTAATTTAGCTATAATCAGAAGATAATGGAATTTAATGGACGGCTGACATTAGACGCCAGGTAAAATGTCAAAAATATGAAGGAGCTAAAATGAAAAAACAAAATGTTTGGAAAAAGAACAAAAACTGGCATTTTTCAGTTTCACTTTTATGTTCTGTAAGAACTACGTAGTAATTTTTTTACACTCATAGATCTACTATATATCTAGCTACTTGGTACAAGATAAATGATGAATACGTTGAGAACACGCAGGAACTTGAACACACACTCGTACTTTTTTATTTTTTATTTATCGGCGCACCATTTTAACTTTTTAATTGCTGTGTATCATTCGATTTCAACTCGGAACAACTTTTTGATCAAGCCTTTAATTGAACTTAGATAAAATTATTTTGTTGTTAGCCAACCTTTTTTTTGTTATTGTTTTTTTGTTTGTTCTCTTAACATTGAATATTAATTAATTAGCTCTGTACGACGACATGATTTCTATCTTTAGAAATTCTTGATATCAACATAATTGCGGTGGGAAGAGATGATTTGTTTACAGAAAAAAATATGACAAATATTTATATATTATCTTTGGATATTTAAATTGATTCTTAACTAATTGATAAATAATGAGCACTCTTAAGAGTTATTTGAAATTTTATTTTTAATTATTGGATATAAGATTTGTGGAAATTGTGTCATTTCTTGTATCGTACTTTAAACTCTGTTTTTTTAGGCTTTTTTTTCTTTGCAAAATTCATTAAAATTAGAAAAAAAATATCTTCGGCCAAAGCTAATGTAAAGCCCACAGCTCTGTTTAAATATTTTAAAAGGAAAAAAGGTTTTCTATTTTTATGACGTCATTCTGTTTGCGGTACGAGATGGTTTTATACAACTTTTAAACAGTTCAAACTCTGAAATATCAAAGCTTATGTTTCGTAAAATATTTAATCAATACAGTAATTTTTGTGGCATTTATAAGGATTTACTATATTGATGACGTCACTTTGTATGGGAGGCAGTTCGAGTTTCCTTTCGATTTTGACATAAAGGCAGAGTGGTTATTCAGAAGGCAGAGTGCAAATTTAAGCTTATCTCCACAATTTCAAGACATTTGATTGATTTGTGTGGAGTTTAAAGAGTTTTAACCATTTTGATAAAGTCGCTTTGTATGGGAGATAGGCGTACTTTTAATCAAAATTGGCTCATTTTTTAATTCATTTTTGATTTATTTTAAATTTTTTATTTTTTTTAAATATTTTTCCCATAGATTTCAGGTGTTAGACCAATTCAGTGAAGCCTGCCTTGGTTCGAAATGGAGTCTTAGATGGGACAATCGAGTGAAACATGTTTAGGATATTATTCGGCGGCCGTAGAAACATGTGAATTCAAACCTAAGGCAATGAGGCAATGAGGCCTAATGCCTTTACCTTAGTCACAATCTAGTTTAAAAGCAATTTCAGCCGCATACTTTTTTGCCATCAACTAAAACTTTTCAAAATTAATTTCTTGTGCTATTCCTGTGATAAAAATAAAACAAAAATTTATGATGCTACAAAGATTCTTAGGAACCCACTTGACACATACACTATCGTTGCATGGAGATTCGTTGGATGGCGCTATGGTATATGTGAAAGTTCCACAGAAAATCAAAATCAAAAACAAAAGAAAAACATAAAGCTGACGTTTTCACGTCAGAACCTCCGGTTGTGCAGATATACAGCCAAATTCCTTTTTTTTCTATACATTCTATTCTTGGTTGTATGTGAAGTTTCCATACTCTATCGCGTATTTGTTACCGCAGAATGATGTTGGCGAACTACACATAGTTTCTACTGTACTCTATTACAAAAAGTTCACAAAATAAACTATACAATATGAAATGTACGGGCGGTGCCACGCCCTTTCTTCAAAATTGATTTTCAGTAAGATAATGCTAGTGTCTGATGGCTTTTTACCTAGGTTCTATGTCATTCATTCGATTAATATGACGGGTTAGCTATTTATTTTTTCCCCTAAGTATTTTAAATAAAATTTTGATATTAACATTGACAATAATATTGAAACATTTTAGCCAATAAATTTATATCAATGACACCACTACTAGTTTAAATACAGAACATTGAATTGCATGAAAATAATTCATACAATGACGTCAACAAAAGTTTATTGAATAAACAAAACTTTTTCTGTGAGTGGCACTCAATTAACTCTATTGGGCCCCCTTTTCTAAGCATTAAAAAAAAAGCAAACCAAAAAAAAAATGGTTGCAAGTGTGAATTGTGAATTTTTATAACTTCTCTGACTTTGTTTATGAGTTCTCCACAAGAAATCTCCATTAACACTAGAACTCATGCTGCGTTCGACAAGCAACAAAAACACAAGTGCAGGAGGTACCATAAGGTCTTCACTTAGCCTAGCCTAGAGTCGAACTTTAGCTTGGTCTGACATAAGGGACGCATTTTAACTTGCGCCACGCATGCGCGTAGGTTTCAATTTTTTCATACTTAGCTCTATGTTAGTTTTTGCTGTTGTTTTTATTGCTTTTTTGTTTAGCTGCTGTTTATAGATTTATTTTACATCCAATGGAGTTTGAGCATATTTATAAATTTTATTGCAATACCCGCTGTGTCAATTTTGATTAATTGTCAAGTAGCTGAGTGTGGCCGATAAGAAAAAAAAACTTCACAATTGTGTTTTTCTTCACAATTTATTGGCACTTTTATCGTAGAATCCTAGCAGACATAAACAAGAATATGAAGTAGTACTGTTGCAGGTAATCCGAGAACTTTTGTTTTCAATGACATTGAAAAATAATTGTGAATTTACAACTTATTTTTTCAGAAACTATCGAGACTCGTTTTTTTATTATTCTTTATTCTTTTATGCATATTTTACTTTATAAAAAAAAAACTTAAGAAAATAGAAAACTAACACTGTTAAAAAACCTAGATAAACCACATTCAAGGATCTAGTTGAAATTATTATTTAAAGTGCCTTCAAAAAACACTTAATTTAAGTGATTAATATTTAAATATAAAAATCAAAGTTTTGGTGCAATGACCCTTAAAGTTATTATTAAAACTCATTCATATCGAATTTTGTTATATTATCAAAATCTACAGTAATAATAACGCTAAGTAAAAAATTCATAAACTTCCGAAAAATAACTTGAAAATGGGGTGCACAACAACAAGCATCTTTACTTCGAGTCTCGAACTTATTATTAAGCACGTCTTGATCGATTCAATAAGAATTTAATTATATGTCAATATTCTCAAAAACTTCCTTTTATGGATTAAATTTAACATCAGATTCTTGATCAGACACCTATATTTTTCATTTCTTCTATTAACTTACATTTTGGCTATTAAAGATTTCTAATTGTGATCTAATTCTAATTCTAATATCTGCCAGACTTGACTGAATAGGTTTTACATCTGAAATCTTTGGTTTAAAAAAAAAATTACTACAATCTGGAAATTCACTCGGGCAAGAAGTTCTTCGATCAATTCTAGCTAAATTGGAAAGAAATACCTCAGGAAGGGATTCAACACTGCATTTATATGCACACAGTAGATTCGAGATATTTCTCACAAAGTTTTTTTTTCATTGGTTTTTTTTCAGTGTTGCTTGTTTAAATTGCCTTAGCACACCATGAATTCCATTAAGATGCAATTTCGCTCATAAGTTGTGACAATTACTAGGACAATCAATAAATTTCGCATAAGCCATAAATATCCTTTCGCCCGGCACCAAGTAAATAAAGAAAATAAAATAGCACAGCACGAAGAATTGATCGGCCCAACTCCTAGACTGGTCATAATTATCGTTGACACTTCAAGGACTCACAAGTGTTGCCTTATTCAGCTACTTAAGTGACTTTGGCTACTTTAAATACATAGTGCAACTAAGTATATCAAATGGCATGCTTGTTTGTTGCGTTCTGTGCCACATTGTTTGTGCCACAAAGTTCGCTGCAAAAAATCAGACACAAACATTAATTTTCTCTAACTATCTGTGTATTGTTATCGTGCTGGCGACATTTTAAATGTCGCCGGCTACTGTATACGTTTGTGTAAAAAAAAATTGCAACACTTAAAGGGAGTGAACATGCGTTTATTTCGAGTGCTTTAAATGGAAAGGGAGGGGAGGGGGGGGGGGGTGTTTCGAAATGAATGTATATGTCATAATTTTCGTACAGGCAGACAAAGGATACGCAAAATTTAAGGTTGAGTGAGTGAAGATAGGCGGGCGGCTTTGTTTGACACAAAATTCATTAAGTCGTAGGTTATGGGAGCTATCAAATAAGCTATGGGAGACTATGAAAGGGAGGAGTTAATTAATGAAAAGATAAGGAAATTGACATTTTTTTTTTCTTATTACTTTTAACACTCTTTGTACTCTCGTTGCTTGAAAAAGATTAATACAATTTATACAATTTAATATAGGTATTCAGGATTCTATTATTCAGGATTCTAGAAATATTATTATTATAGAAATAATATAAATAAAATACAATAATTTAATAAAAATAATAAAAAGATTTTTAATATAAAGATTGTACTTTTTTCGTAACTCTGAGTTTAACTTCTCAAGAACCCGGCTACGAATAAGTTTCCGTACCATAAACGAAGTTTAAGCAAAAATTAAGGGTTTTGTAAATATTTTCACATTAATACATTTCCTTAATAAAATTTTATAGCGAACTTGAATTTCGACACATTGCACACTGTTTCAATGTCAAGTAAAATATGAACAAAAATAGTCATACATTTGGTAATTAAGGGTCAGCATAAATTTGTCAATAGCCTTATTCCAAAGCCTATACTTTCTTCAATAAAGCCATTTTTTTTTTTCTCAAATTTTTCGTAATTTTTTGTATAGAAGTAAATATAGTGCGTTCATTCTTATATTTTTAATTTTTTATTAATTTCTAATAATTCGCAAACTAACCATAAATACAGTACACTCTCGGAAATTAGAACTATTACAAATTCGAAGTGTTTAGAAATTATAACGTGCCATTTCAATATTGAACGCTCTGAAATTAGAACCCGTGGTTCTAATTTCTGTACGTTTCTTTATTTATTAAGTTCATAAGTGATCTTTGCTCATTGATATAAATATAAAAAGGGGAATTATATGAGTATTATTAAAAAAAAACAAAAATTAAATTAAATAAATAAATTTTTTATTAACCAGTTTCATTCTTTTCTTTTAAATTTCTGTGAAAAAATCAACGTCCAGAAACTAGAACATTTCAGAAATTAGAACCACCCGTAGAACAAAGTGGTTCTAATTTGTGAGATTCTACAGTAATATTCTTGTACAAAAATGCGTTTGTAACTTAATCATATATGATATTTTTTTTTGTTCGTTAATGAGTTCGAAAATGATACTTTTTTAATTTTTTTTTTTTCTATTTTTATTGATAAGCACGTTGCACTACTCTAGATCAGGGCAAATGGTCACATTACGCACAGGCGCACAATATGCGACAGAGCGTACTGACTGACTGCTCAAGAATGATAGAAACAAGATTACGCATTCGGCAGTCCCGTTATCCAATGCTCTCTTTCTCAACTGGGTGCATGACGTCACACATTACTTGTGCTTGACAAAAACGTTTGCAAATGTGCGATCTCTTAGGCAAATTGACGAAATTGAAAATAAATTCTTTCGGAAAAGTAAAGTAAAAATATCTACTCTTCTGTATAAAAGTATGAATTTTTTAAACTTTCAAGATTTTTATCTCCTAAACTATTCAAGACCGATAAAATTTTATTGTACCAATAGGTTAAGGAGGAACATATACATATTATAAAAATAAGAAAAAAAATATTTAGGCGTGGGCCCCAAAGTAATATGTGACCAAAATTGAAAATTTAAAGTGACCAAATGCAGTAAAAAGTGACCACAACATTATAAATTTGAAAATGTAGTACATGCACAGATAATTATAATTTGCTATATTTTTTAATTTATGCAGGTACAGTCCATGCAGTTGCTTATATAGGGGGAATTTAGGGGATAGATCCCCCTTCGATAGAATTTTTTGCACTGGTTCACAAAACAGTCTAAAGTGAAGATGGTAGAAATTTATTGTGTGGGCTACGCCTTAAAATTATAAATTTCATCTTCTAGCAAAATTTGAAGACTTGCTGTTTAATATTTCCATACAATACAAACGGTTGGTTGCATATTTCTGGCCTTATTGCTTGCATATTTGCATTCCTTGTGTATTCTTTGCTAAAGGTGGTGGATAAGGGTCTCAACCATTGCAAGCACTTGACAGAATAAAGTTCGACACACTGGCGATCCATCGGGAAAAAGTTATATCGGCCAAAGAAATCCTTGAATAAGCAAACAATCCAAGCCTGCTGGATTTTTCGCTTTAAAGACGTTAACAATAAATATAAAAATTAAAGTTAAACTTTTTTTCTATTTTCACAAATTTTTTTATGTATGTTTTTCACGAAAATAAATTTCATCCCATCCTATTGCAAAAAGCTATCGACGCCACTGACTTCATGCATTTCATTTTTGAGAGCATCAAATTCTTTTTTCATTTCTTTATAAATTTAATTTCTTTAAAAAAAGGTGACCAAATGTAGAAAAAAATGACCAAGCGACCAACTGAAACAAAAATTACCAAATTTGGACACAAATGACCAAAGTGGCAACCGTGTGTGTGGTAAGTGTGCTTGATGAGGGGGTTGCCATGACTCGGGTGAAAGAGAGAAAAATTGAGCAAATAAGAGAGTATCACTGAGCACATTATGATTTTCACAAAGCAGACTCTCATACAAGCCTTGCCACTATTTTTTTCAGAATATAAAATTGATATATTTTTGATTCAATATATTGTATGAATATTACTTGGTAGTTTGGTTGGTTTATTGTAATTATAATTATGAAGTTAAGGAAGGTTGAAAAATTGCAGAATTAACTCAAACAAAAATAATTGTAAGCAACAAATTATTTGCTCACTTGCTACAATTTTAGCAACTCTGACATAAAATTAATTCGCCTTCTCGCACACTGGCGCCCACTGCCAGACCATATACATATATGTATATATTTTTTGTTTTTTTTTTTTTTTTTTTGTAAAAAAAAACTATACATTTTCAGTACTGTTGTGAACACATCTTTGTATAAAAAATTATTTGTTTTTGGCAGGCATATAAGCCCGGCAAACGATACAAAAATGATTCATTGAGAGATCCATTTAAAAAATATATTTATAAGCCACTCGGAATGTTACAGGAATTCACTATATAGTGATGGATTTATACAAAATATAGAAAATTAATGTTAGGCTATGAATGTCGACGGCCTCAGTAGTCTAGTGGTGATTGTTTGATTGTCACCCATCCCAGGGTTCAAATGGCCAAACCATGGTTCTATGCTTTACTTTTCTTGAGTTCTTTCCTTATTTCTGATCAAATTAAATTAAAAAATTGTCATTATTTACAAATGACTACAATTGACTACTTAAAAGTAGTAGTTGGTGATGGAGAAAATTTGATGGATTGTACTACATGTTTAACTTGATTACCCCTTCTTTTCTTTACTTCTTTTTTATTTGATTACTCCTTCCTAATCTATTTTCAAACCAATGCTGACTTAAATGGCTTAGACTTGACACCTTAAAGCCTTGATCCAAAGCTGAATAAGTCAAATTTTTTGAAAACATCTATATTAACTTTATTTGAAAAAGTGTTGGAAACGAGAATTGCGTCATTTGAAATGATTTGATTAAGTCTCTGTCTTACAAAAAGTATTTTGTTGTTATTTAACTAAAAAATGTATAGCAAATATATCATTTGAACTACAAATGTGCATTTTAAGAATATATACACCAAACTTGAGTATTCTTTTTTACCATTTAATATTTAAATTTGAGTTATTTTGTCCAAATTGAAATACTTCAGTATTTCAGTAAGTTTCAACTAATGAACACACCATTTCAGCTCAAGGAAACTAAATTGCTTATGCAATACTGCCATTTTTAGAACTTGTTTAACCGTCGATATAGTGACGCACAAACATACCTAGTTCTAGTAATATGTTTATATTTTTGTCAAACATTTATATTTTTGAATATTTAAAAAATAATTTCATTTAAATCTAAAACAGTCACAAAAACAAAAAAAAAACTTAATGATCCGATATGCAAATAAAGCAAAACAAAGTCAGCACCGATAATTCTTTAAGATACTGCCACGGAATGTTATACTTAACTTCTATACTTCGAGCAGGCTTAAATGTATAGCAGCAGTGACTGAACGACGCAGGCCGTAACTAGTTGACCTTGAATGCGAAATTATGCCCAACACTACTAGTTAGATGCTTGCCAATTATTAGCTCTAGCTCATTAGAAGACTTCTTCAGACGTCTTAAACTAGTTTTAAGTAATTCTTATTGTTATTCTTACTCTTAACCCTAGCCTATAACAAAAAATATTGAATTTAATTAATTTAACAAAAAACAAAAGCGGTGTCTTAGTGAAAAAAAAACTTAATTCAAAATAGAGAAAAAATTCAAACAAGAACAACAATGACAGCAGCAGCAAATGGCATAACTAGTTATTAAATGACAAAATCTGTTCACCTCTTCTGCTTAAAATAACAAAAAAAAAATAAAAAAAATAAAAAACTATCAAAAACTAACATAAAAACAAGCAAGAAGCCAGTTCTTGTTGCTTGTTTAAATATTCTTTTGTTTAAATTACAATTTTATGACCCAAATGATAAAAAAACACCAACATGCCTCTGTCGGCCGAAAGTGTTTCCTATTCTCACATAAGTTGTTCCCAGCTTTGATGAAACATTAATATGAGCAAGTTTTTTATGTTTTTTCTAGTACAAAAAACAATGATTTTAAATCTAAATAGCTTGTTTGGGCTTTTTTATTTAAAGTCAGCTTGATTAAATATTGAAAAGAACATGAATATTTATATTTATTTCTTATGCTTAGAGTTTTAAAGACAGAAAAAGTTGAGTAAAATTTAACTACAAGAATGATTTGGCAAGATAACTGCTTAGATTAAGAAAAAAAAACAAACCAGTTTCAAAACATTTTCTTGAATAAGCAATAAAAAAGATTTCTTTATGAAATGTTATTTATTGTTTTTGCTTTAAGAACAAAAAAGTTTGTCGTCAAACTTGAATTTAAATTTTAAATTTGAAAAAAAAAACCATAAAAATTAATACCAACCAACCTTTCCTTATTTAGCACAAGAATAAAATTATATCCATCTTAAAGTTTGTTTCTTAAGTCTTTTGTTTTGCGCTTGATTTTGAAGTAAGCAAGCCATGCAACAAAAGCTGCAAGTTCTTAAAAAAGCTTAAATTATTTTTATAGCAAAATAAATGCAGAACATTTAAAATAAATGTTACCGATTGCCTAAAATATGGTGTTCATCCTTAAGCATTGATTTAAATAAATGGCATTCTATAAATCTTAGAATGTTTCTTCTTCTCGCTTGGGAAAATCACAAATGTTGTGGCGTTAGTTGTTCACAAATCAAACGCTGCTTTTATTGTTCATATAACGCACTTAATCAAATTACAAAAAAGGCAGCAGCAGCAGCAGTAAAGGCAGAGTAGGAAACGATTATCGACAAAGCCAGAGCAATCAATTTCGATTTTTGGCAAAAATTCTCTTAACAATTGAACAATCAAATTGAAATGAAAAATTATGTGCTTAAAGTGTTGGCAACTCTACATTTTGCTATTAATTATATAATTGTGTGGAATTAGGCAACAGAAAAAAAACTACTAAAACTAAGTATTGGTGGGTGGCAAAGACAATTAATCAAACCTATACAAATACCTGTACAATAATAATAAGCTTGTGAACACAAAATATCAACAGCAACAATATTTAACAGAAAAATAAACAGAACAAACCATAAGTTTTTGTTGTTTTTGTTTATATTTCATACAAGTAACTGACTTTTATCTACCGTAATAAACACAAAAACTAATAATTTTACCCACAACAACTACAACGAGTACAAGTGCGCATTCAGTCCACCCATGTTAGAGTTCGGTGCGATTTTTGGCCAAAACTTACTTCCGCAAGCACTTGAACTTTATAATTTATCAAAATTTGGTTTTAAAATACCAAATTATTTTACTACGCATTGTTTGTTTGTTGCTTTTAGTCTTAAGCTCACCACTTCTGATCAAGTGTGAATCATCTATCAAGCATGGCACATCTCTTCCACTGTCGTTGTAGTATTTCTTTTCGGTTTATTTTTGCACTTTTGTTTTTACGCTTCTGCGCTGCCACGCATTTAACTTGCAGGCCTGCCTGAGTAGCAATTTTTTCTTTGCTTGAATACCGCTTGAATGGATTTTGCAGACAGCTGAGACGAATTCAATTAAAACGAACTGAAAATTATGTTTGATAATTTTTTTTAATTGTTTGTGCAAATTATTTTATATAAGGCGTTTAAAGTTACTGGACACCTGTTAAGCTTAACCCAATGTAAGCCTCAAGCTTACGCCTTCAATTGAAGTGATACAAATGAAAGCATTTTTGCAAAAAAGTGCTTATTTCTGAAGCAGGTTGTATGAACACTATTGATTTTATAAAAGAACAATTTTTTATATATAGAAGCTTCATTTAAATTTTCATTTTATCAAAATATTTCAGTTCATTAAAAAAAACAATATCTTTGATTTAAATATCAAAACATATTCGATTGCTTCTATCCTAATGGGTTAGCGAAATGTTACAGCAACAAATTTCACTTTCATTAAAACGTAAAAATCAACTGCACCATTATTCAAAGAATAATTAAGCACCTTTATAACAACAATAACAACATGTTATCACTTCTAATGGGGAACAGTTAAAAATAGATTTTCTGCAAACACAACATGAAAAAATACACCTTACAGTACGGTGGGTCGAAATTAACGTTTCCATGCTCAAAATTATATTAAATCGGGAGTTGAAGAATTTTCGATTCATCATTTGCACTACCTGACTCCAAAATTCTCTTACATTAAATGTTATTGCAAAGTTTTGTTTTTAAATGTTCAAATTTTTATATAATTTATTCCTTAATATTGTCGAGACAATCAAACTTTCAAAATGCTTACTTACAGAAGATGAGAAATTGCTTTTGAAAATTAGTAATTAATCTATACATGTAAAGTTTCGAAAACTTTACAGATTGTTCAAATTTTCAAATATTTTAGTTCTTGTCGAAATAATTAAATAAATTGTCGAAACAATAAAATTTTTCACAATTTTATAGTACATGGGTAATCTTTGAATTGATTTTTAGCAACACCAATTCATCTTTATATGCGAAAATTGAAAAACCTTTAAGATTGTTTAAATTTTTAAATATATTATTCCTTTATATTGTCGAAACAATCAAAATTGTTCGACAACTGCATCATTATTCAATGAATAATTAAGCACCTTTACAACAACAGTCACAGCATGTTATCACTTCTAATGGGGAACAGTTAAAAATAGATTTTTTGCAAACACAACATGAAAAAATACACCTTACATCACAGTACGGTGGGTCGAAATTAACTTTTCCATGCTCAAAATTATATTAAATCGGGAGTTGAAGAATTTTCGATTCATCATTTATTCTACCTGGCTCAAAATTCTCTTACATTAAATGTTATTCAAAAGTTTGGTTTTTAAAATGTTCAAATTTTTATATATTTTATTCCTTAATATTGTCGAGACAACCAAACTTTCAAAATTGTACAGAAGATGAGGAATTGCTTTTGAAAATTAGCTATTGATTTATATAAGCGAAATTTTGAAAATTTTAAAGATTGTTCAAATTTTCAAATATTTTAGTCCTTAAAATTGTCGAAACAATAAAATTTAAAATTTTATAGTACATGGGAAATCTTTGAATTGATTTCTAGCAGCAACAATTCATCTTTATATGCGAAAATTAAAAAACCTTTAAGATTGTTCAATTTTTTAAATATTTTAGTCCTTTATATTGTCGAGACAATCATAGTTTTCTAAATTGTTCACAACATGGAAAATCATCAAATTGATGATTTATTGTTTAAAAAAAAGC
The DNA here is from genome assembly GCA_943735915.1 of Pherbina coryleti. Classification (NCBI taxonomy): domain Eukaryota; kingdom Metazoa; phylum Arthropoda; class Insecta; order Diptera; family Sciomyzidae; genus Pherbina; species Pherbina coryleti. Next base: position 6,072,159 of record OX030950.1, read on the forward strand.
TTACAAGTACATTAAATTATTTTAAAAAATTTATAAAAAAAATTATGTATTAATACCCACTTAATTGGTCCTTTTTACCCCAATATGCATTAGAACCTCAGCAAAATATTTCTAAGTTAACCAGCGAAACATTCGTTCCACTGGCACTTTTTTATTACAATTAAGCAGCAGTTTTCTTTTATGCAAGCAACAACAACAACAAAAACAGTTGTTGTTGGAAGTTGGAAGTTGGAAGTTGGAAGATACAACAACATACTAATTGTCAGCATAATTCATTTTCAAGGCCATAATTTTTGTAAGAACAATTTTTCATCTTGTTACTTCACGCTTCAGAGATATTGTCTACATCTTCCTTCTTTGGCCATTTAGTCTATGAATGTTCTTGTAGTCCGTCCATCTGTGTTTCTGTCTGTATCTGTCTGTCTGCGGGTAGTCTGTCGGGTCGATGTGTCGGACAGTGTTGGGGCTGTAAGCTTGTTGCATGTGATTTTGCGCTTGTTTAACCTGAGCTTCTGACCAAGAAGTTGTCGATTGTCACCTCGCGCACTTTGCAGAAGATCGATGTGGTGCCTTAGCTGCTGCTGATGGCGGCGCACTATGCGCGAAAAATTTGTTTAACAGCTGCGGGGAGAGCGCATTCTGTGAGACTGTATAGACGTTGTTGTTTTTGTTTTGAAAATCATAAAAAAGTTGTTAAGCCGCAGATAAGTTTGTGTAAAGAAGGCAGCATAATTTTTTTTTTCCTTCTTGGATTTCATTTAACGCTGTTTATTGTTTTTGTTGTTGTTGTTGTTGTTGTTGTTGTTGTTGTTGTTGTCATGAACTGAATTATGTGGGATTTTCTTATCGGTATTTTATCTATTTATTGGATTTACAGGGTTATTAAATGAAAGAGAACTAATTTAATGAGTTTTAATTAAGTAGCCTTAAGAGCTTAAAGCTCTCTATTAATAAAAATTGTTTCAATTTAAGCCAGCCCTTACACATATCCAAGTAGTAAAACATTTTAAGAATAGTATTTTTTTTGTAATATCTACGGAATTCATATGGAACTTGATTTATCGACTTTATTGATGGTTTTATTGATTGTCAGTTTGAACATAGCTTGCAAATGCTTACATAAAACAAAGTTAGCTATTTGCTTAGCTTCATATGAAAATAGTTAATTTAACTCTACAAATACCTTAATTACTGCGCTATATAATTATTTCACCCACTCTATTATTACTACCAGCTCATCCTAGCCACGTTTAACAAACCTTCATCGACGTCATTAGAAGGTGTTGCAATTATAAATCACTGCTCTGTGCAGGCCAAGTTCACAACTGCCAAACAGCGCCAGTCCGAACAGCATCTAATGCGCGAAAATAAGCGGCGACGCTTAGACCAAAACATGGCTTAGCTGTTAATCTATCTGTACCCGGGGCAACAATTAGTTCAATCTACAGCGGCTATCTATGACAGTCGGCGGACAGCCTTTGCTGCTGTAAAACTTGTTCAGTATAAAGTATATATCACAGTCAGTAGACAACAACAACAAAACAAAACACTTGCAATTGAAACATGGCGCACAGCATAGATCGGTTGACATGTGCTTGCTGCGCATGCGCAACCTGCACACTTGCATATATTAAAATGTTTTCAGTATAATTTTTATTAACTTTAAGTCGCTTGCTTAATCTATTTATTATTTGTACTTAATTACTTGTTATATACTTTAATTTGCACATTGATGGATGTATATAACAAATTAATGCATAATACATGAAGAACTAGAACCAGAGCAGGCATGATCGATGGAATGTTTGCGTTAAAGAAATATCTTTAAATGTTTTAAAAGAATTTATCTATGCTTCAAGATGTTTTAATGCAAAGCTTAAAATCTTTGCCGCTTTCAATGCAAAAAATAGATGTGATTTATTTAATCGTTTATTATTCTAAGTATTAAACAAGTTTTTAATTAAGTTGCTTTAATTTTATGCTGAAATAAAAAATCAACTTAAATGATAACAACTAATGATGGTTGGCTCGGGCAGATACAAAGATTTTTTTAAATAAACATTTTTTATTTGCCAATAGAATAAAAAAGAAGAAATTGAAAGCGTTAAGCCGAAAAAATATTTTTTATTAGTCTTAGACTTTTTTCTTTACTTCTCCTAAAAGCAAATTATGTTTCGAAAGGCGAGTTTTTTGAGCCTTTGTCAAATTTAGAAACAGAGGAGCATTATTTAAAATCATCTTATTAAGAGAAAAAAAAAGTTGGCTGTATATTAAAACAGCCGGAGGTATTGGCGTGTCAACGTCAACGTTTTGTTCTTGCTTTTGCTTTCGCATTTTTTTTCCTTTGCTTTTGCTTTTAACGTTAACATTAACATTGGCATCATGAAATAAATACTTGCAACGATTATGCATTGACTTTGCATTGGGAGATTTTCCAAAGTCACATGAAGACATTTGTTTGTTTTTATTTTTTTATCATTTAATTTAATCTCTTACTCATTTAATTTATCTTAATTAATTTAATTAATCTTATGTCATTTAATTTTTTGTTATCTCTTATATTACTTATAATTAAGTATTCACTGTACTGTAAAAGAATATGTTTCTTATTTGTACTCATTCTTGTAATAATAATAATAATAATACTAAGTTGATTTCTAAAGGTCAACTCAAGAGTAGATTAAAAACTATTGTGTAATTGCATGGTTAGTCGTGTCGTCTTGTGTTGTCCTTGAGCCCAACCATATTTTGGTGGGTAAATTTTTCCCACATTAACTTATTACGAGCCACTAGTATCAATTTCATTGAATTTCAAAGATTTTTGGATTGTGACTTTTAATACGTCAATGATGAGAATTAAAAAAGCTGTAGTAGCTAAACTCGATTGTTATTGCATGTAAAAAAATAATAATAATAATAATAATAATAATAATCAAGTAGCTGAAAACGTCACCTTTATTTTCGTTTCATAAAATTTACAGTAGCGCTGATAGTCACGGAGTTATAATTCCATGCATCGTTTTTTCGTTGCATTTAGCGGTTGTCTACGTGATGTCATGACTTCACAAATTATTTTAATATTCTATTCATGAGACCAGAAAACCAATCTCATCCTTCGATAGAAGAAATTTATCATAGTACCTCGACTGTTTGAGTAATAATTTCAACCAACAGTATTGCATTTTTGTTGCATAAGGTTACTACCTCCGCGACCTGACAAGGTCGTTTATGGAAACGCATAGGAAATAGGAATTTTAATACACCTCCGATTTTTTTTTTAAAAATATATATATCTCGGGAACCAGATGTCTCAGGTAGTTAAGCAGCGTACCGAAATGTTCGTATTCAAATTAGGTGCAATTTGCAATGACGTCACTTCAATAGTTTTGATGCTATGCGGCAAAAGTTGCATAAATCGATTTTTTGCGTTTACAAAAGGTCACGGAGGTGGGCCAGTATGGGTTAAAAAAACAAAAAAAAGTATCCACATTTTTTTTCATCCATTCCCAAGTATTTATCACTAAGGAACTTTGATCAGAAAAAAAAAGTTCGAGAGTGCTATTCCCTATTGATGACGTCATAATTAATTCCTAATATAAGGTCAAAAAATCTGCCTTTACCGCTATATGAACCTATACTCAGCAAAAACAATTCCACGCAACGCCGATGCATTTTGTAAAACTACCTTTTTCAACTTTTTGGGAAATCTCCGAGGTAAAACGTAACGTTGTAATGTGTATACACTGACTGTATAGTCAGAAGTTACTGAATATGGCAGTTGATGATTTCGAGAAGACATAACAGTGATTTTATTAAGCAACTAAACTTAAGTTCTCAACCTAGTAGTAATTTTATGGAATTTTCTATAAAATAAGTTGATTGATTATAAGAGCTTTTCTGGTAAATTATTACATTTTGTATTTTGCACTTTTGCAATGGCATTGCAAGTTGATCTTTAGAACTTAGAGTCTTACATAAAATATTATTTAGTTTAAATTTTTACAAGAGCGCCTTTAAACACAAACAAATCAAAACTAATCATTACCATTCGATCCGAAGTATATTCAATCTCTATAAAAGCTATAAAAAAAGCTATAACCAGCTACCAGCACCAAAAAACTGCCAGCTCCGTTTGTACAATAAACAACATCACACATGCATCTACAATAAGATTAAAATTAACAACACATCACTACCTGTGGAATACTAAGCATGCATGACATTAACCAACTATCATTAGCACATAGACAAACTTATATTGGTTCTCTTATAATTCACAACATGTTTATATGAAAACGTTAATATTACGTTGGAGCAAAAATACTTAAAACTCATGTTGTAATTATGTTATTATGAGTTTATGACAAATTCACTTAATTAGCTCTTTTACTTTATTGCTCTTTAATTATTTTGCTCTTTAATTATTTTGAAAATTATAACTTTACTCAGTGCCAGGTGTCATATGTTAAATATGGTCAAATAAAGTTCAATTTCGAAAAAAATTACAACACTGTAACTAAGAGCCGTGTTTCAATGCGTATAAGTCAGTTATCTAAGATACAAAATTAAGCTTTGTGCGAAATTCTAAATCAACATTTTGAGGTTATAGCCACTTCAGCTAGTATTGCTTATATAGTAACTCTATGTACCTGAATAAAATAATAAATATTTTGTATTTCCACTAATAAAAAAAAGTTGAAGAAGGCCATATTTAACAGATAAGGCATGGTGTTGTGTATAAAGGGTCATCATTATCCATTTGTAAATACCTTTTTCCAATATATTTGGAACAGAGCTAATCTACACTTGTATTAGTGTTTACATTTATTTGAAACAATCAATACGCTTTTCCACAAAAAGAACATTTTACCATTCCACAGCTTCCATAGTTTTGTCCGAATAGAATATTTTAAAACTTATTCCTTCAGGCGCAACTTTGAGAAATATACCCCCAATATCAATGGTCAGATCGATCGTAGTATTTTTGTAGGTGTTCTTTTTCGATTTCAAAATCTTGGAAAGACAAAAATATGACTTTTAGTGGAATAAGTGTCCAACCTATACAAAGAGTTGAAATTGGGCTGTAACAAAACAAATAAATTATTTTCTTCTGTGGAGAACAAAATAAACAGGTCAAACAACGCTTGAGTATGTGAAACACTAGTGTAATAATTATTCAATCTAAATCAGATAAAATCTACCCAATTTAGACTTGTGTAACAAGTTGTTGATTATATTACGAGTAAGCTTGGCCACCCATCTACGTGTTCATTCTGAAGATTAAAGTCTTTAACCGACTTCTTTATGCATATAAATTGGTTTCAACTCCATTCGTTTACTAGATTCTTAGCAAAAGTATACATTTTTTTGCAGTGTGTAGATCATTTTAAATTAAAATATTTTGTTTTTTAGGAGTCAAGCAAGTTTTTTGGCCTCGCAGGTTTAAATTTATAATTTCCTATAAATTTGGAAAAATGTTTTTTTATTTTCTAAGCTGTTTTATTTTAAGGCATTAATATTATAATTTTGCTCTAGACTTGTCTTTTCTATTTTTGTAAAGTTTTGTTTGTATTTTCTTTTTACTCAAAATATGTTATAAAATAATCAAGATAACAGGGTTCAAATCAAAAATTTCCAATATATAAGGTGAAAAATTCTTAAAAATAGAATAGATAATGCCACAATCGCAAATATAACGTGAAATTTATACAGTACCATCTATAACTAAAATGGACTTAAATTTTCAGACCAAATTTTGTCCGTGTTGACACCTATTGAAAACAGCAACTCTGAATATTTTTGTAAACATGGAAAAGATGAATTTCACGTCTTGATATAACATTATTTCTTATGAGTTTATTTCTTATGTTCAAACACACATTCCGAAAACCAAAGCATGGCTTGTTAAACATAATGGGGCTCCTCGCCATCGTTTAGCAGCACATGTGGTTTAGTTATTTTCGTTGGGGAAGTATAAACATAAAGAAAGCCGAACGTCCTGGTCATCCGTTTGGGGTTAGAACGCGAGAAATTGTCAGTAAAATCCATGTTATGACATCGGCATGTGAAGGTACACAAGATAGCTGAAGCTATGAGCATCTTAACCGGACAGGGTATTGATCAATTAGGCTCAGCTGACAAAAAGCGCGACTGTGCGCTCAACGAAAATTTAATATTGTTGCATGGAATTATTACTCGCTGAGTATAAGTTCAACGATAAATTTTATAAAATAGAAATAAAAATTTGGGACATGACACAACGGAGACAACCGCTTAATGCAGTGAAAATGTAACAACAATTAAAACACGATGAATGAAATTATAACTTCGTGACCATTGGCAATTCAATAAATTTTATTGAAGGACAATAAAAGTGAAATTTTTAGCCACTTAATAAAAATAATTAATGGCATCAAGAAGCTCCTCAGGGAACTGATTTATGAAGCTAGAGTAAACGCACCATAGTTGCATGGATTTATTTCATGATGCGAATGTAAATGTAAAATTTAACCAGCAAAAGCAAGAGCTAAACCAAAATCAAAACCAAAACCAAAAGTAAGAGCAAAAGTAAAAGCAAAAGCAATAGCAAAAAAAAATAGAACCGAAAAAAGCAAGAATAATGCAAAAACAAAATAAAAAAACCAACATTAAATTAAAGATAACGTAATACCAAAAAAAGGTCAGGGACTAGAGAAAAAATGGGAACAATAATAAAAGTATAAGAAAAAAAAAAATTAAGAAATGTTTAATGACAATGGAAAGGATACCGATAAAAATAACAATGACGTTAAAAGTACGCTGTCCCGGAAAAACCTATGGTGTGTTTTCCAACTAATATAATTTTGATCTGTCGAATATTAATTTATTTCTTTTAGTTGTAAAATTAATTCTATAAGAATTTTCACATGTGTACATGTTATTGGCATTTCCGAACACACTTGGAAAATACAGTATTGTTTATTCTTTAACTCAAGCGCAAATGATTGTATCAGTGAAATACGTAAGCCTAATTGCGCTATGACGTAGTTTTCAAAGCTGATTTCTGTATCAACAAGCTTTCAATCAGCAACTAAACAGATACAAATATCTGATCTGAGAGAGAATTTGGAAATTTTAAGTTGCATTAGTTTGCTTCCACTTTTGAAATTAAATCCGTTCGACCACTGAATAAATAAAAAAGAACGAACAAGAGGCAGTATTAATTACTGAATTATTGCGTTACTTTAGTAAACGCTTCAGTGTTTCAACTCAATAGCGCAACGCAGCATAGTGTTACTCATGTCTATTCCAAAACCTGACAAATTCTCTTTTTCTTCGGCTCTTATTTTGAGAATAAACATGTTTGCATCATCATTTCTTTCAGTCAACTCTTTTATTTAATAAAATTTCACATTTTCAGCGATTTAATACTGACCACATATCGTGTCCTTAAAGGTCAGTAAATGCTCCAATAAAACACAGAGTTGTTCATTCACCCTTCCCGCGCATACCTACAAAACGAAAACATACGAAAAAAAAACCTTCAAAAATTAAAAAGAATTGAATCATCATCAGCTAACGAAACAAGAATCACTAAAACCACCGAACAGAAATTCCTTGGTAAATATATGTTTTTTATAATGACGCGCACAAATGCGCAACAAAAAAACAAATATACGAGTAATGTACAAACTTAATTTATAAAAAATTATGATTTTGAACTTTTGTTATATTTAAGCTAATGACTAATAAAGATTTCAAGTTAAACCAACAAATTTAGAAACATTATAAAGACAGTACCAAAATCTATTCTATGATTAAGCCCCAAAAGAAGTGTCATCGAGGTTGGGTCAGCAAACTTTTTGGGAGTCCCTGAATAATAAAAAATATCTTAATGGATTCAGCTCAAATTTAAAACCGCAAAAATATTTAACACAGGCATTACAATATTTTGACTAATTGAACTAAGCTTGAAGTAAATATTTAAAATTCTGCACACAGCCAAATTTCACATTTTGTGAAATAAGACTTTGCAACCAGTTACACGCTACTGTTTTACACTCGTATTTGCACGCATTTGACCTTAACTTAGCAGCATTTAAAAAAACTTCGGTTTTATATATTTTTTAATTTTTTATGCCTTTTAACATGACGTGATTTGATGAGTTGCTGATTTTATTTGTTAATTTTATAAACAATCAGTTGTGTTTTTTCTTTTTCGTTTTAACTGTGGGAAAATGTTTCCGCTACGGTTTTAGCTGTTACCATTTTGCGCTCTTATGTCTGATCAAGTAAATAAAGCGTATTAAAATATACATCAATTTTATCTAATTTGGCAAAGACACAAATCACATTAAATCCAACAGTGTGGGGAACCCATGGAGTTAATATTTATAAATAAAGAACTAGTGGAAGAACTGCTTAAAAAAGTGTTCTCCAACTCATTAAGTTTGAACGAACTTAAGTTCTACACGCATTAATCAAAACCCCCACACACACAATTGTAACGGTGTATTTTTGTCTTATCCATATTTATGACTTTAACACATAAAATAAATTAAGGAAAAGCTCCATAAAGAGAAAAAAACATCAAAAAGTTTGTTTAGCACTAAACCGGCGCCGTCCAGGCCCGGTTCATTGACAACATAAAGTTTTCATTATTTTACTGAAATATCGCGCATGTTTACTTAAGCTTTCAAAAATAGTTAAACATCACGTTTTAAGTGTGGAAGTTGAGTGGGAGTTGCCACACCTCAGGATGCTATAATTTCCATATTTATGCTTATTTTATTCTGATATCAATCATTTATATTTTGGGAATATATGTACTTGTAGCTTGTAGCTTTGTGCAATAGTCTCTCTTTATCACTCCGATAATTTCAAGTATTTGAGATCTGAGCGAAAGATTTTGAGAAAATTTGACATAGTTATTTGTCCGTGTAAACAAAACAAAACAATTCTTCTTCTTATTTTTTATAATCGATTTGCATTTGAAAAAATTACATATTCTGTATGTATCTGAAAAAAAAAAACTAGTTTTTTTAGCTGAAAAAAAAGGATGCAGTTGGCTATTTCATGAACACACCAATAATTACTTAACATGTCAACGTGTCTTTATCGTTATTATCCATATCCTTTCTCCTGTATCCTTAATTATCCTCATCCCCATAATTATTTTTATATTCGACCTCACCTTTATTATCCTTCTATAAAATTCACCTTAGCGCCAATAGGCACCGAGTTCTAATTCCATTACAACCACAATACATTTTGTTATTGTCTCCATGTTGTCATGGCACCGAATTTTTTGTTTTTAATTTTACCACGAGGTCAAAGAACCCTCTTTTTGGTTTCGCAAAATAAACTTTACCGTAGCACTTCTTCTGATTGAGTAATAATTTATATATACTTACCGAGTAAGAATTCCATGCAACGCCGTTACATGATTGTTGCATTTTCCATTTTTGAGCGACTCTCGCCGCGTCCTTATGACATCATTAATTTTTTTGTCTATTTGTGTCATGAGCGCTAAGAGCCAGCCTTTACTGGAGTATTATATCTTTTACCGTACCATCCATACATAGCAAATTATAATTCCATGTAACGAACTTGCAGATTCGTTGCTTAACCCTTTGAGTCGTTCATTTTTCTGTTGAATATTTTTGTCTGAATTTTCTTACTCAGGGTTTTTCTGGTTTCACGGGTTCACGAATCTGAAGTCACATCTTGTAAAATCTGAAAATTCAAAATGACGGATCTAATATGGCGGAATTATTAGTGTCTTTTTTCTATTAGATTTGTATTATAGTGCACTGAGAAAATTGAACGCCTTAAAATCAAAGAAAAAAAGTTGTTAAAAGACTGTAACCAAGATATCTTTGATACAAGGAAAATATCGTTGCACTAATGATTTATTCTTTAACTAAGCAACTGCTGCATCTTTGAAACAAAAGACTGAAGTTCTTTGAAGCTAAATCAATCAAAAAATATTTGCCGTAAATATAAATTATTTACTACTAGCATACCCGTTCCCAGCGTTCCTTGGGAGTATAAATATGATATGAAAACATATTTTAAATAAACACTCAAGAACCAAATATGTTTAATTCATTTTATTTATTTAAGAATATTTCTTATTGAAATATGAAGAGTGGCTTCTTATTGGAATGAAAAGAGTTTAATTTTAGTAAAATCAAAATAAATACGATTTATTGGACTTATGGCAACACTGCAACAGAAATTAACTGAGTGCAACTATCCACTCAAGATGGCAGCGCGTTGAGTTGTAGACTTTCACCTCTCTCTCATACAATGGCAGCATAGATTAAAATGCATAAATTCTTAAATAATTAAATAAAAAGTTTTAACAAAAACGTAGTACCCAGTAGCGGGGTCACTTATTATAGCAATTGAATAGTGAAAGAATTATTAAAATCGGTTCAGCGGTTACCCCGTGATTGAGCGATAAAAATCCGAGAGAACCATTTTATATTACAGTGTAGATGTAGATAACGATGTAATTCAAGAATTTGTTAACAAAGAAAAAAGTACGTAAAATCAACAAATTTTCTTTGTTTTCTTGAAGCTAATCATTGTTGTTTCAAAGACAAAGTCTATAACTTTAAAGAATTTTTCTACAAAATCATATTTTTCTTAAAAATACACACGCTTATAGTTCGCAGTTACTTTGTGGGCAATATGTACTATATAAGGCAATTGATGTATTAATATGTATAAGTTGTAATTAGCACTAGATTGAATCGTATGGGTTAAGGGTCAAGGGGAAGGGGAGGGGGTGGGAAGGATAATGGAGAAGGGGTGAGTAATAGAAAGAAAAGGCGGACATTCAAAGATAGTATTAAGGAAATCGACTTTTTTAAAGACGTACATCTTTGTCACGTGGCGTCCGTGGCGTAGTTGGTTAAAGTGCGTGGCCACTATGTCAACGAACCTGGAGACCCAGGTTCGAACCCCAGCAGCGACAGAAAATTATTTGAATTAAAATAATTTTTCTGTACGGCCGCCACCTCTCTGCAGACAATGGCAAACCTCAGAGAGTAATCAAAATGCCATGTAAAGCTTCTTGAGAACGAGAACACTCCGTTCATCGCCGTTCGGAGTCGGCGTTAAACCTGTAGGTCCGGTTCTCGGTCAATTGTGTACAAAATTAATAACACGCACAACACAATTGATCATAAGAAGCTAGGTCAAAGTCCTTTCAAGGGCTGAAATGGCCAGATATTTATTTTTTTTTATTTTACATCTTTGTCACAAGAATTTAAGTCTTTGATATAAAGTATATTTTTCATGGGAATTTAACAATCTTTGTGCCTTTGCCGTAAGGATGTTTTATCTTTGGGCGCAATCTAACCAATAAAAGTCTTTGTGGCAAAGTGTATTTTCTTTGGTTTTACGATTTTTTCCCCTGAGTGTGGTTATAATGTATATGTATGGGTTTTTGGGGTCGCTGATTTTCTTACTCGGGGGTTTTCGGGGTCACTGATTACGAATCTGAAGTTAGTTTTTGTAAATTCTGAAAATTCAAAATGGCAGATCCAATATGGCGGATCCAAATGGCACACCATTAGTGCCCATTTTTTACCAGATTAGTTTTATATTGCTTATCATTGTTATGTATGGGTTCTTGGGGTCGTTGACTGCGAATCTGGAGTCATATTTTGATAAATCTGAAAATTAAAAATGGCGGGTCTAATATGGCGGACCATATGCTCCATTTTTCTTTAAAATTTGTTCTATAGAATAAGAACTCTCTCCACGGACGTGGAGAGCTCCTAGTTCCTTTTTTTGTTTTTATTTTCTTATTTTATTTTTTTTTTTTTTTTTTTTGTTTGGATTTGGATGATTTCAAATCTTCAGATTCGTATTCCGCAACCTTAAAAACCCCTTGAAAATGAATACTGATTTAAAAATTTTGTAAAAGCAAACTTTAGCCAGATAGTGGTCCGCCATATTGGATCCGCCATATTGGATCTGCCATATTGGATTCGCCATCTTGGATCCACCCCTCAGGAACCCCTCAAGAATGATTACTGATCTAAAAATTGTGAAAAAGTATACTTTAACAGAAAAATGAGTCCACCATATTGGATATGCCGTCTTCGATTTGTATAATTTCAAATTTTGTCTTCATATTCGTAATCAGCAACCCAAAAAACTCATAGAACCACAATGGTAACCAAAAAATATAGTTTCAAAAGATGTGCGTCACAAAGAATAAAAGGTGGGACCGTAGCGGTCCCGCTGTGACTCAAAGGCTTAAGCAGATTCGTTCTCTCTACACTGAAAAAAAAAGTTAGCTTAAAATTAAACACAATGTGTTCAAAAAATGTGTTGTTAATTTGACTTTTTTTTCATATGTTTTTCAAAATTTTTAAATACATTTGCTCTTACTTTGACGAAATTTGTTGCAAGCTATTTTTTAAACACAAATATCGTCAAATTAATAACAATTGTCGTCAATTTTAAAACATTTTTTTTTCAGTGTACGTCCCAATAACTTTTTCATTTTTATATTTTATTCATAAGGTTAAAAAATTGACATCTACAGTCGTATCATTACTTTTACCCATAGCACCTACACTGGGCTAGTAATAATTTCATGCAACACCGATGCATTTTGGAAAGATGCCTTTTTCAAATTTTTTGGAGACCTGTGAGGTAGAATGTAGCGTTGTCACGTCAGAATTTGACGACGCATCAAAAATAAAAAATTAATTTTTAAAAGCTTTAGTTATTAATTAGAGGGGATCCTACGTATGCATTGCTTGTCAAAAGAAAAATGTGGCGATTTTTGGCGATTTTTAATTAACTTATTATATCTCACTTAAAACAAATTGTCTAAAGATTCCCCAAAAATTACAAAAATGTGGTGACCTTTAACAATGATTGTCAAAAAAAAAAATAAAAAATAACAAACAAGGCAAAAATTATAGCAAACCTGGCCAAAATAATAAATCAGCGAATGAGTGATTTGCGATTAGTACGAGCAGCTCGTTGTTATTGCTTGTATTTTGATGTAGTTGTTGTTTTGTTGGTGTTGTTTTGTTGTTGTTGTTATTTTTGGTATTGCTGTTGTAAACGTGCTGCTGGCAATAAACGTGAACTTTTTAATACCATACTTAATTTTGGCACTTGTTCGTTGTTTTTGTTGTATTTGTTGTACTGGTATAGCTGCTACAATTTGCGTGAATTTGTGTAATTTTTATAAACTACTAAATGCATCTTATTTAAAGTTGCGTGTGTGTGTGTGTGTGTGTGTGTGTGTGTGTGTTTCTGTGCAGAAGCACAGCTGTTTTTCTGTGTGTTTATGTGAACTATTCTTTTTCGCATGGTAGTTGTTTGTTTTTTGTTTTTGTTATTGTTTTCGTTATTGCTGTTGTTGTTATTGTTTAAGCTTACGCAATTTTCTGTGCTTTTTGTGAATTTTTGATTTCTTGCTAAATTTTTTATTGGTTTTTCTGCTCTGGTTTTTCACTGCTTTACAGCTGCTATCATTGTTGTTGTTATTATTACCCTTTTTTACAAAGCAAGGTCGTTTTTACATTTTTTTCGGCTTGTAATAAAAGCTTTTATTTTGATTTGTGTTGCTTATTTTCTGACCAAAGTTATTTTTTGTCATTTTTTTTGTTTTTCTTTTCATCATTTAACCTTTATGGTGTCTCATGGGCTTAAATTAACAACAACAGCTCATCATCATCATCATAACTTCTTAGAATTTAACACGCCTACAATTATTTTGTTATAAAATTTTTTTGTTTTGTTGTTTTTTTTGCAAATTTTGTAGATTTTTATCCAAATTTTGATGGGAAAACTTGTTTTTTGCTATTAAATGTATCTCGATTTTTGTTAACGACGACTTGATGTAAAGACGACTTGCAATGTAAAGAAAAAAATTGGCTTTGCCGTCAGACAATAAAGAGGATGAATGGATGTTAGGTGAATGACATGGTACTGAGGGGCTATATATTTTTTTGTAGCTTCAATCATTGAGTCTACTTGTTTTTTTTATGCTTGCCTACCAATTAACTTATAAGGAAGTGTTCGAGCTGTCCAAATTATTCATAGTTGAAAATAGATTAAGAAGTTTTTTTCGGAAATTCTAAACGGATTGAATCATGTCAAAAAACTAATATTTGCATATTACAAAAGCATTGCTAATTATTTGAGAGCAAACTTCATTTTATAATTTCCCAAATGAGCTATTTTTTTGAATGTTAGAGAATTCAGTAGAGCTCCGTTCACCATGGGGTAGCCTTTTAAGGCATTTAGAACAATTAACTAAAATAAACATATCTCATATTTTTATTTATTTTTTTTTTTAACACTCATACAAATTTCATCGGATGCTAGCTCGTGCAGACCAGAAGTTTTTAAGCTGAACGCTACTTTGAAGCCGCTAAATAATTAGTTTAAGCTGAAAATATTTCGTCAGAAGCTTTTTTGTTTTAGTCAAGCTTAGTAGAGGTTCAGGTGCTAGATCCGCTTTTTGCAAATGCCAAGGATTAATTAAGAGCAGAACATGATGATGCCTTAGCCATCATGACATTGAAGCATTCATTAAAGAATGACGTGGATTTGAAGAAACAGTTTTAATATGCATAGTAATAAGCTGATGAATAAGTTAAGCTTTTAAACTATTTTGATCGTTTCTTAGTTTTGGCGAACTTAAAAGTTGGAAAAATAGAGTAGAATAGTTTTTACTATGGATTTCTTTAAACTAAAAAAACAAACCTTTTGACCTTAAATTAAAGCTCATAGTTGGAAAGAACCAATACCTTCCCGCTGAGCTGTTTAAGTATTGTATCGAAACTCTTATTAAATGCCTACATGAGCTTCTATGCAGAATATAGTTGGAAAAATGCATTCCAAACGATCGGAACCTCGATGTGCTATGCTCAATCCATAAGAAAGGAGATCTCAACATTTCTGCTAACAACCGTGGTTGAATATCGCATATAAAGTCTTTTCGAGCGTATTATGTGAAAGATTAAAGCCCATCGTGTGGCCTCAGACCTAGCGAATCTACTATTGACGAGATATTCGATAAATCTTGGAGAAGACCCTGGAGAAACAAATCGACACACATCATCTTTTTGTTGGTTACATACGCCAACTTTGATAGTTCAATAAGGAATCACTTATACTGGAGTATGTCTGAATTTGGTATTCCTGGAAAACTCATCCGTCTTTTCAGAATGTCAATAAGCTACACCAGTGGCACAGTTAAAATCAGGAAGTACCTATTTCCTCCTTTCGATACCAAACGAGGTTTCAGACAAAGTTATTCCTTATCTTGCAACTTTTGCGAAATAATGATGGAGAGATCGCCCGAATTGCCCATCTGAAACATAATGGCATGATTTTTTACAAGAATATTATTTTGCTGGCGTACACTGATCATATCGATTACATTGGTCATAATACGCGCGAACGTATTGCAGCATTCTGTGCAGCATTCTCCAGATAAGCGAAGGAGTAAAGTTGAATGTGTATTGCTGTGAACGGAAATAAAAAGAAATACCTACCTAGTGTCAACAAATAAACAATCCCAGCGTCATGGAAATCATGTCACTGTCGCCAATATCTCCTTTGGGCTTTTTAAAGACTTCGTCTACATGGGATCCAGCATAAGCTCCTTTAACGATGTCAGCATTGCGATTGAATGTAGCATAACTCTTATTAACAGCTGTTACTTCAGGCCTATAGAGACAATTAAGTAGCACAGCCCTCTCCCGACGATCTAAATTTACGCTCTATAAGTCACTAATCATGCCCGTTCTATTATATGCAGCACAATCCTGAATGTTGAGCAATTCTTTTGAAAAGACTTTGGCGAGTCAATGGGGAGTATAAAAATCGATGGAACCACGAGCTGTATGAGCTGTATACGTCAACTCGACATAGCTAAGTGCATAAAAATCGGGCAGTTTGGCTGGCTGGGTCATGTTGAGAGGAATTAAAAACCACGCTCAAGCGAAAAAATATTCAATTCGGTGTCCGGTAATGGTCAACGCAGAAGAGGAATCCCACATCTCCGTTAGAAGTTTTGAACAGCCTTAGATGAGACTTAGTGTTTCCAACTTCCGTCAGCAAGTGCGTAACAGATTCTTGGACGAAGACAAAACCGACCAATGGCTGTGAGCCGTTACTTACTGTGAGCAGATAAGTAAGAGGAATAGTTCTTACCTTAAACCTCAAGCAACTAGAACAATCTTAAACTTAAATGCTTAACCTCTACAATACTTTAGCATGGACTTAAGTTCTAAAGCTTTAGCTTAAGCTCAATTAACACCCCCTAAGAAGGTCGTATAATAAAATACAGCTAAATATATTGGGTAAAACCCAACTCAAAATATAAATTAACATAATCTGAATAAAATAAAAAAATAAAAAAAAATCAAAGAAATTTTTGAAAAAGCTGAAACTAAAACATTCAGCTTTAGAACATTAAAGTCAAGCAAAATTTATTAGCAAAAAAAAATGAAAAAAAAAAAACTAAACGAGTTGCTCAATTTTGCGTATGATGTAAGCCAAACAGAAAACGAAATCGAAGCCAATATCTAAAAAGGAACAAAAAAGTTGAATACACATCTTTTTGAGAAAAGAACAAAATGCGTCATCATAAAATAAACTTTCCTGCTCGAAAATACATTTTTTTATTCTTTCAAAAAATTTTCCCTAAACTGTAAAGAAAACATTAAATTAAAAATATTAAAGCAAGAGCGCAAAAAATCTATAAAAATTGCATTTACACGCAAGATAAACAAATTTCCAACTCCAAATACTAGAGCACGAAATGGCAAAAATTAACACTAACCAACCAAAGCAAAGCTCTGCTTGCAGTTCTTATACTGCCCTGCTGTGCTGTTGCTGCAAGCTCTAAGAATTCTTCGCAACACGAACCACAAACGAACACTCTTCGTTTTTACGTCTTCGCCATTCTTCGCCAGTCTTCGCTAAAGCTTTGTGCGCCATCGTCACGTCACAAGAAGTCGTCATAATTTTCAGAGCTTTTTTATGCCAAGTTTGTCGCTGTTGCTGCTGGACTGCTCTTGGACTGCTGCCTAGGTATCCACCGTTAGTTAGTTTTCTTGTGAACCTACTGAAGTGCGGACACGCGCGCTCTTGAAACGCAATTCAAACGCTGTGCGACGGTTACATTTAAAAAAATTTAAAACTCTTTTTAAATTTAATTAAATCACTAATTATCGTGTGTGTGTGTTTGTGTGCGTTCCAAAAAAGGTATTAACAACTAGCTAACTTAAGTAATTAAAACCAAACTAAAAACCAAAAACAAACAAAAAGATCGCAGTCATAAACGCTACAATAGATTTATATTAAAAATATTTATCAAAATAATTGATTGTGGGCGTTACAGAAATTAAAAAAAGAACAAAAAAAAACGCTTTAATAAATTAGTGACAATTTATAACAAAACTGAAGAATCAAAAAATAAAAACGCTATAAAGAACAATTGCTTCAAGTTGCTTACAAAAAAAAAAAAACATTTAAAAATATAAAGAATACAAAATTCAAATAATTCTGACCAAGGCAACCCACTTCCAAGCAGTTAAACAAGTAAATATATCAAAAATATTTTCTGTTAACAACCACTTAATTTAAAAAATCTTTAACTTTAATGCCAAAGTAATAATTTTTTAAAATTTTGACAGCCTGTTTAACCAGCTTAACTTAAACCAGCTAAAACAAGTAACCAAGTAGCACACTAAAAATTTTCAAATTTAAATGTCAACTTAACAACTTGTGTGCATTAAGTAGTTATTTAACAGTTTTGTTGTTTTTTTTTAATCAATTATTTGTGTAGTTTTTGTTCTAAAACAGCACAAAAAGCATTCCGAGTTGTATGATCACACGTATGTTGCACAGCAAATTTTATGCAGCGACCTTGACTTTTAATTTAATTTCTTTTAATTAAAAATATCTGCAAGCTTAAAGATTATTTTTTTTTCTTCATTTTTACACCTGCTTACAAAGCTTACATTAATTACAAAACGGTTTAATAAAAAATTCACTCACTGCCATTAATCCACAAAGACTTTAAGTTCGCTACTTAAGTCTTTTGTTTTTGTTCACGCTAATGTGTTTTAATTATTTTTTGTCATTACTTTCAATCAATTCAAATCGATGCAAATGTTGTTGTAATCTTTAGTTGATGACATAATTACGGCATGAGTAGATTCATCATCAGCCATGCCCATTTTTAAATTTTATTTTTATTACAACTCATCTATTCTATATATTTTGCCATTTGTCAAAAGAGTGGTGATGATCAAGAGTGGATGATGACAGGTGGTGGAAAACAGTACAAATTGAAGAATAACATTAATGCTTAATTATTATGCTTTGCTGATGATGAAATGATGATGAAATTACATTCTTCTATAGCTGATATGAAATACTAAACAAAATTTTTAAAAATCAATTCAAAAGTTGATGAAAAAAAATATAAAATTTCATGAAAATAAATACTTGCATGTGCGATACTAAAAATTTAATTTATATTCCTCATATCAAGCTGTGCTTAAAATACAAGCCATGCAATTCTACATCAACCGAAAAACCTTGAAAAATTAAACTTATATTTTTTGCAAAACCCAACCTAAAACAAGTTTAGTCAGAATGCATTTCGTTATTATTGCAAAAGTTACCTTAGAGCCAGTCAAGTAAAAGGAGCTTAAGTACCAGTAAGAGTTAAAATTCATAAATATTGAAAACAGTTTAAATAAATTTCATGGTGCCAGAGCTCAGAGTAAAAGCCACTCAGCGATGAAAAGTATTCTTAAAACTGTCTAAACTTGTAAATATTTCCAAGACGAATTCAATAGTAAAGTAAATTAAAATTACCCTGTACAACAATAAAAATGTTACAATTTAATTTTTTACATAAAATGTGAAGTATTGCTCACAAATCAGCACTCGGCTTGACACCACCCTGTCAAATTTATTTTAAATCGAATTTTAATGATTTTCCTTGACTTATTAAAATTTAACAATTTATTAAATTGAGGCTCTCACAAAAAAATAACTTTGGGTTCTTAATAAAGTATTATACTGCCAATGTTATTTGGTAAAAATAAAATTTTTTTTGTAATTTCGTAATGTTCGGTTTTTATTAAGTTTAACTGATAGTTTCTAAATTGCAATCTGCTTTTATTTTTTGCTAACAAAAAAGGGGTATTTGGCATTATATGAAATTTTAGTTTTTAAAATTAACACAAATTTCACTATGTTTTTACTAGCAATAAAATTGTTTCAAAGTTATTGAAATTTATAGAAAAAATCAACTTTTTTACATCATTTAACATGCAATATCTTTGCAAGTTTCAGTCCGATCATAAAAGTTTGTACTCAAGGGCAATATATTGAAATGATATTTGTAATCGTGTTGAGTATTTATTTTTGTTTTAAGCACAATTTATGCGTTAAATTGGAAAATTATTTTTTCCACGAATTTAGACTTGGAATGTAATTTTGTGATTGTTGGTTTTTGTCTCTTTATTGTTTGGTTTCTAAGTGAGCAGTACAAATTTGTAATGCCACCATTTTGTTAAGCATTTTTAAATAGTTTTCAATAAATTTTCAATGATTTCAAGGTACAATGGTACCTTGTCAACCGAACCTGCAGAAAATTTTCAAAGAGAATCTCCTTGCATGTGTATTATTGTGGTCCGAAGATAGTAAACAATTTTGTATTCCATTTAAATATAGCTTAAAAAATCAAAGTAACTTTTTTTCAATATTAAACAATAAACTTAGCAACAAGACTAAGAAAAAAAAGTAAGGAATGTATTATCTTCGTTTTGGTCAAAGTAAAAATACCCCCACACTTGTGTGTTTTATATAATATCAGAATTTATGAGTTTTTCTTTTTTTTTTTTTTTGGTGACGTCATTTTGACTGGGAGGTAGGCATGGTTCTTCCAATTTGCCAAAATTCAAACTTATAGTGCGTATTTAAAATCATGTGGAAAATTTCAATTGTTTAGAAGAAATTTTTGTTGAATTTTTAGAGATTTTACTATTTTGATGACGTCATTTCACAGTGCAGGTATGTGTAATTTTTGTTCGATTTTGACAAATTTCACATGTAGAGGCTGTATTTCGAATCAAATTTTGTGCATAAAATTGCAAGGTTTTATTGAATTTTTAAAAGATTTTACCATTTTGATGACATTACTTCCTATTGGAGGTAGGCGTGGTTTTTATCAGATTTGAACTTAAAAAATAAAAAAAGAAATAACTGGCCATTTCAGCCCTTGAAAGGACTTTGACCTAGCTTCTTATGATCAATTGTGTTGTGCGTGTTATTAAGTTTGTACACAATTGACCGAGAAATGGACCTACAGGCTTAACGCCGACTCCGAACGGCGATGAACGGAATGTTCTTATTCTCAAGAAGCTTTACATGGCATTTTTATTACTCTCTGAGGTTTGCCATTGTCTGCAGAGAGGTGGCGGCCGTACAGAAAAATTATTTTAATTCAAATAATTTTCTGTCGCTGCTGGGGTTCGAACCTGGGTCTCCAGGTTCTTTGACATAGCGGCCACGCACTTTAACCAACTACGCCACGGACGCCACCGATTAACGATTAACGCCGACGGACGATTTGAACTTAATCTTCCGTTTTAAAAAATTTTGACGACGGACAGACAGCCAGATATCGCTAAATCGACTCATTAGGTAATGCTGACCAGGAATGTATATTCTCTTCTACACCTACCAAGCCTGTTTATCGCCTCTTTTTTTCCTGATTTAAACATCACGAAACCCTTGAAACCCACATAAAACCATTGGAAAATGGAAATAAATTTAAGTTTGTTTAAATCTAGATCACTTCACTCACAAAAATTTTAAAAATTTTCAAACATCAAATTGATTATTTGGATAATCTGGACACCTTTTTTATAAAACCATATTTCTGGCCTAGAGACAACAGCGCCCTGTAAAGCCCCAACTTAAACAATAAATTTAGATAACGTTCATAAGTTTTCAAAAATTTTATTGGATTATCTTAATGAAATTTCAATTTTCAGATAATTTAATGGATTTTTCAATAAATTTTTTGCAAGCGTCAGTGTAGTGATCAAAATATCGCCATAACTACTTGACAAAAATATTGATTACATAATTGGTCGAGTCATCTTGTTTTCTAATGTTTCTAAGAGAAAACATACTGCAGTGACCCTTGTTTTATACCAGTACAGGGTCAGGTTTTAATCAGTACAAATAAAACTAGTAAGGAATTTATTATCTTCGGCTTGGGAGTAGTAGTAAATTCCCCCACATTCGGATACAATATCTGATATCCAAAGTTATGAAGGTTTTATTATTTTGATGACGTCACTTTATATGGGAATAGGTGTGAATTTTATTTGATTTATCTAAATTTCAACTTCGTTGTACGTTTTAAAAATCAAAGCGTATGTTGAAAATATCAAGTCAGTACATTTATTTTTGTGTAATTTCT
The DNA here is from genome assembly GCA_943735915.1 of Pherbina coryleti. Classification (NCBI taxonomy): domain Eukaryota; kingdom Metazoa; phylum Arthropoda; class Insecta; order Diptera; family Sciomyzidae; genus Pherbina; species Pherbina coryleti. The sequence continues at coordinate 6,093,646 of OX030950.1, forward strand.
GAAGGTTTTGCTAATTTGATGGCTTCACTCTGTATTGGAGGTAAATAGAGTTTCATGCGATTTGACTCATTTTCCAAATTTCTCTTCCTTTTTATTAAAACGTTTTTATTAGCTTCACTTCATTTGTCTGCCCCGTACAAATCTTGGAATCCATTTTTAACCAACTTCCCGATGAGCTAGAGTTTTGAAACTTAAAATGTAGCTCAGTACTTGATGACAACACAATATTATTTATTTTGTTTGTCTGTGCGTTTATTTGTTTGACATATCAAAAATCAAACAAAAAAACATTGAAAAACTCATTGACATTTTCAAATTTCAAAAACTCACAACTGAAGTGAATTTATTACCTCATTTAGAATACGTTTTCCTGTGAGTTCTGTAGCTCAAAGCGTAAAGCGATCGGCTTATTATACGCTAGGTAGTGATTTCGAGCCTCAACAATGTGAATGAATGTTTTTTGTTTTTTTTTTATGAAACAAATTGAAATTTTTTAAAATTCATTCATAGTGAGTTCGAGCCTTAACCATGTGAATGAAATTTTTGTTTTTTTTTTTTATTTAAAATATCTTTTAGTGTAAGTTCTGTAGCTCAGAGCGTGAAGCGATCGCCTTATTATCGCTAGGTAGTGAGTTCGAGCCTCAACAATGTGAATGAATGTTTTTTGTTTTTTTTTATGAAACAAATTAAAATTTTTTAAAATTCACCACTGAGGGTGAAAATGAAATGGACAAAGACTAAAAACCAGAAAATAATAATTTAAGTAAAAAAAAATTTAATATACCACGGTTTTTAAATCGAACTAAAAAGTATAAAATAATTACTGCTAGAGTGGAGCTTTTTGTTCTCTTAAAAACGTGGAGCGCGGAATAAGTTTATACCTTTTATTTCGATTTAAAAACGTGGTATATTAAAAATTTTTTTATTTTACTTAAATTATTATTTTCAAAGTACTTTCGAGTTAGTTAAATTTTTTAACTTAAACGGAATATAATAATTTAATTTTAATTATATTATAAAATAATTTTTTTACCGAATATTTTTATTAAGCATGTTATATAATTTACATATTCAAGTCGAAGTGCTAATCGTTTCCTTAAAAATTCCCAACAACTTCGACTTCTTGACAAAGCAAATAACTTCGCAGCTCTACTTGAGGGTGAATTTATAAAAATGTTTGTTTTATTTGAATAAAAAAGAACATAAAAATCAATATAAACAAAAAAAAAACCATAATTTTTTTCCTTCTTCTATCAGAATTATAAAGGATCAGAATTTTTAAGCTTATTCCAAAAAGCTTTTAAAATACTTCACACATGATGGCAATCAGTTTGGCTGAAGTGTCAAATCTCAGATTTTTATTTTTAATTAAAAAAATCTTTTTGCAAAATAATGTGCAAAAAATAATAAAAATTTAATTGAAATTTCATATCAACCATATTAGATCTGTAAAGGCTTTTTAGCTCTATAAAAGCATATTTCTCATTAATTATTTTTTTTTTTTTTTTTTTTGTGTACATCAAAGAATTCATTTTTTTTTTTTAATATCAGCATTATATGTAAATGATTCATGTTATGGCGGAAAAGATCCTAACTGTCGATTCTCATAATCTTGGCCATGTTTGGAGTCACGTTTGTCGCAACAATACAAAGAGTTTTGTCTGCTTTAGCTCGATATGAAGAACAAAAACAATAAAATTAAGCCATACAAGCGACCAAAAGTTGTCTCATTTACCTACAGAACTTTAAGAATCGGTCAAAAAATCTTTCACAGCCAACTAGAATGGCAGCAAAAAATAACACAAAAAAAAAAACAAAAGCCAACTAATGAAAATTAAAATAAATAGTTAAATAAATAAACAAATAGCAACAGTTAAACATTTTGAGGTCTTTGGCCTACGCTTTTAGCCATTTATTGACATCAAACAGAGGGACGCACAGACACAAACACACAGTCACACTCTTAGAGATGCGGATATATATTTTCATAATGTTTAATGCGCTCCAAAGAACACAAAAACAAAAAACAACAAAAATAAAAACAAAAACAATAACAACATGTACCGAAAATGCCGCATTTAAATTCATGTGCGTTAACATTTGAAATTTACAGATTCATTTAACAAGGTGAGACAGATTTATAGCGTTGATAATTTGTGGTTGATCTTTGTCGATCTAAGCTTTACAGCTGTTGTTGTTGTTATTGTGTCTATGCTAAATGGCCATTTATAATGGCAGAAATAAGAAATATTTACTGAGAACTGTGTAGCATGAAACTTTGTTCGCACGTTATTCTTTCGTACGGGTGGCATTTATTAAGCTCAACACGTTGTTCAGAATACATCATTCTTAAGCTACAATAAATAACATATTTGAAATATTTCATTATTTTGAAAATTTGCGTGTTTCAAACAATTTTCAAGTACCAAAGACTGAAGCTTAACTTCTCCAAAAAAAAATTAAGAATTTCTCATTGTTCTTATAAGTTCAAGTTTGTTGCTTAAGTCTTTTGTTTGAAGTTCACTGCTTTTTTGTTGTTCATAAAATATTTGCAAACAATACTTAATAAGTGTGCTAATTGCAAAAGCTTAGTTAATATATAAACCAGTTTACAATAATAAATAGCATTTTACAGAAAAAAGAATGAATAAAACTTTTATAGCAGAAAATAAATAAAAAATTTTGCAAATCTGCAACTAATGTTATATTTAACGTGTTTTAATGCAAGCAACGCCAAGTACCAACAACAAAAAGTCAGTCAGCCAGTCCGCACATCAGTTCGTCAGCGCGTCTGTGCGTCATTTTGTAAGTGAATTAAAAAGTTAAGTGAAGCCATGTTGCCGCAACGGATATTCAAGGTTGTTCAGCTTGTTCGCCAAACAAAAGCAAAAACGTTCATTTTTTCAAGTCATAAGAATTGCTGTTGAGCTTTTGTTGTTGTTGTTTTTTTTTTTTTCTTTTATTGTTTTTGCTTTATTTCACTAATTTTGCAAGTGCAGAACATTTAATTTATTTTATTATTGTTTATTGTTATTGTTTTTGTTCTTGTTGTTGTTGCTATTGCTGCTGCTATGAGTGCTTTTTTGGTGGCAACGTAAAATTAGTCAAATTGTTGACAAGTCATGTAGCAGCAACAAAATCCAACACAAGCGGATCTAGCACAAAAAAAACTAACCTTTGAATATTATTATTTTTGCCGTTGGTTTTCAGGTTTTAATGTTTTGTTTTTTATGACGCCATGTTGACAGGACAACATGTAAAGCTCAGTGTTATTGTTACTAAAGTTAAAGCTTTTCAAACTGGTTTCTTGTAAATTCGCTTTTAAATTAAAGGCTTTTCATATGATTTACGCCTTGAAAATTTGCGCAAAATTTTTGACGTGTGCCATTTTTACATATGATATGAAAATTGCGCACGATGATTCATGTTTGTGCAGCGCTGAGTAATAAACAGAACAAAAGCAATCTATGCCATGTGGTAAATATTTGCAAAAGGCGTAGAATAATAAATTTTGACATTTGTAAATTTAATTATTTAGCAGGCATTCTTTGTTATTTTTTTATGCTTAAAAGAGACAGGATTATTGCAAATTGAAAAAACAATTATTATAAAACCTAAAGTTATAACGCATTTTCAAGTATTAATACTCAAAGGCTTTTTTTTAAATCTTACTTAATTGAATGTTTTTACATTTTTTTTTTTTTGCGATCTAGTACCTGGTATAAACCAAACCTAGTTTTTAAATTGTAGCTTTTTAAATTCATCATGGAAAAGCTATTTTGACACTTTCTTAAAAAAAAAGAAACAAACGGATTGAATACAAATGTTTAATCGTAAAAGAGCTGATCATTGGCTTTAAAATAAACTATAAAAGGTGTAATGGTGGAACATGGTGTAATATTTTACTAAAAATAGGTGTGATCATATAGGTGATCATTATCAATAAAAATTAAGTCTAGTATTCTACTCAAATCATTAGGATATTATTTATCTGTAACAATTCGTATTGAGAGAAAAAGTCTACGAAGGAAGATTCGATATCATTGCTTACATTTGTGGGCATAAGATGCATTTCATCATAGTCAAACTTCCATATAATATTGCTTAGAATAAAATCACCTGTGATTATGATATGTTGAGAAGGAATTAAATTTTCGAGCAAAAATTTGCAATTTTCCAAATGAATATTATATAGCTCTAAAGTACTCCTTGGTGGTATGTAGCTTACTTTAACGAATAGGTCGAACTCTGATTGAATTGAAATTTTAACGATTAATTGATCGATGTCAAAATTTACAGTGCTTGGAAGGTTATTAGATGGCAATACGATTTGAGCGCTAGATAGGCCATTACGAACTGCTATCAAAACACCACCACCACGAGTTAGTTCGGAGGCATTCAAGCAACGATCTTTACGATAGATATTATAGGTGGTATCATTGATCAATTCAGATGTCAAGTGATAGTCTGATAGCCAGGTTTCAGTAAAAACAATGATATCGAACTCTAATGAATCAAAAGCTAGGAACAGTTCTTGGCGCTTTGTTCTACCACTAACATTTTGGTTATTGGTTGGTTATTGATCAGCGGCACAATTTCAGGTACAATAGTAGCATCAGTTGCATTATTTGAATTATCTGCTAAGAAGACTGTCCTAGGACGTGGAATGAATTCACGGAAGAAAACACCAATCGGCCAAAAGTCCTTGCACATCATCTTTTCATAATCTTGGTCCGGAACGTGAATTTTGAATGAGGCAATATCCAGTTGGGTTCCTTGAGTAAGCTTGAAAGATGTGGGCGTCAATATTGGTGTTGGTATCTTGCTATAAATGTAAGCTTTAATGTTGTCTGTTGTGGTCGATGCAGGTAATTTTGAGATGAAAATTGTTTTGCGTGGCGGTCGAGAAATTACAAGCAATTCAACCAATGGTCCACTGTTTGTGGACACAAGAGGCTAAATAGATGTATTTGTTGGACGCTGCAATTGATGGTAAGATTGAGGATCAAACCGATGTTCAACTTGTGATAATGTGTTTTCTGAAGGGCCGATTGCGCCATTAATTATGGATACAGTGGATGTTAAAGACTCGGTAGAGCTTCGGATGGCATCAACAGGAACGTTTGGCTGGTTCATAGGTGAAACTTCCGCGGCTAGGTCAGGTCTAATTTGCGCCTAAGCAATATTATCACTTAGGGCATGAGTTTGTATAGCGTGATGGTCAGCAGGTATGCAGGGCACAGCATTTGTATTGGCCTCATTAGGTCTTTTAGTGCTTTTTGCAGTGTTAGGGGAAGAAATACCTTCCAAGGAAGTAATTTCATTAGATCTTTTAGTACTTTTTGCAGTGTTAGGGGAAGAAATACCTTCCAAGGAAGTAATTCTAGCAACCACTTAATTTCTGGTGGACCTAGAGATTGATTTGGAAGCTGCAGCTTGGGCTCTGGTGGAGGTGCGCCCAATATTAGATGAGGTATCAGTGGAGCTGTTTATAACGTTAACGATTTAGCACAATCGGATAAGAAGTTTATAGTTGAAAGTTGAAGCTTGCGGTGCGAAGGTTCAGCAGCACGTCCAAGGAAACAGTTGACGAAGAGCTCTTACAATATGGGCAAAGCCAAAGCAATCCATTTGTCGTAGAACCACGTAGGGCTTCCCCAACTTTAGCCAACAATTTTACACACTTCTGGTGAAAATGCTTTGAACAACCAGAACATAAAATAAAATTGTCGAAGGTGCTCCACTCGGACTTGCATATTTCACAGCTGGTACTTGTGTATGTAAAAGCTCTATCACGCATTATTCGCTAAGCACTGTGTAATTGGCGCGAGTGAGATAGCAGTATGTCAGCAATGTTAAAATGGCTGAATATTTGCAACTGTCCAAAGGAAAAATTCTAACAAATTTGCAATGTTCGTAATTTGACATTAAAGCATTGATTTGAGACACTTTATGCTCAGACCACTAAAACGCTGGTTCCTGGTGCAATACGATTAATTTAGTTAATATATAATAACTTTAAACAACGTAAAATAGTAATTTTAAGCAGGTGATTTCAATTGAACATGTTTAAGAAACAGTGTTGCCACATTTTTTTGAAAATAATTGCTAAAGAAAATTAATGAGAAAAATTGATTTTTTTAATCAAGTAATGTTAATAAACAAAGTGAAGAATTTAACAAACAAAAGATGATAAAAAGACAAATTTATGAAAATCTTTTCAAATTTACGAATTGTCATGATTCCAAAAGTCTTTGGTTCAGGGCATAAAACTTCAATATTCCAATTCACATGTTTCAACAGCTTTTTGCCACACTAGAATCCTTTATACACGTTTCAATTGAATTTCCTTCTCCCCCCAGTTTATCTATCATCTCATTTTGAACCAAGGCAGGTTTGCCTTGACTTGCAATGCCTGAAATCCTCGGTTAAAAGTTTTAAGAACATAAAGTCGAACTTATTGTTAACGATCCAATGTAATAAACATTTTTTTATAAAAAAACAAGTTGAACTAATTAAACTTATAAAAATAATAAAATAAAAAATAAGCAATTTAAATATAACTCCTACACAAATAAATACTTTTGTTTTTATAGATTTAATTAAGTTTAATAAACGACTCCAACAAAAATTTTAGAAATAAAAAAAAGAATGGAAAAATACATAAAAAGTAATAATTATGAATAATTAAAAACATCTTAATTTATTTTTTACAACTCACAAAAACGATTCTCCTAAATTACACAATTTTTGTAGAACTCTTGAAGCTTTTGCTTACTCTGCCGGTTAGTTCAAATTTGCAATTGTAATAAAAGCTTTTGCTGTATAGTTAAGGCATTGTAATTGAATGACAGTACATGGCATAAGTGAAAAAAGCAGCGCAATTTTTTGCTGCTATACACAAAAAAAACCAAGAAACAACGTGCGGTAATGCAAGAGCATGACAAGTGCGCGTCAATTGTTTTTTTTTTCTTGTTTACATCTTTTGAACTTAACAATTGCTTTAGTTATTATTTAACTATGTTACAGTGTGTGTGTGCCTATGAGGTAAGTTAGATTGAGGTGCGTTATGATGACATGAAATTCACAGCAGGTTTTTCTTAAGTCTAGCAGACGTTTTTGTGCACAAATCTTTAAAGTTACTGTCGCTGTTGATGTTGACGATCATGATGATGATGATGATGATGATGATGCTGTTGACTCTACTCTTTCATGCTTTGTGCACCAACCCAATGTTGCTACTGATGAAATCGGAATTTTTATGGATATTTTTTTCTTTTATATACATGTCATTTAATCAGTTAGAATCAGCAGCAGTCTAAGCTATGTCTTATATATACAATTTACCAAAATAAAACTGTTGAAAAATTTAAACTATTGTATAAAACAATTTTTTATGGAAAAACACTTATCTTCCTACAAATGTCATAAAAATAAACAACATTTTAACAATAAAATGATAAACTGCTTCTAAGCATGCTTCATATCAGTTTTCAAACGAAAGACTTAAGGCACAAACCTGATTTGACTCAGAGCTGAAATTAAATTAAATGCAATGAATTTTTTTTTTTTTTATTTTAATGACAATTTTTATGATTTTATTTTTAAAAATTAACTGCTTAGCACAAAAGCTAATACAGATGTATTTATTTATAAAATTCAAGTGCTAAAATAAATAAAAAAAATAGTCAAATAAAAGAGATTTATTCTGGATGTATTAAGCTGATTTATGCCAGCTTCAATAAAATTGCAAAATAATTTTATTTTAATTTTGACATTTATCTAACCACATGATAAAGCAACAAAATTTGCATTTTCTCCTAATCCTACAAGAAGCAACAATTTAATTAACAAATTATATCTACTCATGGCCGAAGCTTATTTAACTCTTACCAACACACAAATACTCGCGCAGAGTCAACTATATTTTGACTATTATATGATGCATATTCAAACTAGATATGTTCCCAATTTGCACTTTATATCATAAATCAATTTCATATCGCAAAAAGTTTAACTTTTGAACTTTTATAGCTTGGCTAATGCTGTATCTAAACAATAGTTCAGCTTAAAACAACAGCAGCTTAAATAATAGCAAAGCTTTACAATAGTTTGCCAATAAATGCAATTTAAGCTTTTCGCTTACTTTACTGTTGTATTTTGCCGCCCTAGGCTAGCAACCTTCACGACATTCATTATTGTACAACTTCAAGCTTAAGCCTAAAAGCTCAAAGCTAAGTTTGCCATTCACTTGATTGATTTGAAAAGAAACACCTTTAAATTATTACAAAATAGCAATAAAATCCATTAAATAATGGTAGCAAAGCGAACTGCTTGGTTCCGCATCTACGTTACAACGGCGACTCGACTTAATTTTAGTTATTTTTTTATTTTGTTTTTTATTTAGTGTTTGTTAACAAAAAGCTTTTGAAAACAATTAAGATTTGATTACCTTCATTTATGGCTTCAAACAATATGTGAACTGTTCATAAAAATAAATAAATCTTAAAAGAGCCAATTGTACTTTAGCACATTCAGAATAATAAAAACCGACTCAAACAAATCCACTTCAACTCAGCTGCATAAATCAATCAACATCAACGCATTTTTTTAGTATTTTTCATAATTAAACTAATTATATTATTATTAAATTTAGTGTTAACTTCGATTAAAGTTTAATTATTAATAAGGGATAACATGAAGCTTAATATCCAAGCCATTTTGTGATTGTGTTTCTTATTATTATGTTCTTAGGAAATTGTTAAATATCTACCCTATTTTAGTAAGGTCTGAGCTGTTTTTAATTGTCTGCAGCTCTTCTTGGTATTTGTTTGGAATTGTAACAAAAACTAAGGCTGTCATTTTATATATATATATATAATTTTTGTTTTTTTTATGCTATTTTAATGCTTCTTTAATTTTCTAATATAATTTACCTAATTTTTTGATATTCAAAATTATCACTGCATGTTTGTGAAAAACACAGAAACTTCCTTGCTTTTGTCATAACACGCAATTTCCTGCTCATACATAGTTGTTATTGTTTTTCCCCCAACTATTTTATGCATGACAAAAAAAAAACTGTTGAATAAACAAGTTATAAGCAAAAAAATTTAATAAGATGATATCGTGTTGGTTATGTGCTGTATAGCACAGTAGCTGAGCAAGTCAAAAAAGGGTTAAAAAAAAACACGATTTTTAAGTCGACTTGAAAAACTGCCGGCACAAGTGTTTGCTGCTTAGCAACTCACATTGAGGTAGACCTGTCAATTCATTAATAAAATACAAAATGTTTTGAAAGCCTTTAAAATGAAGTTTTGAAAGAAACATCATAAAGAAGAAATTTGTAAAAAATGTTTAACAATTTTGACATGTTCCATACCCATGAACCTCAGTAAGAATTTATTACTACGAAATTTACTACGAAAATTTTCGAATGAGTCAAATTTTAATAAAAAAATGAGGTGATAGAGTATCTTTATCCTTGCTCTTTACAGTCCCTTTCCTGTACTTTGTTCCCAAACTTGTCCTCGTCCTTATCCTTATTCTTATATTCGACCTTATAATTCTCCTTCCTCTTGCTCAAGCTCTCGATTTAATCCATGCCCAAATTTCTGACCTTATATTTGTTCGAATCCCTTTTCTAAACTTGTCTGACTTCTTTTCTCAATGTTTGTCCTTAATGTTGTCTTTAGTGAGTTTAAATCCTTCGTTCTATTTCTTGTCTTTATACTTTTCCTATCTTGTCCCAAATTTTGCTCATCCTAAAGTTTCTAAATCTTTGTCCTTTTCGTATTCCGAATCCTCGTTTGAATTCTTGTCCTAATTTTTGTCCAATTCCATGCTCTATTCTTTGTCCAAATCTTTGTCTTACTCCTTATCTTAATCCTGGTCCTAATCTTTGTTCAAATCTGTGCCCTCATCATTTTTCGAGTCCTTGTGCTTATCCTTATCCAAATACTTGTAAAAAAAAAATAAATAACTGGCCATTTCAGCCCTTGAAAGGACTTTGACCTAGCTTCTTAGGATCAATTGTGTTGTGCGTGTTATTAAGTTTGTACACAATTGACCGAGAAATGGACCTACGGCGATGAACGGAATGTTCTTATTCTCAAGAAGCTTTACATGGCATTTTTGTTACTCTCTGAGGTTTGCCATTGTCTGCAGAGAGGTGGCGGCCGTACAGAAAAATTATTTTAATTCAAATAAATTTCTGTCGCTGCTGGGGTTCAAACCTGGGTCTCCAGGTTCGTTGACATAGCGGCCACGCACTTTAACCAACTACGCCACGGACGCCACAATCCAAACGCCACATCCAAATCCTTGTACTTGTTTTAATTTTATCAATCAATTTTTTTTTATTTTTTTTTGTTATATTTTTTCTTTTGCTATTGCATTGTGTATTCAGGCTACTTATAGTGGTTGCCTGAGAGGCCTCATGACGCCGTAATAATTTCAAGCAACTATATTGCTAAGTTGTACCTTCGCGACAATATAATTTATTTTTGTCGTAGTGTCAAATGTAAATGCTGCATTTCATTTATAACATTCATCGTGCCGTATATACTCACCGAGTAATAATTTAATGCAACGCCGATGCATGATTGATGCATTTTCGATATATTTGGAATTTTTTGGTGCTGTATTGCAATTTTAATAAATCGCAAAAGTTAGATCAGCCAATAACTTTTTAATTTAACTACATCTTGACGAGGGTCCTTCATTATTAATATCCAAATATTTGCTCCTGATCTTTATCTGTGGCGCATCTTCAAAACTGCTTTGAAATTAAGTTCAAATTGTTACCTTGATAAAATCTGAATAAAAATCAAAACATAATCAGTTGAAGGCACATTCGGAGATATCTGATTTGAATCCGGACAAATCTTATAAACATTTTTTTTTTCAAATAGTAAATAATTTTCAAGCAAAGTACTTTCAAATGGTCTGTTCTTTGTTTTTTTCTCTCAAATTCTCTATAGCTTCACCCAATGTGCTACAATTGGCGTGTGAACTGAATAAATTTTAATTTTCCCCTAAATATATTATGAAAAATATGACATTATTTGCTTGGAATTTTTGCTATGCAATTAACAGCCCGGTTGATTTGCACTTTCTTGCTGGTCAGACTCAGCATCAAGTCTTGGAAGTATTTAATTCAATACTGATCACTTCCGATTTTTACCACACACAAACACATAAATACAGCTATAACACTTGCATGCTTTTAACAACCAGAGCTCATCACATCAAGCAGCTGCGCGTCATTTTCTGAGCTGCTTTATTTATTTATTAAATTTCTGCTTTCCTCGTCTTTTGTTTTTTTTTTATATATATGTATATATATTTATTTTTTTTTTTTTTTATTTATTGTTTGTGTTGCTATTGTAAATGTTTGTTTATTTTTCACACAAGCCTCCGCTTGTGCAATATATGCTTGAACATGTTCTGCTCTACTGTCAGCTTTTATTTTATGACTTCTTTTATTTTACTTCTTGATTAGTCATAACTTAGTCAATATGGCTTAAATGCTACTAAATTAAATTTTAATTGTTAATAATTCATATTTCTCATTGTTCAAACGCATAAAAATATGATGGAATGTGCGCTTTAGAGTCGAACATACAAAAGACTTGAGCAACGAACCTGCTGTGTTTATTGAGTCTTTTTTTTTAACTTTGATTCTCAGGGTTGTTCAGGCCATAAAAAAAAGACACAGAATTTTAGCCGTGTGTCTTTTAGCCATATGTATTTTCCAACATAATTTGCCCTCTTAAGTTTGATGAACTCTTTATTTGTTCTTCTGCGTCATTAAATAATGGTCTTTAATTAGCTGCTGATAAGTCGAAACAGAGAATTTAACTAATAATAATCAAATTTAATGCCAGAAATAAGTAAACAACGCTGATTACTGACCTTTTGCTTAACAAACTACTGCTGCTTAAGCTAAATAACTCTTGAAGGTCAGCCCGAGTTAAGCTACCCCAGAGCGAAAGGCGGAATTCTTCAAGAGCAGAAGATTCCTCATGCTTGTTGCATAAAGCAAAATATATTTTGTCCTAGCGCCAGTTCAAAGAACGTTCGCATCTAAATGAAGCGCAGAATTACTCAACGACCTTGCCAAGAAAACCCCTTCGCCTCACAGGCACACTCACACTCACATACTCTCGCCTTACTCAGCTCCACTTTGCTCGATGATATACGCTGTATTTTATTAACTGCGAATTAATTTTTGATTTCCTATTATTTGCTGCTCATTCGGCAGCAATCAACAACAACAACGGTCTTTGTTGTAGCTTCTTAGCTGGCTTTAAAATACCGAAACAGACAGTTGCGACTCAATCATTTTTGCGTGCTGCTGTTGCTGTTGCTGTTGCTTTTTTATTATCTTTCTTTTAGTATTTTTTTTTTTTTTTTATTTTTTGCTATTGTCTGCTTGTACTACATAACCTTGAAAGAACTTACATAATTGATGGCAGGGCATACATTTTTATTTTTTTTTTTTTTTTGTTTTTATTATTATTATTGCACGCGTTCTTGTTATTTAGTAGCGCTTCATTGCATCGGTATGCAGGAAGTCTTATTTTACTGCAGGATGAAATACTTGCCAAGGTCATGCGGAAAGTTGAGCGGGTTTTACCATTTAGCTCATGTTGTACTTTGTTGTAAATCAACAAAAGAACTGAGTAAAAAACTTGCTACTCAGCGCTAATTAAATGCATTGAAACTATATTTGCCAAATTGTAAGCCTTTTCATAAGGAATATTTAATAAATTAACTTTTGCTTCTTAGCGAGCTTTTTTTACTATGCTACACTTTTTATCTCATGCAAAAAAAATTTTTGCCAAATTCTTACCTGATGAGTTTCAAATATTGACCATCATATTAATTTAGTAGTATGACAATCATCAGCTAATAAATTACAAACACTTAACAGCACAGCAAAGTTCCACAAACAAAAGACTTAAGAAACAAACACGAAATACGTCGATCTTAAGCTGACTCTCAATGAATCAGAGAGAATCTTGCAGAGTTGAACTTTTTATTTCTTCTTTCATTCAATGCGAACTGATATTCAGAAATAGGGTCACAAGGTCCCGCTGCTTGTGCTGATAGCACTGCTCAACAATTCATCTAAGTTACGCAAGAAAAGAGAAAATACAACATGTGTAAATGATTTGTTTTTTTCTTCGACTCATCAGAATATATATTTAGAGGCATAATTCATGCATGTGTCATTTGTTGGTTAAAATTTCGGGTTTTTTTCACTTTTTTTTTTTTTTTGTATTTTTATTTAGTAGTAAATTTCTTTGAAGAACATTTTTAGTTTTGATGATGATCACATCTTTTGCGCACATATCAGCACATTAAATTTAATTGACTGGCTGGCCTTTCGATGTTCCTTGTTGGCTATTTTGTGATTTTGTTGGCTTTGGATTTAAATACTTGTTTGTTTTTTATGGTTCATCATCAAAATATAAGCAAATAAATTAATACATTTTTTTTAACATTCTAAACTTTAAGCAAAACAGTTAAGTTTGATAAGAGGAGCTATGAAAGCAAGGAAAATAATTTTTTATTAGAAATTGTTACTTTAAGCACAGTTTTGAATGATGCCAAATTAATTGAAGCAATTTCTTGCACTAAAGAAAGTAAATGCTTAGATGCAGTCTTCTAAGTCTAAATATGCTGTCTTTAAACAATTTCAGACTAAAAATTTTTTTAATTTTAAAATATCTATTATGTGTTATATAAGCTAATCTTATGGATAGAAAAAATGTTTTAATTTTAAGAATTTAAATGATTTTCGGCTTGTATTTAAAGTGTCTATAATAAAAAAAGAATATTTTAATAATAATATATGTGCTTTATATGCTTAATAGTCTGGTTTTTCTTCTCTTGATGTCATTGGTATTATGAATAATGGATAAAGCAAGTTTTTTTAAATACCTGAAGTTTATAACTAGAATTTAAAAATTCTAAAAGTTGCCCAATAGAAACAATAGCATAGCTAGCACCATGCATGAATAAAAAAAAAAAATTTTGAATACTTTGCATTATTAAATTAAACATCGTCACCAATACCAACATTATTATTAGTTAAGCATCATCATCAACAACATCATCTTCATTTCGCCTTCATATCGAATTTCATGTTTTCATTTTCTTATAATTTTTTCATACAAGAATTGTTAAAAACACAATATCACGATGAGAGTGAATGTCAAGTTCCAGATTTAAGTAAAAATAATTTATTGCTGCATTACCAGAAAATAACCAAAATTATTGCAAACATTTTGTTAAGGGGGACTAAATACCCAGAGGCCGAAAAAAAGGTCATGTTCGTGAATTTTTTTTAAGGAAACCTAAGGGATATTTTTAAATGGGGGTTTTATACCTTAAAATATAATATTCGAGAGTATGTTTAGTTTTTCTTTATTAAAAAAAAATAATATTAAGATAGATACAGCATTTTTTGTAGAGCGCTCTGAAAAAAAGGCGAAATGCGGTGACCAAGATTGCTCCTACTAAATTCAACTGAAACAAAAAACAATAAATATTATTAAACTAGATACTTAAAACTCGTACTTTTCATATACGGTTTTCAAAATATTGATTTTTCACAAAATGGCGGACTTCCGAACGTAAATTAACGATTTTCGACTAAAAATTCGTCATTATTTTGCCCTTAAAAAATGAACGAAGAAACGAAAAAAAATCCTATGACAAGTACGAGATTATTTTGAGTAAAATAAGTCTGCAAAAAAATCAAAACGATCGGTTCACTGAGTTTCCAGAAATCTTGGTCACCGACTTTGAAAACATGGTTTCGTGAAAAACGCGTTTGAAAATAAGGGCACAGCACTGCGTGCCTGAGAAGGCGATTAACTCACTAGGCCATAACTCTGTTATTTTTTGAGATATCGACTTGAAATTTTCACCACACATTTTTGAGACTTAAAGCTCTAAGAAAAAAAAAGAAAAAGTTCTGGGTATATAATCCTCTTTAAGTCATTTTTAAATTTTCCGAAGAAGAAAACTAAGATGTATAAACTGTTAAAAAAATATATAATTAATCTCTTAATAGCAATATTAAGGAACAGTTTTAGTTGTCGAATAGAATTTTAATCAAAATAACTATTTTATAATTAATTTTAATAAACTTTCAAACTCATCAATATTTACGGCTTGAAGTCATAATCGGTGCTAGAGCAGTTTGTGGATGACTTTTAAGCTCATCAATATTTATGGCTTGAAGTCAAAGTCGGTGGTAGAGAAGTTTGTGAATGAAATTGCCTTATAACTTGAATTGACTGATGTCAAGGCTTAACACGTGCCTCAGATTCAAATTCACATGTTTCTAGGGCCTTCCACCACGCTTAGAACATGCCACACATGTCTAACTTGACTACCCCGCCTTCTCACTAATCCATCACTTCATTTCGAACCTAGGCAGACTTGACTGAATAGGTATTACACCTGAAGTCCTTTGTTCAAAGCTTAAAAAAAGCTTATATTTTGAAGGGAGTCATGACATACTTTGTTTTAATTATAACTAGTATCGCCTGTGGTCGAAATTCGACCATATGAAAATGGATTTTTCTTGAGAAACTTGTTTTTTTTTATTTTTATTGAGAAACGCTTGGCAAAGTAAAGTAAAAATAAGTTGGCTGTATCGTGCACACATTCGTAGATTTTGATGTGACAGTGTTGCTTTATTCTTGTGCCTATCCTTTTTTTGTTCGCAAACTTCCTCATTCTTGTTCTTATTCTTATATTTGTTCTAATAATTGTCCTTCTTCCTGTCCAAACTGTTGTTTTAGTTCATGACCAATTTCCTGACCTTATCCTTGATCGAATCCTTTCCTTAACCTTGTCCCATTTCTTTTGTAATTGTAATCCCAAATATTGTTTTAGGTATGTCTCAATCTTTTTCCTTACCCTTGTCTCAGTCCTTGTCGAAGTCATCTTCCCAATTCTTCTTCTACTCCTTGTCCAATTCTTTACTTTAATTAGTGATGCAATTTTTGTCCTACTCGTTATCTCATTCCTGGTCCCAATCTTTGGCCAAATCTTTGCCAATCTCATCCCTTGTCTAATCATTGCCCTTGTGCTTAACCAAATCCACGTCTTATAATTGTCCTAATTTCAATTTTAATAAATATTTGTTTGCCTTTTTTTTTTGGTTTTGCTATTGCATTTGTAGCATTCAGGTTACTTTAAGGGGTTCGCGTAGAGGCCTTATGATACCATTAATTTTTTTTATTTTTATTATGTTACGAAAAACCTCAGCTTCACTGTGGTTGTATAAAATTTACCGTAGCGCCAAGTTAGAATATATAATTCCATACAATGCTTGTTATCGCTGTTGCATTTTTTTATTGTTTTTATTGTTGTTGCAAGGCGGGTTGTCTCCGTGGTGTTTTGGCTCCAAAAATTGATTTGTATTTTAGTAATGTGGTCTTGTAAGCATTTTTTTTTTTTTTTGCAAAATAAAATTTTTCTTAGAACTTCTACTCAGCAATTAAAAACTCCATGCAACAATATTGCATAATTATGCTACCTGACGACGTCAAATTTTTTGTGTGTTCCTTGTTTTTTTTTATTGGCGTAAGATCATGTAAAAATTCTTAATTTTTGTTTAATCACATTTATCGTGCCGCATATATACTCCAAGTAACAATTTTGTGCAACTCCATTGCATAATTGATGCATCTTGGATGTTGTAATGCACTCAGCTACAATTTTTGTTTGGCAAAATAATGTTGAATGCGATAAGCAAAGAGAGAGAGAGAGAGAGAAAGACAGAGAGAACAGCAACAACTGTTTGCAAAACTTGAAAAGAGAGAGATTCAAACTACAGCCATGGGTATGAGAATGCATGCTTTTATTTTAAAATGTAATTATCACATAATTATTTAAATTTTTTTGCTATTTTTATTTTTCGGTACATCTGTGGCACAATACCTTTCCAATGATATAAGTTTCATTCCCTTTTTTTTATTATAAATATTAAAAAAGTGTACCACAACATTCGATGTTAGCGTATTAATAAATAGATAATAATACATCCCCTTTCAATTTACGCTATATACAAATAAACTACAGCACTTTGATCCCTGTTGTTTTGTAATATATATATGCAAACAGATATTTTTATATCTTGTGAATTTCTTTAAAGGATAATAAATTTTAAAAATTTCTTATGAAAAAAACGACCTTTCAAGGAACATTTCGAAAATTATTTTGCATAAATAATTAAGAAAAATATATCTGTTGTTTTTCCACCAAAAACATACACATAACTTAAAAACTATGGAAATTCTATGAGTTCACAATGAGTTTTTTTGATATATTATCATTAACAAAGAATGAAAAGTAAACCATCAGAAATTCAAAGTTTTTATTTTCGATGCAATAATCTCCGCTGTTTATGTCATATATTTTATTCAATTCCATTTTGTTCGAAAGTTCAATTTATATACTCAATAAAGCAATTTTTTTCTGAAAATGGCCAAGCAAAATTCAAAATTGAGTTTTTTAATCTCTATCATGAGACATAACATACATAAGTCTCAATTGTGTCCGTGTTACACGAAAATTACTTACACGTTATTAGCTGTTCAGGGTCAAAATAAAACTAGTAGGTCCAGTTCTCGATCAATTGTGTTCAAACATTTGATAACACGTACAACACAATTTGATCATAAGAAGTTCGGCCAAAGTCCTTTCAAGAGCTGATATAGCCAGTTTATTTATTTATTTATTTTTAATATTATTTGGTGCATGGCATTTTTTAATTTTATATTCTCTTGGTTATATATTCTGTCTGTCCAGTAAATTTGCTGTAAAATAGTCAGAATTTATCTGTTTTCTATGAATGAACTCTCATATAACACCTGTAACATCTAAATGTTCTGGATGGCTTCAGATGAATTGAAGTAAATTAATATATTGAAAGTGATTTATTATATTAAAAATTGTATTTAAATACAATTATATTTTCATATTATATTTTCAATGCAATTTAATTCTTTTGCCATTCTTTAATTTTCGCTATTTTACAATTACTTGTATTGTACAGCCGCGGGTGTGACATAAATTGTCATTGGTTTTAGCTAAAATATAAAATATTATGTAAATAAACAACAAAAAAAAAAGGAATGAAAAAAAGATACGTCCATTACAAGAATCGAACCTAGCCCGTTGTTATCACAGGCAAGGATGCTCTCTTTTACGTGCTGGTGAAAATTGATGTTGATTAAGTAAGTTGTGCTAAAATAATTGCATTTCATTACAGTATGTTCACTGAACCAATCTCAAGTATTTGTGCTACTCTTCAAAATGAGTTGGACTCTATGTTGCCAGAAAAGCACGATAAATAGTGCTTATGGTATTTTTCAACGATTGTGGGATGTGGGAATTCCCATGGTATTTTGTGGTAAAAATCTCTCGCGTGGGAATAAAAATACCACATGTGGGATATTTACCACGCGTGGGAAAAAAAATACCTCAAAATACCATAAAATACCTCAAATTACCACAAAATACCATAATACCTCAAAATACCTCAAAATACCACAAAATACCTCAAATTACCACAAAATACCTCTAAACACGCGTGGTAGAAATACGAATTAAGAGAACGATGTGTTAAATGACTTATTGAAATGACTGAATGCACTTGTTTGGGGTGGTTTCTATGTATCTATTTTTTTTACCTGCCTGTTCTACAATTCATCAATAAAGAGAAAATTTTCATTAAAAAATCACACTGTGATCATACTTTTGAATGCACGTGAATGCATAAACTGGTTTGTAGTGGTATGTATGTATCTGTTTTATCCTTGTTTTGTATATATCGTATATATCTTGCCTTCCTCATTATTCAGCTAATGTGGAACGAATATTTTCTCAAATAAATATTAATAAAAATAAATTAAGAAACAGGCTATCAACGGATATGCTTTCAAGCATTTTATACGCTAAGAGCTTATCGAAATCAAACTACACAACAGAAGTTCACTTTAATGAAATCCACTATGAACTTTATAATAGCGTAATGTATAAAAATTATTTTATTTAAGCTATGAAAATATCAATTTAAAATAATTTATATTTTTTTTTAATTAATTTTTTAATTTTAATTTAATTAATATTTAGAAAAAGAACTGAATTAATATGCTTATTATGTTTTTAATAAATAAAGAACTGAATAATATTTAAACTCAATGTTTTTTAATGAATATGGTCAATTCTTGGTAATTATATTATGATGTTGTCAGAATCAATTTAGTTTACTGCATTTTGGTATGTTTTGGTAATTTGAGGTATTTTGAGGGATTTTGTGGTATTTTGTGGTAATTTGAGGTATTTTGAGGTATTTTGAGGTATTATGGTATTTTGTGGTAATTTTGAGGTATTTTGAGGTATTTTGAGGTATTTTGCGACTGTGGTAATTTATGGGAATTAAGTGTGAGAAAAAGAGAATTTTGGTGGTAATTTCATCTGGCGACACTGGTTGGACTGAACTAATAGGCCGTCACCTCTCTGCAGACAATGGCAAATCTCAGAGAGTAAATAATGCCATGTAAAGCTTCTTGAGAACATGCACATTAGCTGTTCGGAGTCGGCATAAAAATAGTAGGTCCAGTTCTCGATCAAGTGTGTTCAAACAACTAATAACACGCAATTTTATTTATTACGTCGAAACTAATATATGTTTGTAGCCTTATTACATAATTAAATGAGTGAATAATGACTTGAGTCTTCAAAATTTCTTAATTAATTTGTTTCAAAATTTCTATAGGCAACGCAAATAATATTTTTATACCCCTACGTTTAAAAAACGTAAACGGGGTATATTAATTTTGTCACTCCGTTTGTAACGCTCATAAGGAGGCGTGGCAGGTATAGAAAAGTATATATATTCTTGATCAGCATCACCACCCGAGTCGATTTAGCCATGTCCGTCTGTCTGTCCGTCTGTCTGTCTGTGATCACGATTACAGTCGTAATTTTCAAGCTATCATCACGAAATTCGATATTTACGCTTTTATCTAAAAAATAAAGGCCAAGTTCGAAAATGAGCCATATCGGATCACAACCACGCCTACCTCCCATACAAAGTGACTTTATCAAAACGGTAAAATCTCTTAGAATTCCACAGAAACTAATATATGTACTTGAAATTTTGCACATGAGCTCTGCTATTTAATATATACTCTTAGTATGAATTTCAACTTAATCGGATGAAAACCACGCCTACCTCCCATGCAAAGTGAATTTATCAAAAAGGTACAATCTCTTTAAATTCCACAAAAATTAATATATGGACTTGAAATTTTGCATATAAACTTTGATATATAACATGTACTCTGTGTATAAAATTCAACGACATCCAGTGAAAACCACACACACCTCCAATACAAAGTGATTTAATTAAAAAAAACTACCGAATATTTTCTGTTAAAATTATGACGAAAATGTTTTTTTTTGAGTGCTATGACGAAACAATTTTTTGACTGCTTAAGACTTTGAATATACTTCGATTCGGACGTGGGGGTATTTTAACTTCGGCCCAGTCGAAGATCATTTCTTACTAGTTTTATTTTTACAATGTCCTTGAGTTAATCAAATCAACTTATGTGCAACGTTTATTTAAGTCTCAACAAGTAACTTCCTATTTCCTTTGTAAATATTAAAATCACATAAATAGTTGGCTTAATTTACCACACCTAAAAGTTCTAAGTTTGAGAGCATAGAGATGTAACCAACTTTCTATGACATATTTTTCTCTTTAACTATAGAAAAAACAACAAACCATAGGCTCAACATATTAAAAAAATCTTTTGATTTGCTTGTTCATTTAAGGCTACTTTTACTTAAAAAAATGACAGATTTTTAAGCATTGTATGTTAGATCGTAAAAATTAAAGAAATTCTTGAAGTAAAAAAACAAAGAAAAACTTAAGCTCCTGCGTGCAGGAATTACAAATGACATGTGAAGTCTTTTTTTGCCGCGCAACAACACACGTGACAACAAATTTACTCAACAGTCAATATAAAGCAGCTACAACAATTACAATACATAACAAAGTAATTAAATTTAATTGATCTCGACTTGATCAAACGAATACCATCAAAAGAAGCTTCAGTTTTAACACCTCTCAAATGACACACATAATATTCACAAATTAAGGGCAATGCATCAAAAGCAATAAAAACCAAAAGAAACCCAAACACAAATACAACGAGTAGTGCTACAAAATAGTGCATGAGTGTGTGTATGTGTGTGTGTGTGTGGTAAGTTTGTTTAAAAGTCGTGTGCATGAGCCGCCTAATTGTTGCGTTTTGTATGTCCAACACAAAACATTCTAATGTGCTCCACAAAAAAAAAAAAAAAAAACTAGAAACTATTTAAAAAGAGAATGTATGGCAGTGGTGTCAAGAATTCTAATGTTCTCAAATGTGTTAATTTTTCTTATTTTTTTTTTTTTTTCTTAGAATAGCATGTATTGAAATCAATTGAATTAACATGCAATGTAGACGACAAGCAGAGCTTTTTAACTGTCTCGAAAGAAAGAAAAAAACATTCATGATTTAAGTGCTGCTGCTGCATAACGTGACAGTAGTAGATGTCTTAAGTGACATTTGCTTGTTACAAGCCAGTTTTTTAAACTTAAAACTTTGGGCACAAAGTTTGCTTAGCAACTTTTAGGAAGAAAAAAATAAAAAAAAAATTCTTTTAGGAAGAACTTTTTATAAAATTAATTTAAGCTTTAAAAATAAACACAAAAGATTTATTGAGCTCATTTGTGCTTGTAGCCGAAATCTTTTGTTTGCTGTTATCTTTGCCATAAAGAGCTTTTCGTTATAAAGTGTTAAGCTGTCTCAAGCTGCTATGTGAAACGACACCTTCATTTCAATTCAACATTAGCGACAATTTTTAACTTTGTCACAAAAGTTATAAGAAAACAAAAAACAATAAAGAATGCTCTAAAGCTCAAGCCAAGCTAAGCAAAGAACCAAGTCAATTGACACCCACACAGCGATGTATTTAATACTACTTTATTTATACAAAAACGTGCACTTCTTAATGCCCATACATCCTTACAATTATATTTGAGCGTATTTTTTTAACATTAATTTCAAGTATTTTTGACATATTTAAATTTTCTTGCAGCAAGAAGATGAACAAAATATTGAAGTAAAAAATTAAGTTGATATTGCCTCTTATGGCTAAAACGCATTACATTGCTATTAAGTCAGTCCACTTTTGGGTTGCTGAACTTTTTGTGGTGTGTGTGTTTGTAGTTTGCGTCGCATCTAAACAAACTGACACTAAGACAGTTAAGTCACAGCTTGGCATTTTGCAATAAAATATGTGCGTTGTTTTTCTTTTAAGCAAAAGCTTTTTTCGGCTTGGCATTAACATAGAGTTAATAATTTTACTGACAATAATTCAGCTAAGTCTAGTATATAATCAATTTAAAACGAAAGACTTAAGCAACAAACTTTGGACCAAGACTATCGCCTAAAGTAAACTTCGACATAAAAGCTCTTTTGTAGTGAATCCAAAATATTTTCAGGCGTTATGCTCATTATGCAGCAATGGTCAATAAACACAAAATTTAAAAAAAAAAATTCTTGGCCTACATTCAAAATATTCTTCCAATCTTGTTTCTTCTAGCCTAAAGGAAATCATGCAAGCTTCAATTGTTTCAGCTTTTAGGCCCATAATGACCTCATTAACGATTTCTGTTTCAAAGCTTGGCAGTTAATTTTCTATTGACACATATTCTAGCTCAAACTTGAGGTTATTTACAATATTTCGCATATGTTTTTAAACTTATATCCAATTTCCAACAACTTTAAAATGCAAAGCATGCTTCTGATCGCAATACAACAAATACTTAAAAACATTAACTGAGTTCATATAAAATAAGCTCATCACAGCAATAAACTGTAGATGGTGCACATTGGGCCAAAAAGAGCGTGCTTTGCTCGTCTTTGTCTTATTGCTGACTAAATATTTTCGTTTGAAATTATTATTCCTTGCATGTTTTTGACTTGATTCGTGTTTTTTCTTATGACATTGAGTTTTTGGGTTTTTTCGAGGCATTTGGCTTCTGCATTGGAACAAGAAAGCTGATAAAATGCTTAAATATATAAATTTTTTAATTTTCTAATAAAACGTCGTTGAAGTGCTTATTTGCATCAATTGCAGCAGTAAGTTATTTGCAAATGTCAAATGTTATAATTAATTTGAGTAATCATTGAAATCGTAATGGTTAAGGCCTCAATTTATTTAGATCGGATATCTGCTCACAAAGTAGTTAAAATATTTGTTTGTTTTAAAAAGAGAAGGATTTCAATTTATTATATTGAACTCTATTGAACTACTGCTTTAATTAATGTTAAAAAATTGTAAACATAAGTCGCAAGTCATCAAGGGAACACATCCGAAAGTACACATTCAGGATTTTACTCCCCGTTGAATTTTACCATGGAAAATTTTTATTTATTTATTTATTTATTTATTTATTTATTTATTTAATCAACTATTAACATTTTTGTTATACAGTTACAATAAGTACATAAATTAAACGTAAGTACATAAAATTAATTCAACATGACTTCGTTCTTAAATGCTACCCTATTTTGGGTGATCTCAATCGAGTTGCAGATAGTGTTGAACGTCTTAGTCACATTGTAAACTGGGTCGCATCTGCCATAATTTGTCCTTTTGTATGGTATATAGAACAATTGCCTTTGCCTAAAATTTCTTTCAGGTGCATACAATTTGAAAAGAGCTAGAAGTGGAGCACAATCAATGTGATTCATCACTACATCCCGGGCAAATAAGGCGAGAAAGTACTTTCGCCGGAACTCCAAAGATTTAAGTCCAAGAAGAGCACATCGCGCTTCATAGGAAGGCATAAAATCCCAGTGGAGCTTGCGAATTGCTAACCTAGTGAATCGCCTTTGAATATTTTCAATTCTTTTAATATTTATAGAATATTGAGGGTCCCAGACAACACAGTTGTATTCTAAAACCGATCTGACAATTGAAAAGAAAATGGTCCTCACGGTATAAGGATCAGAGAACTCCCTAGTATTGCGCGATAGAAATCCCATCATCGCATTCGCTTTAGATATAATAGCATCAACATGTTTGGCAAAGCTTAACTTACGCTCAAATAAAACCCCCAAATCTTTTTTCAATTCGACTCTCTCGAGTAATACCGAATTAATAGCATATGACCCTTCGAAAAGTTGGTTCTTCATAGAAAAAGACATAACATTACATTTAGACACATTTAGAAGCAATTTATTGGTCTTGCACCAAAATTGGAGACTATCCATGTCACGTTGAAGCAATAGAAAGTCTTCGTGAGAGTCCACACATCTAAAGATCTTAACATCATCAGCATACATCAGACACTCAGAAAAGCTTAAATAATTCGGAAGATCGTTGATGAACAGAACAAACAACAGGGGACCTAGGTGGCTACCTTGGGGTACCCCTGAATAATTTTCAATGTATTTAGACGCATTTTTACCAATCTGAACATACTGCTGACGACCAACAAGGTAGCTCTCTAACCACAGTAGTAACGAGGAATGAAATCCGAGGTTACTTAGTTTATTAATCAAAACAGAGTGTTGAACTCTATCGAAAGCCTTCGCGAAATCCGTGAATATAACATCTATTTGATGACCTTTTTCCATATTATTGGACAGAAAGTGTGTAAAAAGGGTAAGATTAGTAGAGGTAGATTTACCAGACACAAATCCGTGCTGCTTCTCAGACAATCTGTTTTTAATGGAGTTATAAATTTTGTTTTTTACCAGCGATTCAAAAATTTTTGGAATAAGTGGTAGTTTAGCTATCGGTCGATAATTTGCAATATCTTGCCTTGATCCGGATTTAAAGATTGGAGTAATTGCCGATATCTTCCAGACATCTAAAAATTTTCCTTCACGGAGTGACATATTGAAAATATGAGTCAACGGCTTACACATGGCAAAAGCACAGTTTTTAAGAAATATGGGAGGAATATTATCCGGCCCACAATTCTTTTTAACATCAAGACTTACTAAAGCGTCAAAGACATCATACTCCGAAAAGGTGATGCAGCCGAGGTCGGTTATTGGTATCACATCGGGTGCAATACGTCCATGATTGGAAGATGTATTATCACAAACATAGTTTGATTGAAAAAAGGAAGCAAATAACTCACTAATATCTTGGAGGTTATCTGAACATTTATCTTGATAAACCATATTTTTCGGAAGGCCCCTGGTATTTCTTTTATTATTCAGAAAAGTCCAAAATGATTTAGAATTACTTTTTATATTTGATTCTAACGCAAGTAAATAACTTTTATATAAAAACTTTTTAAGACTCTCATAATTTTTTGCGTGCCTGGCAATATTCGTTATAGAATATATTATTTGCTTTGAATTTCTTATGTTTTTTATTCATAATATTTTTGAGATTAGCAAGACGCCTATTATACCAACTAGGTTTACTGCTCATGTGGACTTTTTTCAATGGTACAAATTTGTGAAACGTCTCATTAATGATATTAATTAATAAATCAAAATTTCTGTTTAGACAATTACCAAAGATTGTGCACCAATTCATATTACTTAAATAATCCGATATTACAATATAATTAGCCTTCGCAAATGCATATTCAAAAATACTATCACCATAAAGTGGATTGTTTAAAGCTAGGATATCAAATTGAACTAAAAGAGCAGTGTGATGAACGCTGTTATTAGACAAAGGACAAATAGCATCAGCACAGCACACATTAAACTCTAAGTCAGAAAAAACTAAATCTAATATATTATTTAAGGCATTTCGAACAGAATTAATTTGATACAACCCAATAGATAGAATTGAATCTAAGAATTCTACTTCAGGCCCATTTGCTGTTATATTTGGAGTTAAAGCTGGAAAATTGTCAGAATAGGTCCAGTTAACTTTGCTTAGATTGAAATCACCCAATAATAATGGATACTCATTATCTTTAAAGCGCTCAACAATCTTAAATATGTTAAAGAAATGCAATGAGTAAATATCATTAGTAGAATTAGGCGGTATATATGAGCAGAAAATATAAAAACTTATTAATTTGGAGCTTGTGCCCCAATCCGATGGCACTGGAATATCAACTTTAACACATAACTGCTCTACGATCCCTGTGGTTTGCAGCAATGGAACTTCTTGGCAAGAATATGATGAGCGAACGGCTATTAATGTACCACCACCACGATCAAAGCCAGTGGAAATGGGACAACGATCACGGCGAAAAACTACATACCGACTATCAAAGAACTCAGATGAAAATATGTCCTTATGCAGCCAGGTTTCAGTCAAGGCGATGACATCGAACGAGCTATCCGATACAGCAGCATTAAACGTGGATGATTTAGTGCGCATGCCTCCAACATTCTGATAGTAAACAGCGAATTTATTTATTGCCGGAATCAGAGCATTTAATGCAGTCTCTGAGCCGACGGTTCTAGCAGGTTTTTTGAATTATCCACAAATGGTCTCAAACGAACACCCAATGGCCAAAAATCAGAATTATATACAACTTTGGTAAGCTGAGGTGGAATCGCAATTTTGAAGTTACATGAGTTCGCAGTATTTATATCTTTTTTGTTTAAGCGAAAACATGCAATTGATGATACGTCAACGTTGGCTTTAGTAGCAATATAGTTTTTGATATCTTGATACGTAGTTGATGATTTAAATCTAGATACATGAAACCATTTTCTACGCACGAGAACATCAAGAACGTCATTTTCATTATGTATTCTACCAGTTATATATCGCGTTCTCTTAATTTTATCGCCACAATTTTGTACAGCATTATTTAAAGTCAGCACTTCGGAGGATGAGTTATTACCAGTGGGTAACCGTCACCTGGCAAATGCTTACACCATCATTACAATAATTTAACATTGTCCCTAAGGGAACGTTCTTCAGTTCAATATTCACTTATATAAAATGATATTTGGTAATGATAACAAAGAATGATATTCAACGGCATCTTCCGACATATCCTGCTGATTTTTGGGTATGCTTGTCAGCTTATCCGCACTATCTTTCCCATGTATATTGCCTTACATGCAATGACTATTCTTAAGAATCTGGTGGAACTCTTAAGAGCCCTTAGCGCAGCCTAACTATTTTTGTTGTTAAATTATACAGCACGCAACGTCTACGAATGCGGTTTTTTTCAAAAATTTTCATTTTTTCATTTTATTCTCATTTTTCCTTTCTTCTTCTATACTATAACGCCCGAAAATAATACCCAAAAATTTTATTAAAATTTAATATTCACAACCCTTTCTTCGAAAGGAACGCGGAAAATGCACACCTGCATTAAGCTCATAAAAGCAAGAATGCTTTAGCTAACATGCATATGCATATTTTGAATCAAAAATATGAAATTAATATTCGAATTTTTTTGTATTTATCATATTAAAACGTAAATTTACGATATTGCTTTTTACATGTCCATTCAATGCATTCAGAATATGTACTCAACAAGGAAACAATGACTAAATTCAACATGCAACAGTAACATCAATGTAAAAAACACAACAACGACAACGACAAAACAAATGCCAAACACGTAACTTCATTAAAATTGAATGCTGCTTCTTCATGACTTGTTCTTTCAGCACTTTTTGAGGCACTTCAATTGAAGATACTTGTTGCTTTTTGTTGCTTTGCTCAATGAAAAATACTTGAAATTCTTGAAGCAATCCTAATAACAACAAAGTAACACCCACAAAAAGGTTTCACCGCATATTTGCCAACGTTTCATTTAATGTTAGATTAATGCGTTCAACTTATTCATCAAACATGATTTCATCAAAATAGCTTAACTTGTTACAGTTCTCACACGCTAACGACAGCAAAAATTGCACAGCTATGTCGGTATCAAGGTGTGTTTGCTTGTGCTTAAATTAAAATAACAAGCTTGGATTTTTTACTGGCGGTAAAAGGCACACGAACACATACACTTGCACGCACAATGACTTTGAATTATGTATTTGTAATTTGTGAGTTTGTCCCCAAGATGTACCAACATCAACTTAAAAACACCAGCTTATAAATACTCCAACTGTGTACTTGTAAAGCCTTTGAAACAAAAGACTTAAGACACAAACTTGCTCAAACTTCATTAACTCCAGAGGCTGCAAAAATGTCTGTTGATCTTGCTGAAAAATATATTTCAGCAATATTTCTGAATAAAGAAAGCTTAAAAAGCTTTTTAATAAAAAAAGTTCAAAAAACTCTTCGCTGTCAATGTGAAAATGGTGCCGAATAATCTATGAATTTACATAAAAATGAATGCTCTTGACTTTGTATTTGCCTAAGCCTCACTTCATTTTTATTAACTAGAACACGACAGTTTTTTACTGCTTTTATTCTAATCTGAGCTCTTTGCCCTCTTGTAAGAGTTATTATAAACCCATAAAACGAACAGCTAAAAAGTAAACAAGACTTATTTTATTTGCATGGAATCCGTTAAAATTCACTCTTTAACAATAGCAATCAAGGAATTATTTGTTTCTATTTTAGATTGGATAAAATAATAATTTGCCAAAAAATCAACAACAAGAGTTGTTGACGCCACAAGCATTTTCAACGATGCCAGCTCATTTCTTACAGAAGCAAAAAAAATCAGAACAATTTTAGCCTAATGAAACCGAAGAAAAGAAGTCAGCAACCTAGGCTTAAAATTATGATTACCTTACATTATTGTTTTCGTTACATTTTGAAAGAATAATAAAAATTTGTTTTTATTTTGTTTGAACAACTTTTATCCATGAAGCATCTTGCCTAGAGCAGAGTGCAAAGACCTCTGCCTACAACATTTTATTTTGAATGCTCCTTGTTTATTTAACTAATTTGCTATTTTTCTTGGCTCGTTTCAGCTTAACAACGCCTCCCAAAGCGCAAAGCTTCTGGCATTCATTACATTCAATTAATTATATAAGAGCAACAAAAAGCTCACAGTTACCAACATGATTTCACGTCGCAAAATAATTTCGCGCTCTTTGGACAACCTCGATGCAATTGTGCCAAAAGTTGACGAGGAGGAAGATGTGTGGCAGGACAAAGAAAAGCTTTTTAGAGTAAGTTTTTTATATTGAGTGTTTTTAAGTTAGTGAAGTTATTAAGAAAATACCTCGATAACCTAGAAATTAACGAATTTTTATAATTAAATCATAATGCAATCATTTTCTCTTAACCTCAGGATCATATCGACGAAGTGTTGGGGAAGTGGCAGCAAATTGACGATGAAATTTGGGCTAAAATTGTTGTATTCGAAAAGAATCGGCGTGTGGCTAAAGCTTATGCGCGTTCATCGGTTATTTCGATAAACGGCTCCAAGCATGGCTTCGATGGCGTGAGGTGAGCTGCAGCCGTTTTTTTATATTATCGTCATAATTAAATAATTATTTTTTTACTAATGATCAACAGAATTGGCTTGAATGGTTTCGACAATCCGATGCGTGACTCTGACACGAAAGTGGTTAAGAAATCTATCGGCGATGGCTTCAAAATTAAAATGGACGATATTGGTAATATTTTCGTCAAGCGTTATGGCAAAAGCAACATTTATGTGCACAATCCAGCAGCGGTGGCTAATGAGGAAACTGTCATCGGTGTCGATATTCAAAAAATGCCAAACATGGCGCTAACAGCTGGCACTTCAGCGAAGGTGAGTTTTTTCTATGCCTCTGATGAATTTAATGCCTAAAATATGTTTGTCTACTGATTTTCAGCTTTTTGACATGCGTAAATACACCACGAATATAAATCGAGAATTTTCGCGCACTTATCCAGAAAGCTGTCGTCTGGAACGTCAATGCCTATCGGCCATTTCGCTGGTCAAGTCCAATAATAATATAATCAATAGTCCCCTCTGGATACTGGTCATCAATGTTGTTGCCATCGATATGTTGAAGAATCGCATGCAAGCGCTACCTAAAAGCATTGACACTATTGGCGCACGCATTCCCATGTCAGGCAGCGAGGATCCCTACTCGACTATCGAAAGTCAGGTGGGCCTTATTTACCCAACTCCTGCAGCCTCTGATGATTCGAATAACTCGAGCAATTCGAGCAGTAAAGGAAGGCGCAGCATTTACAATGGTGGCTTTCTTGATGAGAGTCCATATGTGCCAAAGGTGAGTTTGGTAAATTTTCTATTACCGAAAGTGTAAGGTGTGCCTAAGGAAATGCTAGTGCTTAGTGACCTGAAATCCATGAAATGCTTTCTAAACACATCCTAATATTGAAAGCACTTCAGAAGTGCTGCCACCATATATAAATTTCTGAAAAATATTTTCTATTCTATTACCTCTTTATTGTCACGAGTTATATATATATATGTAAAAAAAAATTATATCATGTGACTGGCATGAGTATTACTGAGAAGGGCAGACGGACGCGGAATGACAAAGTCTCTTGGGGTCGTTTTATTGGCACATTTAAGCGGTCTTCTCTTCATATTTTAATAGATAAGAACTTTACTTTATATATAAATATTCAAAAAATTGTACGAGCAAATTTAACAGACAGTTTTGAACAGAGTTTATTACGTAAATATCTTTCTTTTTTTTGCCAATATCTTCTAAATTCCCACAGCAATTACTAATAATTGAAAAACGAAAGTGAAAGCACGTACAATAACAAAAATACTATTCAAAATATTAAATATCTTCACCACAGTTTCGTGTGTAAAAAAAAATAAAAAATAAATAACTGGCCATTTCAGCCCTTGAAAGGACTTTGACCTAGCTTCTTATGATCAATTGTTTTGTGCGTGTTATTAAGTTTGTACACAATTGACCGAGAACCGGACCTACATGTTTAACGCCGACTCCGAACGGCGATGAACGGAATGTTCTTGTTCTCAAGAAGCTTTACATGGCATTTTGATTACTCTCTGAGGTTTGCCATTGTCTGCAGAGAGGTGGCGGCCGTACAGAAAAATTATTTTAATTCAAATAATTTTCTGTCGCTGCTGGGCTTTCGAACCTGGGTCTCGTGTGTTTCGTGTGTTCATTTTGTAAATTGAAGGCGATACATGAAAAGATAATTGAAAAAAATGTCATGCGACTTGTCACCTTGGATAAATCCCTAATATCTTGTTTTATTTTACTTTAAACAGTTTTTTTTAAAGTTTTCACCCTCTATATATATGTTTTTGTAATTATTTTTTCCCTTTTGTTTTCTTACAACAGCCCGATTATGAGATCTATAATCAATCCGTGCCAATGCTCTCTGATAAGAAGAGCAAATCTGTGCAACGCAAAAAACAAGATGACCCCTACTACTGCGGTTTGCTAGCACGCATTCCAAACTTCATTAAATCGTCCAAGCCGAACAAATTGAAGAAGGATCCAAAAATGTCACGTAAAATTTCAGCATCTCAACAAGTTCTACAGCCACAGCAGGTACCGCAGCCTCAGCCAGCTCATCTTATGCCAATAGCTACTTTTCATCAATATCCGCCAGCTCACTCTTACTACCCCTATAAGCTATATCCACCACAACACCGTTTGTCACAATCACAACTATCACTTTGGGATGCACGCAGTCTAATCAGCACAATGGGTAGGTTTTTATTTCTTTGTTTCTATTTAATTCTTATCAACCTTTCCTTACTTCCGACAGAATGAACGTGTTTGTACGGAGCAAATGAAGAATTTTGTTTTAAATAATTACTGGTTCTGTCGTTAATTGGATAAAGTTGAAACTCTAGTTGTCCAGTGTACTATTAGCAGTTGGAGATTCCACAATGTCAAGTTTCAACTTTTATCTAAATAAAAACGTACTCGTATAAACGTTTGGAAATATTATTTTTGCCATAGGTGTTAAAATCGATTAAGACTGAAATATGTCCTATAATATGAGCAATAAACTTATAAATGTGGGCTCGATTTATTTTTGATATTAATAAAATTAAATACATTTAGCATTATATAAATATATGAATATTTTAACTTGAAACTGCCGAATTCAAATTGTTTTGATTTAAAAACTTAATTTTGTAAGAACCTATCTCTTTCTTTGTAAATATATATATAATTTATGTGTATGTAAATACTGATTTATAAAATATCATAATCTTAAATTATTATTTTATAACATTTTAAATATTTTAGTTATTGTTCTGAATAAAGTGTAGCTACTACTTTGTACAATATATTAAACACACAAACTTATAAAAATATAAAATATATAAAAAATTTCATATAACTTGTTTGGAATTTTTATTTGTAATAAGTTTTTATAAATTCAACCACAAGTTATCTTCTTTAGATCCACTTAGCCTTTTTATACAAAAAAAAATGTTTTTAAGAAAAAAAATTTTATTGGGTGTTTTAATCATTTATAATTAATGAAGGCCCACCAAAAAAAAAATAAAATAAAAATATAAATAAATTTTAAATTATATGTTAATTTTTAACATAAGAATACATATGAAATCTTATAAAATCAACAAAAATGGCTTATCCTTAAATTGGCTGTTCAACCCACTGGTCACATAAAGAATTGCATATCAAGTTTGAAGTAAGTTCGTAATAAGTTCGCAGTTATTTAAGAATAGTCTTCTTCGATTCTTTATTAGCAATATTCCGTCATGTAGTTATAATTAATTAATTGTTTATTTAATAATTATGTTTGATTAATAAAATTTAATACGGAAAGATATGTCGGAGTGCACAAAACCTTGATTCCTACAAAAATTGCACTCAGTCCCTATCTACAAAACTACAATACAGCTTATATTTCTTTATATATGGACATTTTCGAGAACTACAGATCAAAAGTGGTTTCTGAAATTTTTAAAATTGAGTGCTTACATTGGATTCCTATATCTTACTTGAATTCAAATTCGTAAAATTGGTTTGAAAATTTACTATACTTAGAGTACCATAAAAATAAAACGTAATTCCATAAAACATTTTTACTTATTTTTTACACTAGACATTTTATTGAGATTTTGGTTTTGAAGTAAAGGTTTTGTAACACCTTAAAATTTGACAGCCTTATTCAATAGATTTCCTTAAACCACCGTTCATAGCTTGCTTATATTGTTATTCATAAACATTTTTTCATTCGTTGCTCATGTTTATAAGGTTTGTGTCTGAACTATAGAAAATCTCTGCAAAAATTAAGCATTCCTATGGATTTGCAATGGCCGCCGCATAAAAAAATGCTGCAAAGGGCGTGTATGGAGCATGTCTTTGATATTAAACGAAAAGACAAACAGAAATCATGGTTATATACACGCAGCCCTTAAACGCCAATTTCGGCATTTAAGTTACGCAGCTCTTAAGAAACTGCGAAAATTGTTTATGAAGAAGGTTTTCTTGTTTAAAGCCCGTTAAAAGTTACGGTGCCTCTAAAATGTGTTTATGAATAAGGCTGTGAGTGTTTAAAATGTCTTTAAAATATACCGAAAGAGTAGTGTATTTTGAACTCTTATAAGGTATTCATGCTGATAACAAAAAGCTGCTTTTTGCTTTTTCGAACTGTGTTTATGCTGGCTTTAATTCAGCATTAGCTTTAATTTTGATATTTTTGCTCCGAAGATTGATCTAAATGCATCAGAAAAATTAAAAGAATCAAAGACAGACAATTTTCACAACGCATGTTAAGTTGATCAGAAACTGATACTTATGCGTTAAACAAGCACACACTTAACAGTTGTGCCTACTGAATGCTGCCATTGCAAAATGTTAAAAAATTAACTTCAAATTTCGGAAGTATCGATAATACACAAGGTGACACATACAAAAAAGCATAATAAAAGTTACTTTTTTCCGCTTTTATCTATTGGCATTTGTGCTTTTATCTATTTTTTGGCCTTATAAGCTGAGTTCAATTTCTGAAATTAAAGCCCTCTGACAACTGAGTGTTCACTCAGTTTGTTTTATAATTACATTTATGGCGTTTACTTTTCTAAGCAAAAAATTCTGCCCTTTGCGAGTGCAGAATATTTTACATTTTGACCTGAACTCAAAAATGTTAACCTGTTCTTAGTCTAGAAAAGATCAGAAAAAATGCAACATTTTCGAGGTCAAAATTTTCGAAAAAATAACACGATTTAATTGACAGATCAGAAAATTTTTTGAAGAAAAGAACACAAATGGCAGGGTTTTCAAAAAGGTCAGAAAAAAATGCAGAATTTTTTGAGAAAAAAAAAACGCCATTAGAGTGGAGTGAGGTTGACTTTTTATGAATTTTTGCACTCAGCTCGTTTGGTTATCACACACTCCTCTGATTATTACACACTCACTTCACTCAGTTTTATAAATACGACCCAATATGAGTGTACAGACTCATTTTTAAGTGAGTGAGAGTCTTTGAAGTGACTACCACTTGCTAGAAATGTCTTTGTGATGGCAACTCTACAAATCTCTTTTCAGAACATACCCTACTTTACGCTTTAAAATGTCGATTACGTCAAACGTAATCATCGTCAAACACACACACACATTCGAATAATATATTTGAAAATCTAAACTGGTGCCGTTGAAAAAAGTCTCAAGCGCTGCTTTAATGAAATTTATTTTATTTTAATAAATAAAAGTGGCTTTTGTACATATAGAAAACCTTATTAATATAAAGGAGCTAATGACTGAACAGTTTAACACCAATCGTCGAATTCAGAAACGGAGTCCTTAAAATGGATAAATTTGTAACGCGAACGCCGACATGGAAAACAAAGAGTTATAATGCGGTCTCATCGAACTATAGGCGAAATAGTCTGTACGGAAAAGCCACACCTATAAAGGAGCAGAATCCCAAGAAGAATCTAGTGTTGGGTGGCGTTCTTAAGCCGCTTCAGGAGCAGCAAATTGATTCCAATTCTAACAGACGCCTAAGCATACGCGATGATCGGTTGCTAAAAATAATTGCTTCCCAACCCGATCAGCCACTCGTTGTTTGCGAAGCGAACGCAAGTGATAGCGGCTGCAGCAGCTCTAGTGAAAGTTTTCAATATGCTGGTGGCGAATTTGGACACCAACAACTGATCGATTCCACTGAGAACACTCCACCGCTTCTCACTAAAAAATTATACTCAAGTAAGATACGAAATTTTTTTCAATTTATTTATTTAAAGCATATTTTGAAATGAGGTTATGTTTGATTTGGAATTTTTCCGAAATTTTGCAGAAAAAATAATAGACAAAATTAATGTGTACAAAATTATTTTTAACAAATGGTAGGTAACCCTATAAACAATATATGTATTAACAAAAACAACAGTCAGCCAGGCAGCTGTCAAAATTACCATAACAAAGAAATTAATATATTTACGCTTTTTTTCGCACAACATTGTGACTGTCGCTGGTTTCCTTACTATTTCTCTGTCCACCTTTGGGGCGAACATCAATATTCTACAATAGACCTCAATGAGCCAACTGATAGCAGCCAAGTGGCGTCCACACAGCAACAGCAATCCAAAGTTCTCTGCGATAACGACAAAGTGGAAGAGGAACTCCTTCCCTGTACACCGGAGAATGCTCTGCTAGCCACGGAGTCAGATTTGCCAACAACTCCGTGTGCGGACAATTGGCTTATAATGCGTATTCAACGTGATCTCAACAGCCCATCAGCTTCGGTGCGCGTACGTGCCTTAAAAGCCATAAAGTAGGTGCAAGTGAAAATATGTGTAGTAAATTGAAAATTATATAAATATGTATCGCTTATTTTGTCTGCTAGAAGCCCAACAAAATCCGCGTACCAACAGTTTGATGTGCCCCATGCTGAACAAAGTCTCGTCACTGCAGAAGATCGCCGCTCACCGAAGCCACCCAAGTCTATACAGGAACTCATGGAGCACATTATTGTATATGTGGAGGTGCGTACAGGCGAAGACAATCGTTCGGCAGGTGTAAAAAAAGTTATATCAGCGCTGGGCGCTAAGGTCAACGATAAGCTCTTGCGGTAAGTTCCCATATTCGATATGTTGAAATAAAGGAATATCTTTTAATTTTTTTTTCTCTCTCTTCGTTGCAGTGACACGACGCACGTTATATTCAAAGATGGCCTGCTTTCTACTTATAAAAAGGCAAAAAACTGGAATATTCCGGTTGTTTCTATTCTGTGGATTGAAGCCTGCAAGACGCAACGAAAAATTTGTGATCCCTCTGAATTCCCGATATCGAATATTGACCGTTATGAAAATCCTGAATTGTACGAGAAGATGAAGGTATGTTTGCAATAGCTTGGAAGAGAATATTTGGCAATTGTTATTTGTTTATTGTTCAAGGACGAGCAAAAAAATATTGCACACGGTTTGTTATTTAAGCAACGTCTTTATGCCGTTACAATTTATAATTTTTATACACGATATAACTTCTCTTCCATAATTGTATTGGTCTCTTCATTTTTCTTTCTTCTCTAGCGTCATAAATCAATGCAACCTGATTCCGAGGCCAACAAAAAAGTGCGTATCAGAGCCACTACACCCAAGAACACTACACCGAAAACCGCTACATCTAATACAGGTGCTGTTAAGAAGACCTCAACACTTATTGACGACACTCCAACGTCGTCCGCTCGTAGAAATAAGAAGGTTTATTAAATCATTCTTTTATTTCCTTCAAATTCCATTCCTTCAAATTTTACTTCACAGACTGACATTAGCCGCTTTTTCACACAACTGGGCATAAATAAGAAATTTCCTATGAATTTCTCCGATTGGAGTCCATGTGAAACTCCTGCCACACCAGCTAATTCAGCGACAGACTTTGTGGAAGAATCCCCAGCAACGTTATTATTAAAAAGGTAAGTAGTTGAAATTTATAAAAATCGCCTTAGTTGACACAAGTTTCTATATTCATTTTAAGAATTAATGATGACGATTTCTGCACACCATTACAAATAGCAAGTCCCAACAAAAATGCCAAGGAATTTATTATGAATGCAGCTGATGGCCCCCAACAAATAGTTGATGCTAAAAAATCGCTGAACTTTGTTACGGCTACACTCGAGAAGACGCCAACAAAAACGAAGCGTGTACCAATAAGACGCCGCAGTAGAATGTTAACGCCTACGTCACTAGAGTCCACTAAGAACTCCGTCGAAGACATGTCTACGAGTCAAACTCCAAATAAAAATACTAACAGTACAAGTAAGGCAAAAACACCATCTAGAAATACAAGACGCAGCTCCATACACATTGAGACAAGAATAAACGTATCCAATGAAAAAGAATTGCAGGGTTCCGACGACAAGAGAGCAAAAACTTTTCAAAACGATTTTGAACCAATTGAAGAGGATGAAGCCAACGCCAAAAAAGCTAACGCTGCTGAAAGCACCCCAAAACGATCTTATAAACGCAGACAAACCACCTACACGCCAAGACCGCTTGAAATCTCTGCTGGCGACCAAGCAACTGAAATTTCACGCAATCAAAACTCAGCACAAAAGCCAGCTGTTAATGCCCGCTCAGCTGCCAAACGTCGCACACTCTTCACACCAAACAAAATTGATCAGAGTGTTTCGGATGATACCTTGGAACGACATACAACCACTATCAAAGATAAACTAGATCCGAAAACTAATAGCAAACGTAACTCTCCATACAGTGATACACAGTTGTGTTCAAGCTCAGCTCTGGCAACGCTTACATCGTTTTCCGGTGATATTGCTAGTTCAACACGCTACCAAGATGATATCATTGCTGCTCACACGCCGCCACTACAAACTGGTTCATTACTAGAGCAACACTCTGTAAACGTGGGCTTCAGTTCAACACGCGTTCCTGGCCGCAGACGTACTATATTCGATGTTTCCATGGACATTATAACACAGCGCTTACACAACATAAATCAGATTGCGCGTCGTTCTGTATCCCGTCCCATCAACAATGAGTTGGAAATTCAGTGCAATACGGCTAATTTGGAAACTACAAATGATCGAGCTCCTGTTGAAACTGCTTCTTCTCCTAATCTTTTAGCACAAAATGTTCAAAGTAACAAAGTCTTAAAAGTTTTACACTCAACTAAAAAGAAATTAACGGATTCGAACGCAGAGCTCAAAGAAGCAGGCAGCTCGGAGGATTCAACAGAACCAGCTCCAAAGAAGAAACGCAAGCTCTTTGTTCCAAATGAGAGTTGTGTGGCCACCCCACCAACGCGAGTGGCCAGCACAACAGCTATAGAAGGAACTAACAGTGTCACTTCCAATGCTAGACGTCGCCGCACATTGATGCCACTTTCACAACCGCAAAGTGAATCGAAACCAGCAACATCGACTGTAAAAACTGGTCGTTCTACTCGTCGCAGTACCATGGACTTTGAAGATATGAGAAAGGTAAAAAACTGCTTGGCCAAGAAACTCCAAATTGCTGACACAGACAAGACAAGCTCAATCGCTAGTCAGAAATTTGCAATTACAGAAGTAGCTAAACTGCAACCACAGGAGCCTACCGAAAAGGCTGAAGCCGCTCCGATTACTACTAAGCAAAAATCTCAGGGTGCCTTTCTGGTTTACACCAACATGCACAGGGAGCAAATCGAAGTTATCAAAGAGGTTGGTACCTTGCGTTGATGTTTCCGTAGCAAAAAACAAAAATATATATTTTTTAACTGCAAACCTTATCCGTACACAAAAGTAATGCTTAGTAGTTGTGTTAATTTTGATTTAATTTGTTATTTTATTATATTAAACATGAAAAATATTGAAGTTTTTTGTAATATTGGTGAATTTTAATTTTGTAAACTTGCATTAATTTTTATTTTAATGAAATTTTAAAAAACAAATTATTATTTTTTTACTTTGAATTTTTTACATAAAAATGCAAAAATAATTAATTCACATTCTGGTAGTTATTCACGACAAGCACTCACACACCTATAGTTTATATTTTTACTTGAAATAATTTTAAAGGTAGAGCTTCAAGCTGACGTTCTGATAACAATATTATTAATTGAATTGTGGTCATAATAAAAATCGAGTACATATAGAAATCTTATGGAAACCGTTGAGTTCTTAAAATACTTTAGTTGTTTTCATATAATAATTATATTCTGGTATGTGAGCTATTAAGGCTGAGGCTAAAGATTGTTATGGATGTGATTTATGTAGTTGAATGAAATCAATTAAACTGAAAAGTGAAAGCGGATCTGGTGAAAATACTTGCCATTCAACATCCCAGTCGAAAAAGGGATAATCTAAAAACTTATCTCAAACCACTTCTGGTCTTCTTTTAACATTGCATGTCATCAGAAACAAGCACTTATCCGTACCCCGTAGTTATGTACAAGTCGAAACTGACAAATCAAAAAACAACTTTTGCTTCAACATTTTCGAGTTTTTTGCAATTGGCATTTATGTATATTGTTTTTTAAATAAATTTATCTGCATGTTTATAAAAATACATTTTTTCAAATTTAGTCCCTTAATCATGCATGTTATTATGCAGAAATATTATTTTTTTTATGTAAGAACTAAAGTTATAGTCGAGACTAATTGTTGAGCTCGATGCCAAGTATGTGAATGAAGAAATCAATTAACAACAACTGTATAGAGCAAATGACACCGCAGACTAGACAACCGTTTCGTTGGCCGTTGATTTTCGTTGTGATCCACTTAGCTACTAAAGTTTGCTAGATTTTGATTATTTTCGCGAAAATGACTTAGAATGTACTTTTAGACATTTATAATATTGTTACAGCCAAAACTTTTTACCGAAAATACGCCAAAAAAACTAACAAGTGCTTAATATTTTGTAGGGAACTGTCAGTATAAATAACAAACTTGCATCGCCATGGCATAGAATCTATAAATCTACGGAACGGTCAAGTGTTATGGCTTTCTAAGAAGGTTGGCTTTTCTTCTAGCAATCGATCGTATTTTTAGTATTCGCTAAGGATCATTATCTTGTTGAAAATTTCAGTTCAATTGAAATTAATATTTTTGTTCACCCGTCACTTAGTGCAAAAATAACGCCATGTAAAGCTTTTTGAGAACATGCTCAATAGCCGTTCGGAGTTAGTATAAAACAAGTAGGTCCAGTTCTCGATCATTTGTGAACAAACATTTAATACAAAGGTCACTTCATATTTTTCGGGAATATTAATTAATAAGTACCGATTTTTTTTTTCATTTTGGACAAAAGACAACAAATTTGTTATATAATCCGTGAAATAAGGAAGCAAACAAGCATCGAATTTTTTCTACGGCTTTCAGAACCAAAAATCTCAATTTAATCTCATCAGATCAAAAAATATTTATCTATTAAGTATTGTACGAGAGTCAACCAGCCAATTTTTATCTCATGATACGCAGTGTTTAATAATATTATTAAGAATTTTTCCATTAATTTCAACTTGTAGTAGTGCCCCCACAGGAATATTGTTTTATCTTTAATATGAAAGTCACGTCAAAATTGCTAAATCTTCCTGGGATGTTTGTTTTTGGCTATTTTACGACTTACTGATTTTAGCATTTAAAAGAAATAGTTTTGGCAAAGCAACGCGTTCTCGTTTGTTTAAATTTAAATGATTTGCACCTTAAACACGTATTTATATCGAAAACGTTTTAAATAAAATTATTAAAACCCCAGTTTTATTTCGTATCCACAACTCCTTACTTACCTGTTAAAACTTATTTTTTTTTAATTCCATAGTTTATAAAATAATAATTTAAGCCGATAAATAAGCATGTACTTAAACACTTTTGAAAAGAAATATATTTATCACAATTAAAATTTTACTTTCCTAAAGTCTAGTGCCCACTGTTATTTCATCGAACACAGCACACAGTATGTATCTATAAAAAAAAATACTAGCAACGGCGTCAGAAAAGTACATGCCTTAAACTCAATTTTAAAATTACACTCTTGGAGTTTCTCTTAGTTGTAGAGTTACACAAAATAATTACCAACCTCAATAAAGTAATTCAAATCGTCTTTAATACTTACTATTCCTTTATTGGAAGACATCAATAAAATATAAACCCATTTGTACTCTTGGTTATATGGTCTTGTTACTCTGACCCGGTTTTTCTTATTTATTTTAAAACTAACTGATACACACCTAAGATTTTAAAAATTATACTTATTATTGAGTAAATGTTCCTTTGTTTTGTTTTTATTTGGGTTAAGTTAGATTGAATTTTTTTTTTAATTTAAAAATACTATTTTGCACAATAATTTTATTTGTCAAACCGGGTAAAAATTGAAATAATCGCAATTATTCCACAAACTCGTACGAATATCTAACTTTTAGGCACTGGCAAAACTAGGACATTTTCAGTTAGAGGACAATGTAACGGAAATAACAACACACATCGTTAGCTTGGAGCCACGTCGTACATTGAATCTGCTGCGCGCTCTTCTACGAGGTCTATGGATACTAGAGTACTCTTGGATATTGGATTCTTTGCGTGCGGGTAAATGGCTCAGTGAGGAGCACTACGAACTGCGCGATTTCTCGCGAGCTGTGCAGGTAATGAGACACAGTCTTGTTTTCCTTATTTTATATAAATCGATTTTTTTTAACTTCGATTTGTCCAGATTTGCCGCTCAGAACGTCAGGCCTTCGGCAGTAGCTACAAAAGCGAGCTCTTTTCCAGCCTGGGCGCCTTCTACGTTTCTTCACGTTGTGGTTCTATACCAAAGGAAAATCTTCTGGAGCTTATACAGCTTAGCGGCGGCAAAATCGCTGACCAACGCAAACGTGCCAAGTACATACTGGGTGATATCAACAAAGCCCACGAGGATAAGGTGTATATAACGCCAGCATGGATTTTAGACAGCATCACACATATGCAATTGCAGAAACTTGTCAGATATGCATCGGGAACATCTATAAACGTGGCAACAACGAGTCAGCAGACTTCCAAACAACAAAATCTGCAAAATTTACAAAATAATTGCGATCCATACCTGCAAGTTTAACGTAAAAAGTCTGAGCAAGCATATTTTTATAAAATAACCAGCAGCAATTTAAATGTTTATTTAGCAATTAAACAAAATCTGAGCCCATTTATGTTAAGACCTTATGTGTCTATACTAGTAAAAATTGTTAGATTTTTTGAACATATACATACAAGGAAATATAAATCAATAAAATCCAAATCATTTGAACAAGAGTTCTAAAGGTATTTCGCAAGTATTTGCAATTTCTAGTATTTGTTGTTTCAGATGCGTATGACGCATTTAATTCTTAATCATAATTCGTAATCTTGTGAAATAAACGACTACAATTCATTCAAAACCTATCAGTTTTTTATTAGAAGGCATGGCAGAGTGCTTTTGAAGCCGTAAGCAACAACGCCAGCTTGTTGCAGCATTGTAGAAAAAAAGAAAAATACTGACCAACAAAAAGAATACTTGTTGCACTTTATTGCACAAATGCGCATGTAATACATTTTTATACCTAA
This sequence comes from Pherbina coryleti, assembly GCA_943735915.1. NCBI lineage: Eukaryota > Metazoa > Arthropoda > Insecta > Diptera > Sciomyzidae > Pherbina > Pherbina coryleti. The sequence goes on from OX030950.1 coordinate 6,136,105, forward strand.
TAAGGCCACCCACTAGTCTTTTGATGACGTTCAACACTTGCGATTCCCCTGTCACATAATTAGGGCATTGACCTAAGTAGTATGTTTGGCTGTCTGCCATCTAGCAGATTATCTCTTTAGTTCAATGTTCTGCTGAGGCTATTTTGATGAGAGTGAATAGTGATCACTTTCTTCATTTGAGCGTATTTTCATAATGGTTGTGAAAAAGAAAGTCGGACGGCGAATTGTCAACTTATATAGATCGAAAACTGGCTAAGATTAATTGTGACCGTGGTTCTTTTTCCGAAAATCGATCATTTATATAGAATTTAATTAGTATATTCAAAGTATAACATAGTTCGAATTTAATAAATTTTTTAGTTTTTAAAGTATATTTTTTGTATACAACTAAAATTTAAAACGATATCTAACCTTTATAACTAGATTTTCTTTGCGTGGTTTCTATCAAATATCACCTGACACTTGATCATATAATTGACAATGCTTATTTGAAATCTCAAGCCAATTGCTATTTTTGTATAAGGGATATACGGATATGGTTTTCATCAGACGTTGTCAAGTCTCAAAATCGAGCGCTTGAGCTAATGTACAAAATGATAGTGATTAGTGGCTAGACTAGTTTTTGTCCATTTCCTAATTCGTAAGCAGAACTCTTTTTCTGATGATAACATATTTATCGGAACTTCGTAATAAGCTTGCAATAGTAGTTTTTAAGGTTATACTTACCCCAAACAACTACTCTACCAAATGTCTTATTTTATATATTTCCCCAACCATGAGCTCAATATCCCAACGTACTCTTAATCGAAATCAACTTATTTTAAAGAGAATAGAAAAAAACAACTGGTTTATACATGTCTAGGCTTCAAAAACACACTTTATTTTATTCCATTCATTAATTCACATAGAGTAGTTCAAGGTGTCGAGGACAACGTGTTGTTTATATGCTGTCGAATTGTTTCATTGTAGATCGGGTGGAGGGAGGGTGGCATTATTTTAAATATACAGAAATTTATCAGTTCGTACTGTGTATTAAAAAATCAGTGGTTGACAACTTCGTGTGTTGTTGTGGAATGTTTATTTTGCACTTGTAAATAAATTCTTCATGTTTGTTGCAATTTGTACTTTGTAGTTTCTCTTGCAGTTTGGCGAAACATATTTTAAAAGGAACAAAAATCAAGCATAATTCTAAACCACGTATACATCATGAGTAATACCCAGAAAGCAAAGAAAAACCAAAAAGAATTTCCAACATTTTTTTTTTCTTTTTTGAAACATATAAATTGTTTATAATTTATGAATGATTGAATACAAATGCATTAATTTCTGTTTGTATGTAGATATGAGTGCATGTAGTTTGTATGAGTACAAATTAAAATATAATTCAATACAATTCATTTTCGTTTGTTTTTTATAAAAAGAATAAAAAAATAGTTTTGTTTTATTTTTAAATAATATTATTTTATATTATGTTTTAGAGTTTGTGTGTGTATGTATGTAAGAGTAAGAGTAGTTGTGCTTTTGTTTATTTCTAAAGAGATGGAATGAATATTCCAACAAAATAATAATATATATAAAATTAAAAAAAGAAAACAAAAATGCTGTTGTGCTTAAAAGATGTTGATGTTGTTGTTGAACAGCTACACCGCTTAGGCCGCGTCTGCTACGACAACGTCGCTTATTCGTTTCCTGCGGAACTCCTTGCGATGGAAGCAGTTATACTTTTCTTTAACCATAACTATTAATTTCTGTTGGAATATCTTATCATTGTTGCTGGCTCCTCCTCTTCGACTACTTCTACTTTTACTACTACTACTGCTGCTGTTGCTGTTGTTGTTGTTGGAATAGATGTTTGTATTATTGTTGTTGTTAATTAATTTGTTTATTTCAGCGAAGCGCAGCTACTTCTTGCCCTTGGTGGCCTTTTCGGCGGCCTTGGTGACCTTGCCACCGGAGGCATCCTTGAAGTTAACGCTCTTGATAACGCCAACAGCGACAGTTTGTCTCATGTCACGCACAGCGAAACGACCCAATGGGGGGAATTCTTGGAAGGATTCCACGCACAAGGGCTTGGATGGGACCAAGATGACGATGGCAGCATCACCAGACTTGATGAATTTGGGGCATTCTTCGGTGGTTTTGCCTGAACGACGATCGACCTTCTCTTTGATCTCAGCGAATTTGCAAGCGATGTGAGCGGTGTGGCAATCCAACACTGGAGTATAGCCGTTGGCAATCTGGCCAGGATGGTTCAATACGATGACCTGAGCGGTGAAGTCAGCAGCACCCTTGGGTGGGCTAGCCTTCGAGTCACCAGCGACATAACCACGACGCAATTCCTTAACGGACACGTTCTTAACGTTGAAGCCAACATTGTCTCCGGGCACGGCCTCGGTCAAAGCTTCATGATGCATTTCAACGGACTTAACTTCAGTGGTGATGTTAGCTGGAGCGAAGACAACCAAGCAACCTGGTTTCAACACACCGGTCTCAACACGACCAACTGGTACTGTTCCAATACCACCGATTTTGTAAACATCCTGGAGTGGAAGACGCAGGGGTTTTTCTGTTGGGCGAGATGGTGGTAGAATAGCATCTAAAGCTTCGATCAAAGTCTTGCCATCGGCATTGCCTTCCTTGCGTTCGACCTTCCATCCCTTGAACCATGGCATGTTGGGTGATGGTTCCAACATGTTGTCGCCATGCCATCCTGAGATTGGCACAAATGCAACACAAGCTGGATTGTAACCAATCTTCTTGATGTACGATGATACCTCCTTCTTGATTTCCTCATAACGAGACTCGCTGTATGGTGGTTCCGACGAATCCATCTTGTTAACTCCAACAACCAATTGCTTGACACCCAAGGTGAAGGCCAATAGGGCGTGTTCACGAGTTTGACCGTTCTTTGAGATACCGGCTTCGAATTCACCAGTACCGGCAGCAACAATCAGCACAGCGCAATCGGCTTGGGAGGTGCCAGTGATCATGTTCTTGATGAAATCTCTGTGACCAGGGGCATCAATGATGGTAACGTAATACTTGGCGGTTTCGAATTTCCACAAAGCAATGTCGATGGTGATACCACGCTCACGTTCGGCCTTCAATTTATCCAAAACCCATGCGTACTTGAAGGAACCTTTGCCCATTTCTTGAGCTTCCTTCTCGAACTTCTCAATGGTACGCTTGTCGATACCACCGCACTTGTAGATCAAGTGACCGGTGGTGGTCGATTTGCCGGAATCGACGTGTCCAATGACGACAATGTTAATATGAACCTTTTCCTTACCCATGTCGAAGTGCTAGAATGTGTGTAAAAAGGGAAGAGAACAAAGGGAGAAACAAAAATTAGGTTATGGGTTTCTAGGGTATTATATTAAGGTTGGGAATTAAAAAACAGTCAATAGAAGGCAATTTGCAAAACGAGATGGGAAAACAACGTATTAAGAATCATTGCATGCAGTAAAAGTTGTAAACATTATTTAATAGGAAAAGTAAACTTTAAAATTTTTTTTTCAATTCGCACATGTGACGTATGGATCCATGCGTGTATGTGTATATGAACAAGATTTGCCGCATGGTTTTAACCTCAATCTGCGCAGACCTGTTTTTAAATTTATATCTGTCGAATTTTAGCAGAATAAAATAGATACAAAGAAAAAATATAATAAATTAATATTTGATTCCAGAATGATTTTTGCAAAATCCCTTAAATTGACAAGTGGATTACTATGAAATTATTTTACTTCTTTTGGCCAAATTCAGTGATTTGGTATTTTTGCTTTCGTCAATTTTACTCAGTAGCAGAACTGATTTGATCATCATTTTAGCCAAAAGAAGTATATTCTAGAGCAATATTAACTACGTCACGAACTAATTTATTGTGTACATATATATATGCACAAATTACTGGGCTGATATGAATAGAGAAAATTCTAGTATGAGAGCAATTACGACATGAATCGTCATCACTCGCAATTCAAATTTTTTTATTACAAAAATTACTTAAAAAAAAAATGTGTGCAAAAAATGGCCGGCAACGAAAACGAAGAAAATTAAATTCGGCTCGACTGGAACATGCGCAAGATTCGGTTGGCAACGCGAAACATACTTTCAGTATGGCAGGGAAATGTGTCCATGTCAGCCATTTTAAGTGTCATGTAAAAGAGTAGTTCAATATGCAAGCCGCTGATGAATCTGAAGAAAATTCTGCAATTTTTAGATAGTGATAAATTTAATTAGTACGAGAAAAATGGTCTCAAGAACATATGGTGGGCAACAAAGTCAAGCCACCCAAAGGTGACTTTCCTTATCTTTGCCGCTCACACCACCGTCATTTCATACATCGTAAAACGAAGTATGCTATTAAAGGCCGGCGCCATTTTGAATTTATATGACGAGTAGAGAAATTTTCCAAAACCACGTTTTTTTTCCTTTGTTAAAGCAGTGGTGTATACAATTTCACAATTTTAGACTATTCAGAATTCTTTTTAAAACACAAGTTGAGCATTATCAAATTTGCTCATTTATATAACAGCAGATTATAAAGGAAAGTGTGAGTATTTTTTCGCTAGTTTGGGCTTTTAATTCAATTTAATCATTTCATATAATCTTTTCTTTTAATTATAAAAATCATTTTAGTTTCGTTAAATTCACATTTTCCTTCATGCACTTCTTGTTACTATGCGTCAATTATGATCAACCATCCAGCCAGCTAGCCAACCAACACCTTGCCGCTTCGTCAGCAATATTCAACTTTTCGGAAAATTTACACCATGTTTGCACAACATTTAATCCCATTTGCACAATATTATTTTAATGTTTATATTTATTTTATTGAAGTTCTAATTGTTTACATTCTAGTCGCAAAGTAGTTAATATCTATTTTATCACAAATCACAGCTTTTAAATTGATACAAACTTACTTTTCAAATAAATTGAAACGAGAAATCACAAAAGCCTATGCTAATCTGGCAACAGACCCGAACAAAGTGAACGAGATCTTCGATGCGAACAAACGAAACGCCTCGACTCGGTGCTCGACGATTTTCTTATTTTTTGGAATGCCACGTTGGTAGCATGCCGGCGACTGGAATTTCCGGTAAATGCTATCGATAAGTAAACAACATGCCACAGTTGGTAGTGCTGATGGTTAATGTCACTACCAGGATATTTCTCAAATTGACATAAATATGTCAATTTATTTTATAAAAAGTTTTATTCAAAAAATTGTGTTTGATCTATACATTTTCTTTCTAAATTTTTTACAACGAGTGGAACCTGTGGTTCTAATTTCTGGACGTTTCTTTATTTATTAAATTCAGAAGAGATCTTTAGACATTAATATATACATATAAAAGGGAATTATATGAGTTTTATTTTAAAAAAAATATTAAATATTAATAAATAAAAATTTTTTGCATTAACATAAATTTTTTAGCCAGTTTCATTATTTTCTTTTAAATATCTGTGAAAAAAAAACGTCCAGAAATTATAACATTTTAGAAATTGGAACCACCCGTGGAACAAAGTGGTCGATTTTTAGAAGGAATTTTTTGAGCTGTATAGAAGGCTCCTAGTGACTTTGAAAAATAAAAGAGGAATTCATAAAAATAAAATTTGTAAATATATCGAGCACTGCAAAATTGCTCGATGTTTACTTGTGGCGTCCGTGGCGTAGACAATATGCGATCTTAAGCACTTAACGGAATTTGTTGAAAACAAAAAATAAACTTACCGAATTCTTCGTCGGAAGAATAGAAAGTTAAAAGACTTTTTTTCAAAAATAAAATTGAGAAACAAAAGGACACAGTTAACGAAATTTACAATAACTAACTTAAAGTAGAATTATATAGTTGAATGCTTTTGTGCTTTTTATAAAGTTTTCTGAGTTTTCAAAGTTTTTGAGTACTGTGTTATAAACGATGTTATGAAACGTTAAATGGAACTAAAATGCATTTTTCAAATGTTATTGATTCCTTAGTTATTAATTTTCTTACGAAAAAAACCTTATGTGAAGTTTTTCGTATCGAAATGACTCATTTTTAACTCTCTGCAGCTGATGTCGTAGTCTGACAGACACCGAAAATCAAAACTTCGTGCGTACAAACGTGAAATTCGAAGATAAAAAATTCGTTTTCATCTTTAAAAAAAAGTATTTTATTTCAATATTTATTCTTATATTAGCCTAATAATTATTAGCTGTTATATGGAATAAGGTCAAGAAAGTTACAGTCAGAAACTTCATCATAAAAAATCAGTTTAAAAGTGAGATCTGCTAGACCCCACGTCAGGAATATTGTTTAATTTGGAGCACGTCAGTTGCAGAGGGTTAATTAATAAATAACAATTTTGAATCGAAGTTCCAAATTAACTCTGAAAAACACCGCCCTTTCTTGTTTTCACTAAATGCTAAATTATCTTCCTAAGCCAGAAATGACACTTCTTTACCATCATGATTTTTTAAAAGTCATTAACGAAATTAGACTTAACTTACTCATTCTAACATTCAACTAATAGAAAGCAAACTTTGTTAAAATTAAATCTAACTACCAAGTCTTTAATATAATATATTAATAAAGTTGTGAGATTATTTAAGAAAAACACTTCTCCAATCTATTTAAAACAAAATCTGAAAAATACAAATTGCTTCTCCTGAAAATGTTGTTCTTTGAGTTTTGGGGTTAAAGAAACCAAACAATTTGCTTATTAACAATGAAATATTAAATTTTTTTTCTCGTGTTCTTTCTCTCGATCTCACCCCAAATATTTTGTTTGCTTGTTTAATCAGATTTTGATACTCGATTTTTTCAAAACTTTTTTCATTGATTCTTTTTTAATGTAAATAAACAACAAACGTAAAAAATATAACATACCCACTAAGCAAATATTTCTCTGTTCTTAAATAACAACAGCTTACGTCTGGTATCAAAATTTTGAGAAATCTTACTTCAAAGTTTTCAATCGTCATGTAAGTTCTATAAAAGCTTCATTGACTTTTGTGTCATAATTTTGGTTTGGTTCATGTAAGTAGCTTTAGATTTTGTGTATATATAAAGATATAATTAAGGAATATAGTAACATTAAAAACTTCATTCTAATCAAGGTCGACTTAAGCGATTATTGCTTGTGGACACAGATTTGAGCAGAGTAGAGACTTAATGAAAATAAATGGCAAAAATGTTCAGCTAGCATTACCATGGAACTATTTCAATGAGGTTTTCGCTGTTTGATAATAGGGGTATTCACAATGTGATGTATTTAGTCTTGTATTCTGTATCTATGGTCAATATGGTTTCTGTGGTTAATTACACAAACAAAATGTAAGCAACTAAAAAATACCATACTTACCACAAATGCAACACTGTAAATCAATGTATTTATGATGTATTTTTGATTATTGCTTGTCAAAAACATAAAATGGAAAATTTAGTGCACGCTGTAAGTAAAGTTATTGATGAAAATAAGTTTATTTTCTACATTGACTTATTTTAACAATATTATTTAAACAGAAGAAGAAGAAGTCGAAATAATCCTTCAGTTTCTTTTGGAGCACCCGAAATTTTTCGGCATCTTGGTGGTTTTATAACAAACGTAAGCAAAATCAGGTAATTGTAAATAATAAACAAATTAATAAAAGGTATGCTCACGATCTAATTATAAGTATTGTAAATTTTTATCATATTTACCACAAATACACCTCATTGTGAATACCCCTAATGTATTAAAACATAATTTTTAATGCTATTTATCCCTCAGTTTCACGAGATCTTACATTTTAATGTTTTCGTTAGAAGTTCACAAACGGGCGTATTTTACATATTGTAACGCAATTACGGGTTCAAGATTTGGCTTTCAAGTTTACCACATATACTACTTGTCAAACTTCATTTGAATTGACAGCTGTCATGTACTCTGCATGCAACTTGATAGTCAATATAATTTTCAAGAATATATCGTCAAGGAAACAATAAAATCAACCATATCTTCCAGACATTTTCATGTCAGCAGAAATTGATTCAAAGGTCTTTATTATTAAATTATTTCGTCGATTTGACGAAAAAGCGAGTATATAACAACTTGAAAGACAAAAATTGAATGCTTTACGTCAAAGTTTACCTCAAGAACGATTGAAAATAGGATTAATCATATTGTAGAAAATATATTTACGTTCTTTGCATCTCGAACCAAATCATATGTATCAACAAATTTTTAAAGCACAAGTTAAATTTTCACATCACATATAACTTGTAAAAACTTTTTATTATGCCTACATAAGTAACAACCCACTATTTATCTCTTCATAATTCCATTCGCAAATGCGTAATCTTCATTTTCCATCATGTAGAATCATGGTACAATAAGAGGGTAGGTCTCCGCAGCTACTTTGTCTATTATACCATGGATTATTTGATAAGTGCAAATCGATTAAATATTACGTCTGAAAAGGCTTAAACCGATTTGACGTAATCGTTCAAATCGAACAGAACTAAATTGGTTTTTGTAATTGAAAATTGAATTAGTCCAAAACCAGTCCCAGTTTATTGTTTCTTAAACCATTTACACATTCCTACAATTACAGAATATTAGAAAATCAACTCAGTCACATCATTCCCAAAGAGCAATTTCCATGATACAGGCACAGTCAACTTCAGAGATCCACCGCTCTTTTCATTCATTTGTAAAAAGTCTTCGCAAAGTTCGTTCAGCTCACGCAATATCATCGATGCATCTAAAGTATTATCCCCCTCTAGCAGGTATCTGAAGAGCAGCATTGTTGGGACATGGCACTCCGCCAGTAGTTGATAGAACTGCAAACCATTCCCACCACCGTAGATAACTTCGCCAGTAAACTCTTTCCATGTCATCCCCGAAAGTTTTGCGTTATGTGCAGTTCGGAAATCTTCAGTTACTTTGTATGCATAGGGTGAAGCCTCAATAATTCGTTTTTCAAAGCCAAAGCTTCCACTTAATATGATAACTTGTTTTGCATCCTTAACAATTTCCACCAACTCTGCGTGGAAGCTTGGTGTGTGCTTAGAGATAAGCGGAGTGCGGAATTGAATCACGATAAGTTTGTCATCCACGCCCTCGTAAACTTCACAGGAAGCAGCTTTCTCTTCAGTATCATGTTGGTAAGCAGATGGGCCAAAAATTGGTATTAACGCCGGATGTGTAATATTTCCTATGCGTTTCAATTGTTTTGAAGATATAAGCAGATCACAAGCCAACTGCGCTGCGTTCCCTACACATATGCTAGGGATTATCACAGTGTAGCCCACAAAATTGAATTTTCCTTTGTTTTTGAGTTTCAACATGGTGTCAGATTATTTGCAAGAAATTCACCCATAAACAAATTTTATCACGACAAAAAAAAAAATGAAAGTAACGAAGTATTGTTCGATTTAGTCAGCAATAGGGATGGTAAATCTGACAGTTCTTAAAGCCTAATCCCCAATCCCCAACTCGCACGGTGATTGGCAATCAAACAATCTAATCGTTTTGTTGTTGCTTTCAATGGCCCATGTTACACGTGTAAAGAACGGCCAAAGTTATTAAACGATATTTTTAAGTTTATTTAAGAAGGTTTGAAAATTGTAAAATACAGAAAAAATGAAGTAATATATAAGTATGAGCACAGCACGACCGCTTCTCGACACAGTTACTTTTCGACTGCCTTGTTAACTTCAGGGTTGTCGTTTTCAATCGGCCAATTCTGACTCATCGATGCGCCCTCGCGTCGTTCCGCCTAAAGAATCTTCATTGCTCTCGTCGTCTGAATCGCCTTCGTCAAAAGGAGGCAAAGTGCACCAAGGTTTGAATTTGTCGGATACATGTACTGACTTATAGTGTCGCTTTTTTCGTTGTGAGCCTGGCAAATCTTCGATGACATAACGATCTTTTTCTAGCTTTTTCGTGATGATGAAGGGACCCTTATATCGCGGTTCTAACTTACGTGACGATCCCGTACTCATAGGTTCATTTTCAACAAGGACTAAATCTCCTTCATTGTAGACTTTCGGCTTTGCATGCCCTTCGTCGTAGCGTTGCTTTGCTTTTTCTCGTTGTGCGTCGATTCTTTCCGCTGCAGTTTCGCGTTCATATTGGAGGTCATATTCGGTTGCTGTGTTGTCATTTTGAAGTGTCAACAATATTTTGTTTTGCAAAATGTCTCGAGGCTCGAAACCGTAGAGTAATTCGTTTGGCGTACGGTCAGTAGTTTTGTTGCGCATTGTGTTCATGGACCACTGAATGTTTCGGAGATGCTCATCCCAGTGTCTGTCCCTTGTTGTTGTTGGTAGAAGCATTGAAAGAAGCGTTCGATTCGCGCGCTCTGCATGCCCATTGGCGCGTGGAGTGCGCACAGCGTTTTGTATATGCTTTATGTCGTTGTCTTTGCAATAGTTTTGAAATGATTTAGACGTGAACGCCGTTCCACGATCGGTTATAATACGAGTAGGTAAGCCAAAAAAACCACTTACCTCATCTAAAACTCTGATGACATGATTTGTTGAAGTGTTTTTTACTGCTCTTATTATCGTATATTTTGTGAATGAATCAATGATTAAGAGTATATGCTCGTTTCTTTTGGAACTTTTAGGAAATGGTCCCAAATGGTCGATGTGGATAGTTTTAAACGGTATTGGTTCGATGAGGTCGTAGTGATACTCTCCTTCTTTTTTACCTCCTTGATGTTTATTGTATGCACATTCTATGCAAGATTTAATGTATCCTTTTGTAACGTTTCGCATCCTGGGAAACCAAAATGACTGCTTCAATCTTTCAATAGTTTTCTCTACTCCGAGATGTCCTGCCTTATCATGAGCGTCGTGCAATATTTTCCACCGCAGAGCCTTAGGAACCACCCATGCCTGCTTACCTTCAATTTTACGATATAAACGTCCGTTGTTAATAGTATATTCTTCGTTCATGACTTTGTCTTTTGCGTTAATTTTATCAATGATGTTTTTGATGTTGTCGTCCTGCAGCTGCATGCTGAAGAGCCAGTCGCCGTGTTCCAAACTCGTTTTGGCAACGCGCATGGAAGCTGTATCTGTATCACGCGGCTCCTCACTAGGTGATCTGCTTAAGGCGTCGACATGCTCCATCCGTCTACCTGGTCGATGCTCAATATTGACGCTGTAATCCTGCACACGCAACCACCAACGAGCTATACGAGGAATAAGCTCTCTTTTCTCCATCGTTGTTTTAATAGCACTGCAGTCTGTCACCACAGTCACTTCTTTGCCGTATATGTAGTACCTGAAGCGCTCAAGAGTTTCAACGACAGCAAGAGTCTCCAACTCGTAGCTGTGGTATTTTTTTTCAGCATCACTCGTAGACCTACTATAAAACATAACTGGTTTCCAATCGTCTTTTTCCTTTTGCAGAAGAACACCAGCCAACCCAAATGAACTTGCGTCCGTGTGAACTTCATGTGCTGCATCAACGCGATAAGCTGTCATCACTGGCTGCGATACTAACAAAGACTTCAATTTTTCAAACGATTTCTCCTGTGCATCGCCCCAAACAAATTGTTGGTTTTTACGTAAAAGTTGTCTCAATGGCTCCGATATAAGAGCGTAACCAGGAACAAATTTGCGGAAATATCCACTTAATCCAAGAAACTGTCGAACTTCGGTTATGTTTCTGGGCGGTCTAAATTCTTGAATCGCCATAGTTTTCCTAGAACCAGGACTTATTCCTTCGGGCGACAGTTGATGTCCAAGAAATTCAATTTTATTTGTTAAAAACTTACATTTTTTTATGTTCAGTGTCAGCTTTGATTCTCGAAGTGCTATGAAAATCCTACGCAACTTTCCAAACATTTCTGTCATCGTGTTGCTGCCAACCAAGATGTCATCCATGTAATGCTGCATGTCGTCTTGTCGTGTTTTCTCCTTCAATTTAGCCATTAAGCGTAGGAACACCGCCGGCGCGTTTTTTAGTCCAAACGGCATCCGTTTGAATTCATAGAGGCCCTCCGTGGTTACAAATGCTGTCAACTTACGACTGCTCTGCTCAATAGGGACCTGGTAGTACCCACTATTTAAGTCTAGCACAGAAAAGTATTTGAAACGTTTTGCATCCTGTAAACACTCTTCGATGTTTGGCATCGGGAATATTTCCTTCGCTGTATGTTGATTGAGTCGCCTATAATCAATACATAATCGATCGCTGCCATCTTGCTTTTTGACCATCGTTATAGGACTAGCGAATTCAGATGAAGATTTTGTAACGATGTCGTTTTGAATCAACTCATCAATCATTTTGGCTACAATTGCTTTCTTCGGTTCGGGCATGCGGTATGGTTGTTGCACTACTGGCTGTTTACAGTCAATCTCAATTTTCATTTCTATTAAATCCGTTTTACCGATTTCACTTAAGTCACTGGCAAACACGTCTCGATATTCATTTAATAAATTAATCAATTCATCACGAATTTTATTTTCAGTTGATTCACATATGACGTCGGTTTCAGTTATTATTTTTTTCGAGGCACTTTTGCTTGTTAACTTTTGTTGACGATTTTTAAATATAATTTCGTTTTTTGTAATAGAAGCACAAATATTATTGTTTTCAAAAATTTCTTGCCCGACTAAAATATCTGTCGTTAAAAACTCGTCATCAACAATATAAAATTCAAGTTTAACGTTAACACAATCGTCAAGTTCCATGTTCATTATAAGTTTTTCATTTGAAAATCGCGTACCGCCACAGATGCCCTTTATTTTCATTGCGCACGGCTGGCGCTCGCCATTTAACGCACACGCAGTTGACCGCCGCACCATACTACACTGACTACCCGTGTCAAAAAATGCGGTTACAATGTTGTCGCCTAAACGCACACGTTTCCCGAATAAGTTATTGGTTATGTCACTCTTTTCGATTTTTCGCACTACCGCATTTGTCTTGCCGCAATTTTCCGGTTCACCTTTTGCGTGCACTTTATTACAATCAATGCAGCGTCGTCGCCGCTGTGGCTTGGGACACTTGCTAGCTATGTGCCCTTCTTCAGAACAATTATAACATATTAATGGTTTACTTCTATAATATTCAGTTTTCGATTTTGGTATTTCTTTTGACTCACTTTTTATTTTGTTATCATCAGTTTTCCCGTATCGATTAGTTGCCGGTAAGTTTTTAAGATAATCGTCAAGCGTTTCACGCATTTGCTTCATCGAATCAAAACGCAATGGCGCGATAGCCAGCTGAAGATCGCGATGTTTTAAGCCTTCACGCGTATATTTGATAATCGCAGACTCACTTAGGTTAAACCGCTTACCTAGCGCGCTCATTCTAAAACAAAAATCAACAATACGTTCGCCTGGCTTTCGAACAGCACTTCTCATTGCAAAATTTACGTCGGCTTCATCGAAAACACTGCCAAACTCATCTTTCAAACTTTTAGAAAAATCACGCCAGTTCGAATGTAAAACTTGCGATGCATCATGCCAAAGTCGCGCAGCACCTTTTAATTTGCTATATACCGCCAAAAGCAAACACTTCTCTTCCCACTCGTAAGCAAGCATTGAACTATTCACCCTTTCAATAAACTGTTCAACCGACAGAGACGCTTGGTTCGTTGGATCAAAATCTGGCAAAGTCTCCGCGATCTCCTTAACAGAGTATTTATTACGCGAGCTTGGAATATTCGACTCAGAACGTACCGACGTTGCACCATTATTTCCAGGAGTAATATTCGCGCACTGAACTACACCACCAGTAGGTGGCAGCGAAATATTCTGAATCGCGGCGGCAATATTAGCCATCATTTGTCGCAAGTCATTTATTTGCTCTTGAATCGGAACACTCGCGTCCTCTTCCATAGCAATTTCTTCACCACCGAAAACTTCAATTAAGCGTTGCACTAGCTCATTCTTAGAGCCTGTCGTTGACAGGTTATTTTCACGACACAAATCTTTGAGTTTTTCTACTTTAAGCGAAATCAATTTTATCATTTTTACCGTTTAATTTTCTTTCAAATTTTTCTTTATTTCAATCAACGCGCACTGTTTCAAAAGTTGTTTAGCTTTGATAACTTTCCTGTTTTTTTTTTCTAATTTTTTTTTTTTTTTTCGTTGCCGTTTGCCTTCTTTGTCACTTTGTTTTATTTTATGCCACTGACGTTTGTGAATTACTCACTCGTTACTCCTTTCTCCGTTTTTACTCGCTGATTTTCTTCTTGGTTCTCTTTGCCCGTTTCGTTATATTCGTTATTTGTTTTTCTTTCCGATTTACTTTCTAATGCACGCCATTGTTTCAATGTAGGTTCGTTAAGTTTATTCTTGTTTTTCCGTCGCCGTTATTCGAATATGTCCGCTGAGCGTTCTAGAACTTTCTTCGCGACGATCGTCGTGCTGTCTCACTTTAACACACATGGAGCATTCTTATTTGAGCCGAAAACACTTATTAAGCGCGAATAAATTAAAGAAATTTAATTAAATATCCCACTTCTGAACTGTAAAGAACGGCCAAAGTTATTAAACGATATTTTTAAGTTTATTTAAGAAGGTTTGAAAATTGTAAAATACAGAAAAAATGAAGTAATATATAAGTATGAGCACAGCACGACCGCTTCTCGACACAGTTACTTTTCGACTGCCTTGTTAACTTCAGGGTTGTCGTTTTCACACGGTGCTCGTTTGCTCGGCGTGCAAATGATTTTGTTGTTGTTTTGGCCAACTCACACGAGATTGCTTGATTGGCAATCAATGAACTTTTCTTGCTGTCTTTCACATGCTGATTGTTAGTAGCTCACACGACACGCCAATCATAATTTTGCATTTCTTTGAAAATTTTATTTCGTAACCTAGCAACACTATTCAGATTGTTGATTGCCGACATGTACAGCAATCTCAAAATGAAAAAAATTTAGATTGCTGCAATCTGTGTTCATCCGCTCCGGCTCTCAGAGCTTTTGATAGTTTCACATCGTGGTATAATAATACAAGGTAGCATAGTATAATAATAGAGGTAGTCGCAGCGCTGATTGTGCTCTCTTTTGTCATTACTGCCGATATTGTCAGAATCAGCTGTGTACTTACTGCTGTACTTTTGTTGTTTAGTTGTGCTCCCTGCTTGCAGTTAATAGTTTTTGTGTTTAATTTTCAATGATGTTTGCTGGAAACAATTTTAATTTAGTTTAATATCAATAAAAATACGAAAAATAACCATTTACTACAATTTTCAATTAATACAACAAGACAGCTTCAACTGTTTAATTTCGTTTACATTTCACCAATTCTTGCTTTCTCTTGTCATTTTCATAGCTTCGAGATTTTATATGAGTTGTCAACTTAGTTTTGACATTCGCGGCAGTACGTTCTCATCTAGCGAGTTTACCTCTAATAATTATACCATGCAAGGTAGTATTGACAGTTGCTTGGGAAACCAGCATCTGTCAAAAAAAGTCAAGAAAGAGAGCGTTCAATTATGCTTATGTTTTCGCCATTGTTTATATTTCAGAGCTTGCAAATAACCACACATTTGATAACAAAATATTGCATATTTTATTTTATTAATAGTGAGTTATTATTACTAGAACGAAGATAATTTGTAAACTTAATGTTATTAAGTGCAAACATAAAAAAAAGGTTGAAAACGTTTAAGTGCAGCAACCTCAGCAGCTGCAGATGCATGTGGACGAAATTGAAGAAGTTTTCAATTAAAATTAAAACACCACGGCTGGAAAACGTTAAACACATATCACACATAATTTTTTCACAACTTTCATTATTATAATTGTTTTTTTAACGCGGAATTTATTTATTTTTACATTCGTTTAATTTTTGTTGCACGAACAACTGTTTTTGACAGATGGTGGTTTCCTTGTTGCTAAGAAAATCTATACTTGTCAATGCTACCTGTATAATTGTATCATGTACTATGTTTCCATGGCGAGTTAACTCGGGGTTAGGATTTTCGTCGAGTTAAGAAAATGGCGTTGCTAACTCGATAGTGTTTCCATGCACAGCATCGAGTTGAGTCGAACTTGTCAATTTCATTTGGCATTTTTGTTATTGTTTTACTAGCGAAATGGATACTAAATGGCAGCATTCACTTTGAAAGATAGAACCCAGTTAAATCTTACAAGTTTCGTGGAGTTTCGTGGATTTAACGAAACTCAACTCAACTCGCGTTTCCATAGCTAGTTAACCCCTAGTAAACCCCGAGTTAACTCGCCATGGAAACAGTAATGGTTTCACATTAGCTGCATTCCCGTGGCAAAGGGTCAGATCAAATCTCAGTAAAACAACTTTAGTTCAACTTTATAACAATTTGGCACCACTGCCTTGAAACAGCTGCTCAAATACCAATAATGGCCAACTCACACGGGATTGCTTGATTGGTAATCAATGAACTTTTCTTACTCTCTTTTACATGCTGATTGTTGGTAGCTCACACGACACGCCAATCAAAATTTGCCATTTCCTTGAAATTTTTTTTTCGTAACCTAGCAACACTATTCAGATTGCTGATTGCCGACATGTACAGCAATCTTAAAATTAACAAATTTAGATTGCTACAATCTGTGTTCATCCGCTCTGGCTCTCAGAGTTTCTTACAGTTTTACATTGAAAGCAACAACAAAAGGACTAGATTGTTTGATTGGCAATCACCGTGTGAGTTGGGGATAACCGAGCGTTTCCACTGCCCGAACGAACGAAGAAATCATCGCGAACAAATCGTAGCGATGAATTCTTCGTTCGGTCCAACCGTTTCCACCGCACGAACACAAGTTGCGAACATTGGTAATGGCTAACTCACACGGGATTGCTTGATTGGCAATCGATGAACTTTTCTTACTCTCTTTCGCATTCAGATTGTTAGTAGCGCACACGACACGTCAATCAAAATTCGCTATTTCCTTGAAATTTTTTTTTCGTAACCTAGCAACACTATTCAGATTGCTGATTGCTGACATGCACAGCAATCTGAAAATGAACAAATTTAGATTGCTGCAATCTGTGTTCATCCGCTCTGGCTCTCAGAGGTTTTTACAGTTTTACATTGAAAGCAACAACAAAAGGACTAGATGGTTTGATTGGCAATCACCGTGTGAGTTGAGGATAAGCCGCCATCTTGTTCGTTCGTGCAGTGGAAACACTTGAATTCAATGCTTGCGAGCATCAGCGTTGATCAATTTTTGTTTATGCAAACGTACTAAATCGGATTAATTTTGACTACTTTTATGCCTTTTAATTATAGATTTATATAAGTATTTATATAAAGAATTTATTATATGAAGAATATTATATATATATATATATTTTATATATATATAAATAAAATATATATATATATATTTTCTTTCTTTTTTGTTTTTGACGTTATTAACTACCATTTCAACAAATCTACTACTCTACACAAATAAGCACTGGATTCGCCCAAAAAGATCGAGCGCCGGCCGATCAGAGCGAACGAAGAAATCTTCAACAATAACAACAAAACCCAACAACACCAACAAATTGTTAGAAAACTTAGTATATATTTGTACACAGTTGTATAATATAAGTTACTGTTGTAAGTACAACTGTGTTGGCAGTGTCCGCCATAGCGCAAAAGTTCTTATATGTATGTTTGTTTGTATGTATCACGCTTGAAATATATAGAAACAAATTCGTTCTTGATGTAAGCAACATGATGATATCGCGATTCAATTGTTTTACCGAGCGTTTCCACCGCCCGAACGAACGAAGAAATCATCGCGAACAAATCGTCGCGATGAATTCTTCGTTCGGTCCAACTGTTTCCACCGCACGAACCCAAGTTGCGAACATTGGTAAGTCGCCATCTTGTTCGTTCGTGCAGTGGAAACACTTAAATTCAATGCTTGCGAGCATCAGCGTTGATCAATATTTGTTTATGCAAACGTACTAAATTTGATTAATTTTTACTACTTTTATGCCTTTTAATTTAGGTTTAGGAGGACGATCCTCACAAGGAAACGCGTGAGGGTCAAGGGGGCGATCTTCACATGGCAACGTGTCTGACTGCCTCAACCTGGTGAGGCCAGCATTATCCATGTCGAACTCGTCTCAAGTCGACTCAAACCTCTGCGTGGTGTCCTCTAGAAACGGCAAACTGGCAACCGTTAGTTTGACGGCTAATCTGAGCGGCGGGCTCCCCCTGCCTTTAAAGGGTTGTGCGTTGGGTTTGAAGCCCACCACGTCAAAACAAATTTCAATGAAAAGTTCAAGAAAAAGGATAGAGATGATCCCCAAATCTGCTGACGACTACCGCAAACGAAAAACTGACAATGATTTACGGATATGCACCTGGAACGTCCGAACCCTTAATTGGGATGGTGCCTCTATCCAACTGATAGATATATTAGAAAGATACAAAGCTGATATCACTGCAATCCAAGAAATGCGATGGAAGGGACAGGGTTGCTCACGGCAAGCATCCTGTGATATCTACTACAGCGGCCATGCGGAGAAGCACGAATTTGGATGCGGATTCGTGGTTGGCAAGAGATTACGTGTTCTGCGATTCACACCTGTGAACGAACGACTTGCCATAATCCGCGTCAAGGCAAGATTTTTCAACATAAGCCTGATTTGTGCGCACGCTCCGACAGAAGATAAGGACGATGAGACCAAAGACAGCTTCTACGAGCGCCTTGAAGAGGCCTATGAGCGCACCCCCCGCCACGACATAAAAATCGTGCTTGGTGACTTCAACGCCAAGGTGGGAAAAGAAAATATCTTTGGTCCAACAGTCGGAAAGTTCAGCCTCCACGACAATACCTCCGATAACGGAATGAGGCTGATTGACTTTGCCGCAGCGCGAAACATGGTCGTTAGTAGCACTAGATTCAAGCATCTCAATATTCATAAAGCAACTTGGCTGTCTCCTGATCAAAAGACGCGCAACCAAATTGATCACGTTTTGATTGACGGAAGGCACTCTTCCAGTGTTTTAGATGTACGCACGATCCGTGGTGCCAATATAGACTCGGATCATTATCTTGTCGCAGCCAAGATCCGTACACGCCTGTGCGCAACCAAGAATGCGCGCAATCCAGCACAGAGAAAGCTAGACGTCGAAAAGCTGCAATCAAAGCAAACAGCCGAAGACTTCGCTACTCGACTTTCACTGCTGCTTCAAGAAAGCACTCCTCCGATCGACGATATATGCGCGCAGTGGAATCATATTTCCCACTCTATGCGTACGGCTGCCGAAGAGGTGATTGGCTATCACCGCCCTCGCCGAAACCAGTGGCACGACCAAGAGTGTCGCGACGCCACTGCAGAAAAAGACGCCGCCTACAAAGCCACCCTGCAGTCGGTTGTAACGCGTGCTGCTAAGGAGCGATACAAAGAGAAGAGGAGGGAAGAGAGACGCATTTTCAGGCGAAAGAAAAGGGAAGCGGAAATGCGTGAGTGCGAGAAAATTGAGATGCATGGTGACAGGAATGAGGTCCGAAAATTTTTCGAAAAAATAAGACGCCTGGCCGATGGTTTCAAGACCGGGGCCTCTTCCTGCAAGGATGAAAATGGGAATCTAGTGACAGATATCCAGAGTACACTGATGATGTGGAGGGAACACTTTTCTAGGCTTCTGAATGGCGACGACGACAACAATCCCGCCAATAGAGATGATATCCCGGAATCCCCAATTTTGGACGACAGCGTTGAAGTTCCGCTGCCCGCCCATAGTGAAGTCTTGAAAGCTATAGCTCGGCTTAAAAACAACAAAGCCGCAGGAGCCGATGGCTTACCTGCTGAGCTCTTCAAGAATGGAGGCGAAGCTCTATTTAAATGCATTCATGAGCTTCTATGTAGAATATGGTCGGAAGAATGCATTCCAAACGATTGGAACCTCAGTGTGCTCTGCCTAATCCACAAGAAAGGCGATCCCACAATTTGCGCCAACTACCGTAGGATAAGCCTTCTGAATATCGCATATAAGGTCCTGTCGAGCGTACTATGTGAAAGACTGAAGCCCATTGTAAACCAGCTGATTGGACCTTATCAGTGTGGCTTCAGACCTGGCAAATCCACCATAGACCAGATATTTACTCTACGACAAATCTTGGAGAAGACCCTAGAAAAACAAATCGACACACACCATCTTTTTGTCGATTACAAAGCCGCCTTCGACAGTCCAATAAGGAATCATCTATATACCACCATGTCTGAATTTGGTATTCCTGCAAAGCTCATCCGCCTTTGCAGAATGACACTGAGCAACACCAGCAGCACAGTTAAAATCGGGAAGGACCTCACTCCTCCATTCGATACCAAACGAGGTTTCAGACAAGGTGATTCCTTATCGTGCGACTTTTTCAACCTAATGATGGAGAAGATCATCCGAGCTGCTGATTTGAGACGCAGTGGCACGATATTCTACAAAAGTATTATGCTGCTGCCGTATGCTGATGATATCGATATCATTGGCCATAATACGCGCGAAGTCAGCGCAGCATTCTCCAGGTTAGCGAAAGAGTCGAGTCGAATGAGTCTTGTAGTGAACGCAGATAAGACGAAATACCTAGTGTCAACAAATAAACAGTCCCAGCGTCTTGGAAACCACGTCACTGTTGACAACATCTCCTTCGAGGTTGTTAAGGACTTCGTCTACCTGGGATCCAGCGTAAACTCTTTCAACGATGTCAGTATTGAGATAAAGCGAAGGATAACTCTTGCCAACAGGTGTTACTTTGGGCTGAGTAGGCAATTTAGAAGCAGAGCCCTGTCTCGACGAACAAAACTCACGCTCTATAAGTCACTAATCATGCCCGTCCTATTATATGCAGCACAAAACTGGACGTTGAGCAGTTCTGATGAAAAGACTTTGGGAGCCTTCGAGAGAAAGATCCTTCGTAAGATCTTCGGTCCAATCTGCGTCAATGGCGAGTACCGAATTCGATGGAACCACGAGCTGTATGAGCTGTACGCTGACATCGACATAGTTAAGCGTATTAGAATCGAGCGGCTCCGCTGGCTAGGTCATGTTGAGCGAATGGAAAACGACGCTCCAGCGAAAAAAATATTCGATTCGGTGCCCGGTGGTGGTCAACGCAGAAGAGGACGCCCACATCTTCGTTGGAAGGCTCAGGTGTTGGATAACCTGACTACACTTGGTGTTTCCAACTGGCGCCAGCAAGCGCAAAACAGAAATGGCTGGCGCAATTTCTTACACGAGGCCAAAACCGACCTTCGGTTGTAAGCGCCAGATAAGTTAGTAAGTAAGTAAGTAATTTAGGTTTCATGTAAGTATTTATGTAAAGAATTTATTATATAAAGAATATTATATAAATAATTTGATTATATAAAGTGCTAATAAAATAACAAAGTAAAACAAAGTTCTTTTGCGTTAAATTTTCAATATATTTTCTTTCTTTTTTGTTTTTCCTACGTTATTAACTACAATTTCAACAAATCTACTACCTATGCGCAAATAAGCACTGGATTCGCCCAAAAAGATCGAGCGTCGGCCGATCAGAGCGAACGAAGAAATCTTCGTTCGTTCGTGCTGGAAAAGTGTTTACACTGCGCGAATAGCGCTCGCGAGCATTTTGTAAAAAACCAATGTTCCGAACCTTGGTTCGGACCAAACTGCTTACGATGATTTCTTCGTTCGTTCAGGCAGTGGAAACGCTCGGTTACGCTTTACCAAAAAGTGCTCAACCCGCTAAAAAAGTTTTCATTTTTTAAAAAATATATATGAAAAATTGTTATAAAAATCGCGATATTTTCATTTCCAATAATACAATAAGCAACATTGTTTGCACCTACTCGCTATATTTTGACACTATATGCCCATAATGACAGTTTTTCCACAGTTGATTTTCAGCGAATAATACTACCTGGTAATTGTATCATGGACCGAGTAAAATATGTGCATTTTTGCTCGGTGTACATGGCAGCGAGCACCGTGCAACAGTGTTGCTGGGTGGTGAAAGGAAAGATTTGGGCGTTTAAGTAGCTGAAAAGTACATTTTGTGAAGAAAAGTGCTACTATTGTACTATAAGAGTATGAAGAAAATTGTTGTACGAAACCCTTGTTGGAATAAAGTGTAGGAGAAAAAACAAGGAACTGAATAGGGGCTTTCAGACGGACGTACATGTCAGCCGACATTGTACGACTACAAACTAACGGGAATATTTTGTTGAGGTTTCAAACGATCGGACATGTACGACGACTTCATTTTTTGCAGGCTCTCGAGCGTAACACATCGGTAAAAAACCGAAGTAAAAACCTTTTTCGTTTTGCCTAAGCCGATGTTTAACGATGAAAACTTTATAGAAATGATAAATGCAGCGAGTCGGACCGACATGCTTTCACACGTCCGACCGTCTCATTTGCTTTCGAACGATCGTACATGTCGTCGGACATGCCCAAGTCCGCCCTATTAGGGGCTTTCACATGAACGTACATGTCAGCCGACATTGTACGACGACGAACTAACGGGAATATTTTGTTGAGCTTTCAAACGATCGGACATTTACGACGACTTCATGTTTTGCAGACTCTCGAGCGTAACACATTGGTAAAAAACCGAAGTAAAAACCTTTTTCGCTTTGCCTAAGCCGATGTTTACTCGATGAAAACTTTATAGAAATGATAAATGCAGCGAGTCGGACCGACATGCTTTCACACGTCCGACATGTCGGACCGACCGGCAGAAAAATTAAAAATTTTTGATTTTCTCCCGACATGTCGTCCGACCGTCTCATTTGCTTTCGAACGATCGTACATGTCGTCGGACATGCCCAAGTCAGATGACATGTACGTCCATGTGAAAGCCCCTAATGAAATGTCAAAACATGCTCGGCGGGCATATTTCTGTCGTATGACCTACCAACGTGCAAATTGAGAAAAGAGAATAAAAGTGTTCATTGCACGCCGAGCAAACGAGCAACAAAAGGGTATCTTACGTAACCCATGAGTGAGGTACGATACTAGCTTCGTGACTTGGTTTGTAGATAGTATACACACCCTTTCATCGTATAGTTTTTAAACTTATATTTATTATTTATGCTTTTTCCATTTCAGTCCTTCTTATGATCAAATTGTGTTATTAAATGTTTACACACAATTGATCGAGACTTGGAAATACTAGTTTTACGTCAACTCCGAACAGCTGAGAGCCTGAACAGAATCAAAGCGATTAGCGATTGGCGATATTTTCAAGCAATAGAATGCATGAAAACGTATGAACACGTATGAAATCAAAGCGCTGGTCTTCGATCGCGACGATCCTCTCTTTGAGTGGTCTCAAACATGATAAGTGTTGCCGTATTTTTCCTAATGATACGTACGTTCAATGCTATTTTCTTAAGTTTTATTATCTTCAAACATTTGTTGTCTGTGTTTCTGTTTTCTTCATGTCAATTATTCATACACAAAAAAAAACATTCTGACAATTCAGTCTGAATAGTTCGCCAATCGCTAATCGCTTTCATTCTGGACGTGTTCTAAAGCTAGGTCCACACGATACAACGGCTGTACAATCGCTCATCGTACAGCAGTTGGCTAATTTTACCATTCGACCGTGCAATATTGCAATAACTTCGTCGCACGCTTGCATCCAAACGATACAATAATCGCACACAACCGTCAAATAGCAGCCGATATTGGTACAACCGTTGTATCGTGTAGACCTAGCTTAAGGCTCATATTACACGGTGCCCATGATATAATTATACAGGTAGCATTGACAAGTATAGATTTTCTCAGCAACAAGGCACCGACCATCTGTCAAAAACAGTTGTTCGTGCAACAAGAATTAAACGAATGTAAAAATAAATGAATTCCGCAAAATATGTGCGTTAAATACACAATTATAATAATGAAAGTTGTGAAAAAATTATGTGTGATATGTGTTTAACGTTTTCCAGTCGTGGTGTTTTAATTTTAATTGAAAACTTCTTAAATTTCGTCCACATGCATCTGCAGCTGCTGAGGTTGCTGCACTTAAACGTTTTCAACCTTTTTTTTTATGTTTGCACTTAATAACATTAAGTTTACAAATTATTTTCGTTCTAGTAATAATAACTCACTATTGATTAAATAAAATAGGCAATATTTTGTAAGAAAATGTTTGGTTATTTGCAAGCGCTGAAACATAAACAATGGCGAAAACATAAGAAATAATTGAACGCTCTCTTTCTAGACATTTTTTTTGACAAATGGTCGTTGCCCAAGCAACTGTCAATACTACCTTATATTATTATATCATGCACGGTGCCCGTTTGCCCGGCGTACAATCGATTTTGTTGTTGCTTTTAACGTAAAACTGTCAAAAACAATTGAGAGTGTGAGAGGATAAACATTTGGAACAGCGGGCAAAATATGTTCATTCTAGCCCGGTGTCGATACAGCGTACATCGTGCAAAACAGTGTTGCTGGGTGGTGAAATTAAAGATTTGGGTGTTTAAGTAGCTAAAAAGTACATTTTTTGAAGAAAAGTGCTACTATTGTACTATAAAAGCTGGTTTCACGACCATTAGTTAACCAATTGGTTAATTAACTAAAGGCTGTTAGTTAACTACAACTTTTTATGATTTGGGTTTCACAATTCTTTATAGCATGTTCACATTGAGCTAAAATTAAGTAATTTCGAGCTTTTGTGTAATTTCGTCCGAAATGATATAATTTTAATGGTAATTTCCCATACAATTGGTTAATTTCGAAATTACCTCAAACAAGCTAATTTCGTTGAAATTACTCACGAAATTAGGCCAATATTTACTTGCAACCCTGAAATCTGAAAATTGTGTGCATTGAACACAACCTTTTTTGACACAATAAGAATCTTGTTATCAAAAAGATTGTTGTTTTTAAATTGAATAAAAATAAACAAAACAGGTTGTTGATTTTCAATATTAAATCTTGGCGTTTTTTTTTCATATGATTTATATCATTTATTACAGAATCTTCACATTTTTCTGTATCTTCAAGCTCATTAAAATAAAATAGGACAACTCTTGAAATTTCCTCTGGATTCATACTGCTGTATTGTGTTCAAAAATTATACATGATAATAATTAATTGACAGAAAAAAAATTAAACGTCAAACAAAATTATCAAAACACAGTGTGAACACTTTTCCACAATTTCGAAATTATCTCACGAAATTACTTAATTTTAGCTCAATGTGAACATGCTATTAGTTAACTAATGGCAATTTTGTTAAGAAAATATGGCAACATTATATAAAACATATGTTTTTGGTAAATGCATTAAATACGTTTCTTTTGCACAATGGACAAAATTAATGCAACAAACGCGAGATGTTCCAATTTTGCACAAAAAGAAATTGACCCCCTATTGGACATCGTGCAAAAGTATAAAAGCATAATTGAGTGCAGAAAAAAAATAACAATGTTAGTCGAAACGATTTTAAAGAGACGGTTATCTAGGGTTAAAGAAATTTTAATGTGAATTCGACTATATCTATGCTAATATTTGACCGATCACGATAATTTGGGTATCATTCGATAACAAACAAATATCTTCAAAATAATTTATAAAACAAAAATTTGGTACTCAATCTAATTACACCACAGATGGTTTTTCGGCATGATACATATTTTTTTTTATAAAACCGTTATTTTCTTCAAAAAGTACGTAATAAAAGTAAGTAGAATATAACATATGGTAATAGCTGAAACATTAACCTTTCGTTTGGCGTATAATATGTTATACTTGGTTCCCCTATTTCTACCATTATTCTCATTTTTATATTGTTACTAGATTAAACAGAACAATCATACGGTTTTTATTTTGCTTTATAAACATACAATTTTGATGTACTGTTGATAAACATCAACAACTTTCATCTTCATCACGAAGCACAGAAGAATCGCAAACACATCGCACACCTATGTAAAATAAAAAAGATTATTCCAATTATATTAATTATGATTCGCATCGTGTTCTTTTTAAATAAGATATACGGACTCACGTTTTATTTCACAAAAAAAAAAAAAAAAAAAAAAAAACAGAATAATTGTGCAATTTGTAAAATGCAGAGCCACTTTTTTTATAAAAATTAGTAAAAATATCAACATGTACTTCAGAATATAACAAACAACCTTTGATTAAAGTCTATCTGGCTCCTTTTACAGGAAAAGTACATTATGTAAAAGGCAGAACCGCTAAAAAAAATTATTCAATAACTCAAAATACATCGAAAATTTGATGAAGATCTTTCTTGTACCATTTACAGTATAAATGCACAATTTATAAAGCAAATCAAAAAGATTCAGCCCAATTATATAGCATGTTCACATTGAGCTAAAATTAAGTAATTTCGAGCTTTTGTGTAATTTCGTCCGAAATGATATAATTTTAATGGTAATTTCCCATACAATTGGTTAATTTCGAAATTACCTCAAACAAGCTAATTTCGTTGAAATTACTCACGAAATTAGGCCAATATTTACTTGCGACCCTGAAATCTGAAAATTGTGTGCATTGAACACAACCTTTTTTGACACAATAAGAATCTTGTTATCAAAAAGATTGTTGTTTTTAAATTGAATAAAAATAAACAAAACAGGTTGTTGATTTTCAATATTAAATCTTGGCTTTTTTTTTCATATGATTTATATCATTTATTACAGAATCATTTTTCTGTATCTTCAAGCTCATTAAAATAAAATAGGACAACTCTTGAAATTTCCTCTGGATTCATACTGCTGTATTGTGTTCAAAAATTATACATGATAATAATTAATTGACAGAAAAAAAAAAAATTAAACGTCAAAAAAATTATCAAAACACAGTGTGAACACTTTTCCACAATTTCGAAATTATCTCACGAAATTACTTAATTTTAGCTCAATGTGAACATGCTATAATTTCGTTGAAATTACTCACGAAATTAGGCCAATATTTACTTGCAACCCTGAAATCTGAAAATTGTGTGCATTGAACACAACCTTTTTTGACACAATAAGAATCTTGTTATCAAAAAGATTGTTGTTTTTAAATTGAATAAAAATAAACAAAACAGGTTGTTGATTTTCAATATTAAATCTTGGCGTTTTTTTTTCATATGATTTATATCATTTATTACAGAATCTACACATTTTTCTGTATCTTCAAGCTCATTAAAATAAAATAGGACAACTCTTGAAATTTCCTCTGGATTCATACTGCTGTATTGTGTTCAAAAATTATACATGATAATAATTAATTGACAGAAAAAAAATTAAACGTCAAACAAAATTATCAAAACACAGTGTGAACACTTTTCCACAATTTCGAAATTATCTCACGAAATTACTTAATTTTAGCTCAATGTGAACTTGCTAATAAAACATTTTCCTATACTATATGATTGTACTGATCAACCTAAAATATAACATAACAGCGAAAATCTGTCAAAATAAAAGAAAAAGTATAACATGTTGTATACCAAACAAAAGGTTAATATTTTAGCTTTCAATTAATTACATCTTTATTTAATCTTTATAACGCATTTTTAAGAGAAAATAACGGTTTTATGCAAAAATAAAACATGTTATGCAGAAAAACAGTCTGTATCGTGGCCGATTTACAAAAGAATATTTTTTTTTCATTTCATATTAAATTCAGGTCGGATAAATATTAGCAAAGATATAACCGAATTTAAATATTGGTTCGGTTGAGTAAACATTTTTTTGAAAAACCGATATATCGATTAATTATCGAGAAATCCTTCAGCGAATCTTATTTTCTCAAAGAGTACTTCAAAATTGCATACTCAAATCGAGGGGCCACGGAAATCGTAATCTCCCCGAAAAATTAATTTCAATTGATACAATAGTGCAATAATTCGCGAACTTACCTCTATATGTTGTTTGGTAACATTTTACTTGCAGTAATAATGAGACTTGCATATCGCACTCCATCTGCACTTGTGAACAGACACAACTCAAAATTTCAAAATTTTCAGGAGATGCAAAAAACTAGTTTGTTTTATAAAGGAATCCATGCAAAACAAGAAGACTACACGAGCTTTTTTAATTCAAGAGTAAAAGATTGCAAAATTTTGATAATTGATGGAGGTTATCACCTCGAATACTTTAACATTAAAAGTGCCTGTTTTGAAGATGAAGTGCGATATATTTCTTGATATTCACAGTGCTGCCGTTGTCACTTTTCAATGGAAAAATGTAGTAAACATAAATAATATTTTCTTACGAACTGGATTCACTTTCAAGTATTTTTGGCAAAAGAAAATTACTTTTTGATTACTTTTCATGTTTTGTATGAAAAAAAGCTTTACTGGAGACCTTGAATTTAAAATAAGGAACTGAAGGAGCACCACGCGATCAGCTTTCACTTTTGAATGCAAGGAAGTGCTGGCATTTTTGCATAATTAAAAATCATAGTCATATGTTTTTACTTTTATAAAATATGTTTACATTTTCTTCAATTATAATTTTTGATATTATAAAATTGAAACACCTCTCAAAATAATTTGGTAAGACGTAATTTTTGACACATAATTTTATATAGTTATTTTTTGTCATTTAATTTCTAAAGGTAGATATATTTTTATGTTTAAAGTTTCTGACCTTTTCTTCATTTTGACTTTTATTTTGAACTCGTCTTATTAATAATACAAGATCTTTGCTTACGGAAATAAATAAACGTAACTTTTTATATTATTGGATGCCACTAAGTTATAGGCACGGGGGCCTTTCTTATTTTGATTTAACAAGTTTCACTTTAATGAAATAAACACGATTTTGAAGTTTTGAAACTTTAAAAATTTTATGAGTTTAGCAATTTAAAAAAAATTAACAAGTGATATAAGTTCCGCTATTAATAAATGAAGAAGACTATATGAAAATCTTAAAAATTGTAATGACATATTCTCTTCAATGTCTATTTTGGTACTTACTCCGTCAAAAATGCTATAAGGCCAAAATCAGTATTAAAGAGACCATAATCACCAAAATATAATTGAGACATAATTGCTTATTTCTTTATCACCATCACTATTACAAAAGAAATATCCAATGGGGGGATGCAATAATAACAATAAATTCTTGATTTTTGGAAATAACGAAGTTTTATAACAAAAAATACAACGTTTAATTACAATTTAATAATAAAAACCATACATATATATATATATATATATGGTTATGAAAAAATAGTAAAGGAAGCGAATTTTTATTTAAAACCGGGTAATTTATGCTTATATCTTTATTTAAATGGGTGACAAAGTGCTTTTGTTCTTAAAATTCTCATTGGCGTTTATTTTCGGAGATGTTATGTACGAGAACCTTACAAAATGATCACACGTTGTGTTCATGATACAATTACAAGGTAGGCTCATATTGGAGAGCGGGGTGCGCTAGTTGTCAAAATCAGCTGGTAATTTTGAGTTTCTCAAATTGTTATTGCTGCTTTTGTCGTTTGGCGTTTGTAGCTCCTACAGCTTTGTTGTTGCAAAATTTCATATTTCAGCAGCTATTTGTATATATAATTGGTTGTGTAAAAATATGCAGCTCATCAAACACATCTTTTATCATGCCTACAAGACCCTCAAATCAAGCTACGAATAGAAAAAATCGAACACATCAAATTTAAGCACTGGTTTTGTCTACTTCATTCAACCAATCGCAGAAGGCCAACACAATTTTTAAACGTCTGTAGACTGGAAAATAGTAAACTCCATCTTGGGGAACACTACGAAAGGCTCCAGCGGAATTTTTTTGCATAAACGGCAATTAATTGTAACTTGAATTTTACGCCGGTCGCTTTTGCTCTGGTTTTAACAAAGCGTAACAAAGAAGGGATTCTATTGCAAGCATTTATAAACAACGTTACGTTAACACAAGAAAATGTTGCAGAAAACATTAGGGCTCCTCTGCGTGGCGTTGTCTTTGGGACTGGTTGTTAGCTCTGAAAAATATGTGTTGGATCTGATTGACAGCAACTTCGAGTCAACTTTAGAACAGCATGATACATCATTGATTATGTTTTATGCTCCATGGTAAGTGCATTGAACTCAGTACTGATTTGACTAAGAAACAAATAATTTGTCTGATAGAGATACACGTCATTAATTGGTATGGGCTTTTTGCATTTTTGTTCCCAGACTGGAAGTGTAAAGTTTGAAGAAAAAAAAATCAGGACATTGGCCACGTAGCAAACGAGACGTGAACATCGAGCAATCGGTTTTTTTTTATTTTTTCTCTCGAAGTGTTTCATAGTTAGGAATTTTACTTTTTAGCAGTGTATATTTCCATAATAGTAATTGCAAAAATATCGATTCCTCGGAAAAAGGTGTGCTTTGCAATAATTTTAGATCTACTTAATATTAGCAATTTTGCCCTCGGTAGTTAGCCCCACCTCAGAATTTTGGAGGGAATATAATTTTTTTTTACTAAAGCATCGCTACTCAGCCATATTTAGTTTCTGTAAAATGTTAAAACGATATAAATCTCGGCTTACTAGTAATCAGTTTTTATCAGACATGCTTGCTGTGAAGATGAATGAATCACAAAGAAATTATTAACACATTCTTAAAAACAAATATTGTCAATATATCAAAAATTGACGAATTGAAAATTTATCCAGCCAAAGTTCTTTAATCGCAAGTCGGAAATATTAAAGCTTTTAAAATTCTCTTAAAAATTGTCCAACTGATAAAATTATTCATACCAGAATTGTTCGTCAAATTCATTAAAAACAAACATGTTTCAAATTTATGCAGGAATTGATAACATTTTCAACAATGACAATTTTTACAGAACAATTTCGTGTTAGCGATAAGATAAAACAAATAACACAAAGTTAAGAATTTACGAAAATGATGATTTCGGTCTTACATATAAGTAAAGTGTGTTTAGGTTACTAATTTGATGTTGGTCTTTTTGTTTTCAAGGTGCGGTCACTGCAAGAAACTGGGGCCTGAGTATACAAAAGCAGCAGAACTCTTGAAAGGAAATGATCCACCAATAACCTTGGCCAAGGTAATAATAATTTTTGTGTTTGTTGCTGTTGAAGTTTAATATATGTTAATATCTAAAGATTGACTGTACAGAGGGTGGTAAAGAGACTTGCAACAAATTCCATGTCAGTGGCTATCCAACATTGAAGATCTTCAAACGTGCTGAATATTCGCAAGACTACTCTGGACCACGCGAAGCTCACGGCATTGCTAAGTTCATGCGTAGACAAGTCGGTCCAGCCTCAAGAGCAATCGAATCACTTGAAGATTTCGTGAAATTCCTTGACACGAAAGATGCAACTATTTTTGGCTATTTCGAAGATGTGAATTCAGATGTGGCTAAGAATTTCATGAAGTTTGCCGATAAGAATCGTGAGAAGTATCGTTTTGGACATTCGAGCAATGCTGAAATCTTGGAGCAACAAGGAGAAACGTAAGAGATTAAATTGTTTTCGAGGTTTTTTTGTGTATATGTATATATATTAATTATTTATTTTATAATCGTGCCAACTATTTTGTGAAAATAAATTTACAATAAAATACTTTATATTTAATATAAATGTATCATGTTCTTCCTATTGCAGTGATGCCGTTGTACTCATTCGTGCACCTCACTTGGCCAATAAGTTTGAACCATCAACAGTTAAATTTGAAGGCTCGTCAACATCGGATTTGCAAGACTTCATCAAAGAGAATATGTAAGTTTCAATTCATGTATAGTGTTAATGTAATTGTTTCAAATATTCGTTTGCAGGCACGGCTTGGTTGGACATCGCACCCAAGATACAGCACGCGACTTCCAAAATCCCTTGATCACAGCTTACTATAGTGTTGATTATGTTAAGAACCAAAAGGGAACAAATTATTGGCGCAATCGTGTGCTCAAGGTTGCAAAGCAACTCGCTGGCAAACTGAACTTTGCTATTAGCTCCAAGGATGATTTCCAACACGAATTGAACGAGTATGGCTATGATTTCGTTGGTGATAAACCAGTTATACTAGCACGTGATTCTAAGAATCTCAAGTACTCGCTCCAGAAAGAATTTTCTGTTGATAACCTGCATGAATTTGCTCAGCAACTTTTAGATGGTGAGTTGGAAGCTTATATTAAGTCTGAACCCGTCCCAGAAAAGAACGATGATAATGTCAAGATCGCTGTTGCCAAGAATTTCGAGAATGTCGTCACAAACAATGGAAAAGATACACTGGTAGAGTTCTATGCTCCATGGTGCGGTCACTGCAAGAAACTGACTCCCATTTACGAGGAGTTGGCTGAAAAACTTAAAGACGAAGAGGTCGCAATTGTCAAGATGGATGCTACAGCAAACGATGTTCCGCCAGAGTTTGAAGTGCGCGGCTTCCCTACTCTATTCTGGCTGCCAAAGGACTCCAAAAACTCACCCCAGTCGTACAATGAGGGACGCGGAGTAGATGACTTCCTTAAGTATATAGCTAAACATGCTACTAATGAACTGAAGGGCTACGATCGTAGTGGCAAGCCTAAGAAAACCGAACTGTGAAGGGTGTCAGACAATGTGTAATATACAGGGGGGAAAGCAATGAAATTTTAATATTTCAGTGCACTTTTATAAAAAAATACATTTTTCTCATACTTTCCATCATAACTTCGATCTGTTTTTTAATTGAGATATAGAGCTAAGCTATAGTTTACGAGTCGATTGATAAAAATAATCTCTGAATACATTGACCGAAATTTTAAATGTCTGAATTTACAACTAAGGTAATGAAACGAATTAGTGATTAATTAAAAAATTGTCAGAATTACTCGGAAGTTCTATCATTAAACAAAATTGGCTTGATTTTTGAGTATACCCCTCATTTTAATAAATAGTAATGAAGAATGCATTTCAAATGTAGAAAAGTCTAAGCACAGCATTAATGATAAATTTAAAAAAATAAATAGTCTTTTTTTACAAAACAATATAAATTCAATTTTTATTTATGAGATCTGCATTTTATGCCTAGGGTTTCTTTGTACGAGCAAAAAGTTTACGAAATGCAGCTGAGCCGTGTCAGTTTGTGCTGCCCGATGATCGCTGCAACATTTCTATGTACCAATCCGGTAAAAATGAATGCTCCGTTTTGCCCTTAATGCACTCATAGGAAACGCGTGAGGTACTTGAGTTAAAGTAGAATTCGTAAGTCGTGTATGGGCAGTTTTCACTGGCCATAACCTCACGCAAGGTTGAAAAAAACTGTATAAGAAAGTTGGCGCAGGCTGTGGGTGTCCAGTAGTTCTAAGTGTAAAAAGCAGTTTCGTTTTAAATTTCTCGGAATTTTTTATTTTGAACTTACCAAACCCTGCTTGGGCAGTGAACGCACTTCCAAGTGTTCTATTTTCTTAACTAAACCTTTATCGGTGCGCAAACCTACGTAAATATCTTGAATGCCTACAAGGAAAGATTGGCACCACCAGTTGCGTGTCTTAAAACGATTATAGGTTTGTTGTTGGCGTGGGTTAAGATCACCCTGACTTGTTTTCAGTTCAACAAATTTTAAATTGTGTAAATTACTTTTTTCGTCACTGAAATATAGTCTTCAGATAAGATTTTTGTAAACAATTATGTACCATATGAATGTAACATACAGCTGTACTGGCTGCTCGCTTATAATTGCATCAATTTCAGCACCATATAAAATTTCCATACCATTGAGTTTAGTTTTGAAAACGCACGAAAATTCCGAACATTCATCAACCGATGCGCTTGTGTCTGGTTCAATGAATGGCGACTCTGCAAATAATTATTATAATTTTAAGGAAAGGACGTGGAATCAAATATAAAGGTAGAAATATTAAACACCTGACAAGCAGTACTGCTCGAATTTAAATCCCCATGCAGACATATTCTTGCACTCTTGTGTTTCATTAGCGCGCTGGAATTTATCATATTCAGAGTCACGTTTACATAAGTAAAACGATCCCATGTATTTGGTGACGTGTATACACCAGTCCTGTCGAAACTCGTACGGCGTACACATGAGCAGCCGAAGCAGTCCCCGCCAGCATATAAATTCTGCATTAATGCTCGGCTTAGTAGGCTGAGATTTCTCCTGCTTGTTCAAGAGCTTTTCTTTATGGTCGTAAATAAATTGCAACACATGATCCAAGCGTTCATCATATGCCGACTCCGGTTTCTTGATGGACAGCGATATGCCTTTGTTGAGGTCTAGTGGAAAATTTTTAGGTTGCTTAAAGTAACGTAGGTTTCGGGCTGTGGGCTCATAGTCCCGGTCGGTTGACACGCTAAAGTAACCTATTGGCATTGGCTTTTCAAATTTTGGAAATGGAAGATTGTCGTCACGGTATGGGCGTGCCCGGAGACCAGTATCCACTTTAAATTTCGGCTCCGTATTATTGGAAAACATAATAGACAATTCGATAAAAGCCGCGAAAATATTTCTTGGGTTAATCGTTGATTTCAAGCGGTTGCACAAGTACGTACTCTTGTAACAATTTTAATACGTTTTTATTATTTAAATCCGAAATACTTTCCGTACTAATGCAATATAGGAAGACTAAATTTCCCCAAAAATAAACCCGTTATTTTCTTTAAAACTATCTTACTTTAAAAATTTTATAGGTAAAATAATTTGTAATTTATAATTTATTAATAATTTATAGTTTTATTTATAACTATATGATATAACTATAACTATACCCGGTTTTACTCGGGCGAAAAAATGTAAAATTTTGATATATATTTGATAATTTTTTTTTTTATTTTTATTCATTTTGAATTTTTGTAATTTTAGGTGCGTTTTTTTGGCATCGCTATATGCGCTTAACAATATTTTTCATACAAAAAATTGCTTAGCTAAGACAGGATAATTATAGCCGCTTAGCTCATAGTCGCCGATAGAAACACTATTGCCAGATTAAGAAAATGATAGTCTACGTAATTTATTGGCATCACTTTTTGAAAAACAACCATGTTTATGTCACAAAAAAAAAAAATCACAATCAAAAGTAAACAAAGCAACAAATGATAAAATATGTTCTATTTGCACAGAATGGCAATGGCAATGGCACAGAATACACCCTCATCCCAGCCGTGAATTACCTCGTCTTTGCCAATGGTGAACTTGAAAGGCCTTTGGCGATCACGCGATGAATCAAATTTCTTTCCATCAGCCAGAGTTCCAGTGTAGTGCACAGAGACCACTTGTCCATTCTTGGGAAACGTGCATTCAAGCATTCAATTCAAGCATGCCAGAAAGAAAATCAATGTGGACATTGACTTGGAAGTGGAGTACCTCTTTGAGGCAATCAATGTGCCAGAGTCACCAGAACTGGAGCCTGAGATGCCTTCTACATCCGCTGCTGCTAGAAGCATCAAAAGGAAGAGTTCTTGAGACCTGTATTATGCAGAGACGAATTTATTAGTTTTCTTACTTGAGTTTCCTCAGAGCTGTCCATTTTGAGCAGAAAATGTTTGAGAATTGAGCAGAAATGAGCAGAAAACAGTTAGATAAAAATAAACTTTGTCAATTTGTGCTTATAAATAATAATGTTCAACAGCAACACGCAATGCTGCCAAGTTTTGAAAAAAAAATTAAGCGAAATATTAAGTGCCGATGAGCGTTTTTTTGGACAAGCGTATATAGCGATGCCAAAAAAACGCACCTTTTGTTTGCATAAAAATTAATGGTGTAGTGAAAGAATCATGACAATTTCTCCATTCGTTTCTGAGTTATACTCTCAAATCAAAAATAATAGAAATCAGATTACGCCTTCAGAGGCAGAAAAAGTTGCACCGTTCTGCGCAAGACGTTAGGTCTTTCGTGACGTAGATAGGAAAAGACTCTTTCTCTGTTCTTCTCACTGATTTTCTGTTCGTGCAAGAAAATACGAAAGATAGTGCGAAATAGTTCTGTACGATTTTTTTCAGCTACAGTCATTTTTTATGTTTTGCTCAGTGAAAAACAGCTGATTTTGACAATGTGTCGATAATGACGTAGGCAGACATGCGCATGGCATAATCTTTTATTTATTATTTTTGGGCCATGTCTATACAACATGTTGGACCGTTTTAGATTGCTGCCATATAACTATAAAAAAAGTAAGGCATGTTCCTACTTGGCTTACTCGGTATTTGAGTGAAAATTTAAAATTTTTTTTATAGGAAAAATCGCAAGAGATAATGGAAAGTTTTTTGACACTATAAAATTATTTACATAAAATTTAAATTTTCAACATTTTTTATGTATGAAACTTTAATTTGAAGTTGACGTGTTGATATCGGAAAGAGCTGATGGTTACCACAATAACTGAAGTTTTGCATCACCTAGAAAAAAAAAATTCATAAATAATATGAGTATAGTTATCGTGTGAATTGAAATTTTTAAGTGTAACAAAAGTTCACATAAAAACTATACATGCGGAAAGTATGCGGTAAATTTGGAAGGCAATTTTGAATAACGATGGTAACCAGGAGTAAAAAAGTAATTTATAGATTTATTAAAATTTGATACATAAAAAATGTTAAAAATTAATAGAAAAGAATATTTTTAAATAATTTTTTAATGTATTTATTCACCCCAAGAAACTTTTCCATTATCTCTCACCGTTTTCCAGTAAAAAATTTTAAATTTTCACTCGAATACCAAGCGTGCCAAGTAGGAATATGACTTAATCTAAGGACGTTTGTCAACACCAAGAACAAAATTAATAAGAAAAGGATGGATATAAAATTTTACTAATACGAAAAGTCTGGTACTTCGTATTTAAATAATAAAAACGTATCAAAGTACGTACTTGTACAACATTGCTACGAAGATTGCATAAAAATCGAACGTAACTTTAATGCATTGATTAACAACTGATCACCAGCTGTTTTAATTTAAGAAAATAAAAAAATAGTTAAAAGCGTGCACGTTTTTGTTGAAAACTTCCCAATCCATTATCGTACAAATGGAAAACAGTATTAAACAGAACAATTTGTAATGTTACTGCACTAAAAAGTTTAAAAAAATATGTTGTTGTTCTGTCCAACATGCGGTAATATATTAATGGTAGAAGAAGACACCACAGGTCATCGCTTCTCGTGCAACACTTGTCCCTATATTTGCAATATTAATAAAAAAATTTCAACACGAACCTATCCACGGCTTAAGGTAATTGTTCCAATTATTTGAGACGCAATATTAATTTAGATCTCTGCCACAATATAGGAAGTGGATCATGTTATGGGTGGTGCAGCTGCTTGGGAGAACGTAGATTCAACTGATGCTGACTGTCCGGCTTGTGCTCACAAACAAGCTTATTTTATGCAGATGCAAACTCGGTCTGCTGATGAACCTATGACAACATTTTATAAATGTTGTAATCAATTGTGTGGACATAACTGGAGGGACTAATATAAACAAAATAAAAAAAGAAAAAACCTTTCGATGAAGTTAACAAAATTTCTACAGAAATACATACATCTATCACTGCAAAAGCATACCTTTTCTACAATGTTGCCTTCTTTCGAGCAACTTCCATCGAAAATACATCCGGTGAATGAGCCAAACACACTTAAAATAGCACGCAGCTGCTTACAAGCGGGCGAAGTTATAGCTCTACCAACCGACACTGTTTACGGTCTAGCGTGCAATGCTAACGATGAGAAGGCAATTCAAAAGTTGTATGAAATTAAAGGACGAGACTGTCATAAGCCAGTGGCCATTTGTGTCAAAGACCTTGTTGCATTTCGCCGCTATGGTAAAGCTGAGCATATAAACGATGCGCTGTTGGAGCGTTTGCTACCGGGACCCATAACAATAGTCATCGAACGTTCACATAACTTGAGCAACCGTTTTCTCAACCCAAGTACCAATAAGATTGGTATTCGTATTCCAAATTTCCAATTCATTCAGCAATTGTGTGCGTTGTGCAATGACCATCCATTAGCGCTGACAAGTGCAAATCGAACAGCTCAACCCAGCAGTCTTAATGTGCAAGAGTTCTCATCGTTGTGGCCCCAGTTAGGTGGAATCTTTGATGCTGGTCAGCTGGGAATTACCGAAGAGTGTCGCTCGGCTTCAACTGTAGTTGACTTGTCACAACCTGGAAAATTCAAAATAGTACGTGCGGGATGTGCGCTTAAACCAACACTTGAACTAATGTCCGAATTCGGTATTAGAAATATTGAACTGCTAAGCAGTTAATAGCAACTTAGTTTCAGTTAGAATTAAGATTAGTTGTAGTCCGGTATATGAAATGTGACAATTGAAAATAAAATAAACTTTGAAAAATCTAGGCATTCTTGTTCGTCATATTTTTTAGCTCATTCGATGAAAGTGAACGAAGTTCTTTGATTTTTTCTTTCAGACATGAATTATATTTTAAACAATAAAGACCCGCTAAATGCTGAACATAATTTAAAATTTGGTGAATAACATTTTGCTAAAATCATATTCCAGCAATGATTACATGAAGTGTCCTTAATTATTTTAACTATATACAAAAACCATCTCAACAGTTTCTCGTTACCAAACCAGTTACACTTTTATTTTGTTGCTTAAACCCAACACTGCAGTCGATGTAATATTCATGCTACGGATTGCAATAATTAGATTTCGCTATTTGAATAGGTCTTCGTCTTCGTGGTAATTCAGAGTTAATGCTGCGCCATCTTTCCGGTGGCCAAACGATAAACGTTGCTCGTGCTGACATAAGTCCTAAGGCAATTGGTCCGAATGTATTGCTGTCGAGTGAGTGCCCTGTATGATCGCCTTCGACCCAACAGTGACCTTCCGGAATACGCACTATTTCATGCTTGTAGCCTATTGTGGATACCACGTCGCCTTGCAGTCCTACTACTCGTTTTATTATTTTTTGTTTTGGATCTTTTGGTGAGGTCAACGACACAATGTCACCTCGAGAAATGGTGTTGTTGCGCACGGACCAACGTGAGAGGAACACATAATCTGCTTGGCAAGGATCAGGATTTAGAGATGGTTGCATTGAAATTCCTGTTTATTGAAAGTGTTTTAAATTGAATTAAATATCTGTGAACGACTCTTTACCATCGACTCTGGCGACATAGCCAACACAGTCAACAAACGTAATGCCGATAGGTATTCCAATCACAACCGATGTAATAACACGCCGCATTGCCATTTAGTTGGCTTTCTGTATTTTAACAGAGATAATCTCAACTTGACAAATAGCAATGTTCTTTTAAGATTCTGAGTTTTATTTATGTTTATTAATTTTTTTAATAAAATATATATTTATTTAAAATTTTTATAATAAAAAAAATAGTTACATTTTTCCATTTTGTTAAAAAAATATAATTATTTGAAGGGAAAACAACTTATCTAAGAAAGGTTTGTTCGATTTGCAAAGAAAAAGCAATTTTTGACATGTTTTGGTGAATAGAATAAGAATTTTTAGGCCGTGTGCTATTTGGAAACATTTCACTCGTGGTAGGAAAGAATTTACAGAGTTGAATACAATTTCTATGGCCGTATGATAATGCTTACCATGACGGAATTTCGTTTAAATTAATAAATTTAGGCTTTGATCCCTTTGTTGTAAAAATTTTTCATAGCTTCTTCAGTAACCGAAAATTTTGTGTTCAAATTAATAACTACCTTTCCGACATAGGTTCTATTAAAAGTGGTGTGCCCCAAGGCTCTATTCTTGCCCCTCATTTGTATAACATCTTTATATCTGACTTCCCAC
Organism: Pherbina coryleti; assembly: GCA_943735915.1. Classification (NCBI taxonomy): domain Eukaryota; kingdom Metazoa; phylum Arthropoda; class Insecta; order Diptera; family Sciomyzidae; genus Pherbina; species Pherbina coryleti. The sequence continues at coordinate 6,175,713 of OX030950.1, forward strand.
ATGAATGGAATGGCTCCAGAGGTATTCTCTATGCTGGTGATTCTTTATTATACGCACATAATGTTTCCTTGACAATAGCTCTGGGTTTAGTATCAAGTCATCTTTCTTTGGTGCACAGTTCTAATGAAAATTGGGGTATCAAAATTAACACTTCAAAGTCAGTTGCAATTTGTCTTCGTAATGCTAGTGGTAAATGTACTAAATTTGTAGTTCCCGAAAGCAAAAAATGAAGTTTGTCGTTAAATGGAGAATCTATACCTTTGAAGAATAGCTTCAAATATTTAGGTGTTTATTTTAACAAGTTGTTTACATTTAATGAGCATTGCAGACTTTTTTTAAAAAAAGCTTACAGAATTAAGAGCATGTTCGCTAAGCTTTCAAATAGTAAATATCTAATGAAGAAAACGAAGCTTCTTATATATAAAGTTTGTATTCGCCCAGTATTAGTTTATGCATATCCAATTTGGTTCTCTATTTCTCCCACAGTTGCCCACGAAATTTAAATTCTTGAGCGAAAGATACTTCGATTGTGCATTGATAGGCATTATGAGTCGTATGTAAAAAAATATTCAAATAATTTTGTATACACAGAAGCAAATGTATATCCTTTTTGTTACTATGCTTTTACTCCACTTGATAGATTCATAAACAAATTGGCTCTACATGATAATAATTTGCTTAGAGATGTATTTGAACATCAAAAATTATTTAATTGGTCTAATATTTATTATCTCTCTCCAATAAGTTTTTTAAATGAAAATTTTTCTTTGGATATAGATTTAACTGCATAACTTTTACCAAATTTTTATGTCAATTCGACTGCAAATACTCATAGAGGGTAGTTGCTTTTTGTAATTAGTATTATTAATCATTATTACAAATTAAAAAGAAAAATATCTATATATTAAATTCATAACATGAAAATGAATCAATTATTGTTATTTACTTTAAGTTTACATTTATATATAGTATTGACATGTTTGTTTGGTTTTAAAATTTTTTTAAATTTGTAAAAAACCTTTACAAGAAAAAATTATATGCCGGGAGCAAGCATATCATACTTAAAAGAAAAAAAATTTTATTATAATCATTTTGTAATAAAAGCTTGAAGCGTTTAACTAAAAATTAATATTAGAATAATACTATAATAGTTCTAAGTTTTCTTATTTAAATATTTTTTATATCTCTTTGTAATCTTGACCGAGAAGTCTCAATAAAATTTACTTTACTTTACTTTACTTCTATGGCCGTGTGCTATTTGGAAACTTTTCACTCGGATGATGAAATTTTGACAGTCTGAAAGAGAATATTTGGCACTTGTGAGGTGGATATGACTGTCAAAAATTCATGTAGCTCCAGGGGCTAGTATAAATTTTGACAATCGGAAAGAGAATTTTTGACACAAGCAAAAATGGAAAATTGTTATTTTTGCTGTGCCAAAGGACGATTTTATTTTTTTTATTATAGAAATTTTGAAGTTTTAGATTTCGGTGGTGTATTAGCACAAGCATATAATTTTATTTTCAAAATAGTTTTTTCTATTTTGTTTGAGTCAACATTCGCTTGTCAATTGCCAAAATTTATACAAGCCCCTGAGGCTACATGCATTTTTGACAGTCACATTCAGCTCACAAGTGCCAAATGTTCTCTTTCAGACTTTCAAAATTTCATCATTCGAGTAAGAGCCTGAACAGAATCAAAAATCGTTGCGACCAACGACCCTCTCTGGTCGTCGAACGCAGAGAATGTGTCCAGAATGATGCGATTGCGATAAGCGGTTCAAAGTTGCTTTTATTTAGTATTTTTTTATTTATTTTTTCTATTTCATTTCAATGTATTGGTCTCTTCAATTGTGTGAATACATCACACACAAACAAGAAATGTCAGAAGATAACAAAAAACTAAGCAAATTTCATGAAACACAGCCAATTCTTAGCAAAAATATGGCAACACTAATGGCACTCAGAGAGAGAATCGTTGGTCGCAAGAGAAGAAATAGAATAGATTCTAAGAGCCCGAACAGAATCAAATATCGTTGCGACCGCCGATCCTCTCTGGTCGTCGATCGCAGAGAACACGTCCAGAATAATGCGATTGCGACTGACGACTCAAAGTTGCTTTTATTTAGTATTTTTTTATTTATTTTTTCTATTTCATTCCAATGTGTTGGTCTCTTCAATTGCGTAAATACAACACACACAAACAAGAAATGTCAGAAGATAACAAAAAACCAAGCAAATTTCATGAAACACAGCCAATTCTTAGCAAAAATATGGCAACACTTATGGCACTCAGAGAGAGAATCGTCGGTCGCAAGAGAAAAAATAGAATAGATTCTAATTGTGCGATATATCGTTGCGGCTGCTGACCTGCGATTTCATTCTGGACGTGTTCATACATTTGCATGCATTCTATTGCTTTGCGATATCGGAAATCGCAACGATATTTGATTCTGTTCGGGCTCTAATTGTGCGATTTATCGTTGCGGAAAAAGGGCTGCGTTTTTTTCTACATTTTGCATGTATTTTCCAACAACAAAGATCGGAGGCCGCAACGATTTTTGATTCTGTTCAGGCTCTAAGTTTCAGAATAGCACACAACCTTGTGATGAAAAACACTACTTCGGCTGTGTGCTATTCGGAAACTTTTCACTCGTGGAAGAAAAGAAGTTACTGAGTTGAATACAATTTCTATTGAATACAATCCATTGAAATATAATTGTCATTTTTGATGTGCCAAAAGAACGATTAAATTTTGATAAATAGAAATTTTGTAGTTCAAGATTTCGGGTGTGTATTAGAGCAATAAATTAATGTAATTTGCAAAATTTTATACAAATATACACTGAAAATTAACATTATTTTACTTAAATCTTATATATATTACGCAAACCCAAATTTTGTCCGGCGTAAGGCTTTTTAAGTACAAGTCCAATTTTAATAAATTTAGTATGATTTGATTGGTTAAGACCTGTAGATGTGCAAACTGGACTTTTTATTTCTGATAAATTTATATTTTTTAAGTTATAGCTTATTAAAGTTTGCATATAATTGCATTTAATTGTTGTTGTTATACTGGTTTTTCTTTTATTAACAGAGCAGCTGACAACGACATTATCAAACTCAACTATTCGCTGCTCACATTTTGCTCTCTTCTGTCTCTTCTTAATAGAGCTTCTGTTAACTACAAAACGAAAGTCAGAAAAATATAATAAAAATATGCGCTTGCAAATAACGGCAAAACTCTTAGAATATTATTATTATTATTATTATAGTTGCTGGGGGCAGCAGCGCGCACCGGTGGTCGCTAGTATTTTCTATTTCTGGTTGCTATGCTGTCGGAAGCACAAAGTTTTTAACTTCCTTACGACGAACTTACAAGTGATTTTTTTCTATTTTGCTTGTATCAAAACTTTCTTGCCGATTGCCAAAATTTATACTAGCCCCTGGGGCTACATGAATTTTTGACAGTCATATTCACCTCAGGAGTGGTAAATATTCTCATTCAGAATAAAATGTTCAAATTTTATAATTCGAGTAAAAAGTTTCCGAAAATAACACAGAGAGCAAAAGAGAACAAAATTCTTAAAACAACTTTACAAATTTTCTATCCCTTTCCCTTCAAATATATATAGGAGCTTTACGAAATTAAAATTTCTAAAATTCCTTTTTTCTAGGATGAAGTTGTTTGGTTCGGTTTTATAGACATTTATTTATAATAATGGTCCTCATGAAAGCTCCCAAATGCCTCGTATACTACGTATACCTCGCAAGTTTTCACTGCGTATATCAGTTGTTCTCTTTTTCCAAACAATAAAGTTGCGTTGATCGTAAATCTCCCAAGAGTTTTCAGTTCGTAAACCTCTTATTAATTGAAGCGTATGACAACAGCTGATTTACACACTCGTAACCTGCAGGGTGTGTTCATGAAAAGCAGTATACAAATTGGAGCATATATGAACATGCGAAATTGCGAGCTTTAGTGAGGACCATTAATATAATTCATGATATTAAGTAAAAACCATGGTGTAATAATAATAAGGTGTTAGTGAATTTTTGACAACACCAAGAATAGCTTTCTTTCTGTCAAAAAATTTAGCGCGAAAGAGAGGAGCCGTTGATAGTTGTCAAATTGTGTTATTTGTTTGAGTTGCTAGATGATGATGTGTTTTAGTTTTTATAGGTTATTGTGCAAATACAGTTTAAATAAATATTAAATTCAATTAACTGTGCCGTGTTGTGTTGACAAAAAGTTATTGCAGTTGTCTTCGCCCATGTGCCAAGTTCGCCATTGAATGGTTTTGTCATTTTATCAAAAACGTGCGTTGGAAGGTGCCACCGACATGAAGCTTTGGCGAGCATGCAAATCGTCTTCCATTCACATCGACTGCTTCAATAAAATATCGAATGAAAGAATGTTCAATACATCAACTGATAATAGTCATCAAAAGAAGTGTTCATGGCATTGAGCTTCGACCAACTGCACGTTAGCTGATTTATTTTCATTCCAATTCACCATCAGCTGTTTTTGACAGGAGCAGGGCGAAAAAATTTATCATTTTGAGAGAGAAGTGTCAAATTAACTAACACCTTATTATTATTACACCATGGTAAAAACCATGTCAAATCCGTTATAAAATTATACGTCCGAGGAAATTTATACCAGAATTGTATTTCTAAATGATTGCAAATCGAGCTTAACACAAACTTAGACCTGGCAGTACTGGCTGTCATAAATTTGTTTTTTGGCTAAGCGCAACACAGTGCACAAACGGTATTTAAAAATTAAACGAAAATCACATTTATATCAAAAGGATTAGCATTGATATATTTTCAAACAAAATCCACAATGGCACTGGCAAAAGTGCCTATCGTTCCACAGTGGAATCTTCCTTCTGGATGCGCTGCGACACCTGATGGTGGATTCCTATACATCGGATCAAAAACCATCAACTACATCTCGAAAATAAAAGACAATGCACCACCACTTATGAAAGTGTTTCATATACGCCAACCCATCCAAAGTTTATCCGTAGATCCTTCTTGGCCCATAGATGGGGGTTCTCAACCCAAATTTTTTGCGGTGCTTGCACAAGACAGTTGTGTTCAAATTTGGGATTTTGAAAAGGGCTGTGCAGTAAGTGCTCACAAAGGGCACATAAGCAGATTGTCTATAGAAGGTAATGGACCACGTACATTTGATAAAGTGCTTCTCAGCTATATGAGCAATCGGAATGTGTTGTCGATGAGTTCTTTTGAGTTAGTTATTTACTGCGTTGCATCAAACAGCTTCTGTCGCAGGCCGACATTTATATCATCGCGTAACCAACAAATAACGGTGCTGCGCTGTTCACCATACAATGAGAATATTTTTGCTGTTGGCACAAGTCGAGGGTTGGTGCTTGTCTGCGATTTGCAGCAGATGCGTATTCTGTATACACTTCGAGGACACGAAGCACCAATATCTTCCTTATCATGGACTATGGTAAAAAAACAAACGCCTGCCTCAGTAGATATCAAATGCCGAACTCCTGACAAGGGGACGCAATCCACGCGTAATGCTCTTACTAAAACAACGGATAATGACTTGAGTGGAGTAGTGGTCGCTGTATCTAACGATGATATATTTGATATATACGATTACGATTACTTGGAAAACGAATTTGGAGCGCCCAGTAAGAATGAAAAGAAAATAGATGATGAGGCTGAGTTTGTTGGCATCGAGAAACCTCTAGATTCAACAACAACAACAAAATTTGATTTCATTGAGGCATGCCAGAACCTCAGAGAAGAGATCGATTCTATGAAGGAGGATGATAATCCTAAAGAAGGTAATGAAGTTACTCTAGAAGACTGCCAAAAAATTGAAAGACAAGCGAACTTGTCATCGTGTGATGAGGAAGATTCAACGGAAGGTAGTTTAGGAATAGATTCTAGAAGTTCTGATGATGATGATGGTGATGTAGATGGAGCAGCTACCAAAATATCACATTCTTTGAGGAATAATTTGGTTGCAGAGACTCAACGAATTGTGCATAAAGCTGAAGTGCACTCTACGCAGCTACAAGAGCAAGAGCCAGAACGTATTACTGAGCAGCCAGAGAACATGCAAGCAGACGATGCCAAGAACACAACGAAACAGCAGTTGGAATCAATTGCAAAGGAAATAGCTGACCATAAACTGGTGGACAGTCAACTACAAAAGGATTGCGATATTTTGTTAGCTTCTGCCGCTAGCGATGCAACATTTTCAATATGGAATACTGAAACAGGTGCTGCTTGTGATCAGCTGCGTGCACGAGGCTCTGTAAAATACGGAAAAAGTAAAGTAATTTCTCATAACTTAACATTTAACGTTACTCTGCTTTGTATTTTTAGATTCGAACATAGAAATTGCATGGATCAATGCATCCTCTTTCCTTACAACCAATCGTACGGGCGAAGTAACCATGTGGAATATGTTGCCAAATGAAGGCTCAAATACACGCTACAAATTCAAAGAAGAAAAGTGTGAATTTTTACAACGTGGTATAATGGCATTTAGCGTTTCTTTGGATAATGAAATTATTTGGACTATATCATCTTATCGCGAAATATCTTGCGAAAATATACTCACGAAACAGATGGTGGCCAAATATTGCTGTGCGTCCACTAACATATCAGCCATGCGCGAGTGTCCGGACGATATGAACAAGTAGTGTTATATATTTATTTTTTTTATTTCTATTTAATTTTCCTACACATGTTATTTATAGAATTGCACTTGGTTGTTCTGATAGACGCATCGGAATAATTGATATATCCCAATTAAGTTCAACTAATGTTTCTATAGAAAACTTTACCGCACGCATTGATTCGTCAGTATTATCTTTAGTTTGGAGTCCCGATAGCAAGAAGTTGGCATATGGAACAGTCGAAGGAACGGTAAGTTTTTGATTGGCATAAACAAATATTCTATTTAGAGTTTACTTTTATTTGCTCTCCCCACTATAGATTGGTATTGTTAATGTTGAAAATTCTAAGCTTCAGCCTTTTACCTATCATCCATTTTGTGGCAAGCCTATTTATTCAATGGATTGGAAAGAAAATTATATCTTTGTGGTTTGCAATGAAAAACTTGGTGTTTATGAAGATAATATGAACAAAAAAGGTAAGTTAAAATTTTAAAATTTTGCGTATGACTTTTCAACATTTGAAAACATGGCTTCATTTAAGTTCGAAAAAAGTTTAGATATTTTTTAATTGAAATATAACACAATTACATAATATAATTTAATAAAAGTAAATTTTTGATAATTTATTAATAGTTGATTTGTTAATAAAATTCAAATATGTCTTCTTGAATTATATGCTTGGTTTTGCGCATTTCGTTGACCAAACGAGTTTACAGTCTGGGTCGAATGTGTCTGCCGGCGTCTTAAATTTGCAAGACGAATTGTTTCGCGATGAAAATCCCATTTGTTCCACGTTGTATTGATTCTATTTGGTACTGATACATCGCCAATAATTTCCATTTCGGTCTGAGTTTGAAAATCCATGTAGGGCGAATTCTTTTCTTGGTGCTCTAGACCCTTTTCAAAACTTAATATCTGCGGTTCTAAATCAAAAAGTAAAATCATTTCAATTGAATTGAATGCAGCATTTTTAAATGCTTTCAAATATTCCGCTATATGGCGTTCAGCATATTTGCCGAATTCAAAATTGCTAAATCCAAAGCTCAAGCTCAAATTTTCACAGAGATTCTTCTTTAATATGGATGGCACAAGCAGTCCATTTGTTATAGCAATAGTCAGCGTACAATAATCAGCGGTATAATTTTTCTGCAATAAAGCAAAGTGTCAAAGTCAAGATTAATTTTGATCTGCCCTACGTTTTAGCAAACTTACAATTTTAAGCAAATCCGATGTTTGTGTCTTTTTATTGGTTTTATCTAATAGCTCAGTGAAGGCCAGTTCTGTAGGTTTATTCGTATTTTGGCTTTTTGCCTTAACTCGTTCTACAGTTTCTACGAAACACGTTTCTATAGCTTCTGAAACAAACGATTCAATTTTATCGCGAATCGTATTAATTTCTACCAAATGGTTAAAGTACAAAACAAGTGACTGCCATACATCAGAAAGGAATACAAAATGGGGCTGAAATTGAATTATGTTAAGTTTAAACTACATTTAAAAACGTAAAACCTACAAATATCAACTGTGATTCAATAGCAGTTCGATACTTTAATACATCGTTGATTTTATCTATGACGCACTTGAGCTTTTCTAAGGCTACGCTTATCAAATATGATGTCTTTTCAAATGCCTCCAGCAGTTCTCTTAAAAATCGGGCACACATGTTGTAAAGTGACACAAATTTACTGACTTCCCGTACTTTTTCTATTGGCCAATAGCAAAGCACTTTTTCCTGCTTAACATTTATTTGTATTATGTTCTCGATAGCACTGGAACCGTAACTCTTACATGCATCTATCTTTTTGAGAGAGTCGTCGAGGGCGGCTTTAGTGTTCTTTTGTGCCATTTCCAAATCAACTCGTACTGTTAAAAATGTATTGTTAATTTAATATTATTTTAAACAATAATTATACAAATACAAAGCATTATTAACTTTTAGATCAATAGATAATTTGGCTAAAATTTAAACTTACTATCACGCATATTTTCCTTGTCACCGGTTGGACTTAGATTGTTAAAGACTAAAATACCGCTAACGGTTGCACTTAAACGTTGCAAATATTCTAGACGATGATATTTTTTCTTAAGCACATAGTTCTGCAAATCTCCATGTCCCAATACACTATTTAAACTTTGTCTTGTTTGCTTGAGTAGCTAAAATAATATTTTCGGTTAAGCTAAGACAAAATAAAAACGTAAAACATATGTTTGCAAACAAACCACATGATTTTTCGGACAACCTAGATTGTAGCAGGCAATAATAAAAACCTGCATTTTCTCAAACATTTTTTCAATTTGTTCCTTATTACATGTTTCTGGATATTGCAGTATATCATCTATAAGCCGACTTAATTTCGTCTTGAAAAGGGAATCGTATTTTTCCTTGACATTTTCGATTTTCAATTCACGGCAGTTTTTGTAGAAATAACAAACTTTTAAGTTACAAACTGTTGCATCCAAAGGATTTGCATATTTTTGTATCAGGTTTCTTGAAAACTGCCTGATCTTGCAAGCAGTTATGGGTTCTCCGAAATCCAATCCATCCCTGTAATCTTGAGCTAGCAAGTTTACAAAGTGACGTGCAAAATTTCTGTCGATAGCAAGGTCACATTGTTCGCACTCCTCAATAAATTCCTCCAAAATTTTGTCCAGAACTCCTGCTTTCTGCATGTTATTTATTAATTTTGAATTGATTCGAACACAATATATTTCGATTGACAAACAAATAAACCTGAGTTGACTGACTGTTAATGCATGATTTTATTGATTAAACAAAAAACTTGTTATTGAGAAATTTGCATTCGCAAAACCGTTCTTTCACTACAGTTGGATTAATAAAAAATTTAAGGGTTATGTTTTAAAACTTATTAAAATTTTTACGTTCACCTTCTAGATGCTCATATGGTACACGGTATTCAAAGCGTTTCCGCAATTTCTGTACGCAATGAATATCTTTTTGTGGGAACTCAACGTGGACATCTACAGGTATATCGACGCAAGGCGCAGGCAACACTTTTCTTCGATCTCATCCAAGATCTAGAAATAGCGCCACGCTACATCACCGATATAGCTTGGAGTCCAATTGCAAGTGATCAGCTTGCTGTCACATCGATGGCAAATAAAATCAACATCTTAACTTTTAATAGAACTTGTGCGGTTGTGTCCCAAGTGCGTAAGATTGAAATAAAAAATCCAAAAACTGCTAATGCCTGCGTCAAATGGAGTAATCGCAACAAGAATAAATTTATGACGTGCGGTTTCGATGGAGCTATACGTATTTGGGACCTGGACTCAGGCACCGATGATGAAAAGTTCCTTCGACAATATCATTGTCCAATGACATGTGGCCTCTTTTTGCCCTCTGATGAGAATATTGTCATTTGTGCTGGCAAATCAACGTCAGTGGAGTTCTTCAATATGGTCGTTGAAAAGTCAGAGGACTATTCTCAAGCAAAATGGTTGCGATTAAATGCAAATACTTTGGAGCATGTTCAGTGGGCGATTAAGATGAAATCTCAAGGGGATGGAAAATTGTCTACAGCTGCAGAAAAACGACGTCAGAGAAGGGGCAAAGGTAAAGACTATGATGGAAATGCAGAGCATGCTGATTTGGCCCATGGTGTTTGTGCAAAGGTTGACAGCAATAGATTGTTTGCAGTTTCTACAAATGGTAGCAACAAAGAAGAATTATTAAATATGATGGATAATTTAAAAATCGCCGATCCCAATAGAGTGGTAGAACCTTTAAAATCTGATCAAATTGCTACGCATAAGTGTGGCACAATGTGTGCGGGCTCAGTTTTTATGAAGGTAAGTAAAACACTTTAAAATACACAAAGAGCTTGAATTTTTCATTAATATAAAAATAAAACTTAGAAACCAGCTACTTTATTGTATTTAACAACAAAAGAAATAAATAAGGATGCTTTGGAAAAACTGACCTATGTATTGACCAGAGAACCCACCGATAAGTCTATCATTATAGCCAAACTATTCAGTAGAAAATGCGATGCCAAGGACCTTTTGGAAGAGGAGTGTAAGTGTACAAAATTTAAATAGCACTACCTTTTTTGTTATCTTGCTTATAATCTTGTACCAGTGCACAATCATCAGCAATCTGAAACAAAGGGTATTGCCAGTCTTTTGATGCCACAACTTCAATCGAACCTTAAGGATGAAATTTTGAAATGTATTCAAAATAAACAATTAAATGAGTGGCATGTTTCAATGGCACCCAGCATTTCTTATAAGTATAAAATATCTTGCATTCGCTGCTGTTGAATGTTTGTTTTAATTTTCGTTTCCCTCAGTTTTTGGCAAAAATGTTGTCAAGCTTTAGCTGAACAGTTACTGGAGCAAGGATATGCTTTGCAAGCCGCTACTTATATGACTGCCATACACAATCAAACTGAAGCTATTCAAATGCTTATCGAAAACAACTATTTTAAGGAAGCATTGTTAATGGGGCGTGTTTATCTACAACCAGATGATCCGTTGCTACACACAATCACCGATAAATGGATCTCGTATCTCGATACTACAGGGAATCTGGCTGGAGCTGCATTACTGTTAGTTTGAGTTTTATTGAGTTGATTTAATACTGCTTAAAATACATTTCTGTTGGTTTTTTCAGATGTGCTCTGTCTTGCCAAATGAATAGAGGACATGACATTTTATCCAAAGTACGCAACATGCAGCCCGATGTGGAAAAAGTGCTGCAACTACTGAAAATCAACAAAAATTTCAATAACGTTAATTGTTAAAACTATTGAACATCGTTTTGTTATTCCATTTTTTATATACATTGAATGTGAAGAAAAAAAAAAGAATAAAAACTTGAATAAATAAAATTTACTTGAATAAAAGAAAGTTCATAACTAAAAAGGCTTTCAATTATAGACGTTAGAAAATTAAGACTTCTTAGAAGGCGAGTATTTATGGTGTGGCTTAAGCCGTATGATTTGAAGACAATAATGCCTTAATTAATTCTATTTCATTAAATAATAGCTATTAATGGCAAAGTTATGTTAAAGCAAAAAAGTTAAAATGGTACCTAGCACCACAGGGAATTCAAAGTAACATCTTGTACAAAGTTAAATTGATTTAATATTTTCTTACACAAAAATGTAACAGAAATAATCTTTATAAGAGCGAGAAAAAGCATAAAACTAAAACTAACAACAGCTGCGAGTCGCTGCTGACTAGCATGCAAACCAAAAGTCGACTCACTAGCAACACATCCATCGGAATAGCAGTCAATAGTTGTTCAACGTCGAGATTTTCAACAAAATTTATCGTGGCTCAGTTGTTACTCAGTTGGGGTCGCGTGTAGATCGCTAGCGCTGTTTTTCGAATCAAGTTCGTTGCTTAAGTCTTTAGTTTTCACTTTCTTGTGTATGCTGGTGCTATGTTCATACATTCTGTTGTTTTTTCCATACTGCCACGCAAACTTTTGACACCGAATACCGTTGTAATTTATTGTTGATAACTTTTAACTACTGTCTGTAGCATTTATGCCATTCTTTGTGACTAGAGGCAATTGCAGCATGATAACAATTAAAAAGCAATTAAAGTGATTTCGTTTTTTCCGGCGGCATGTGAGAGAAGTGGCACAGTGCAAGTGACAGAGTTTAGTGGGATTGAAACTGTTTGCTCAGATATCGGTTCAGTGCCTAGTTTATGCGAAAACACTTACGGTTGTTATAGCTGTATACTGCGCAGCTTAACGAATGACTAAGCCGTAAGAAATTCTTGCGACTATCATCTTCAATAACGACAGCAACAACAGCGATAGCAGAAACAGCGTCAGCGATATAAATTTGTATATGAAATCATATGTATTTTTTTTTGTTATTACTTGATCTGCTTGAGTGTAAATTTTTGCAATTTCGCTGCAGTTGAATTTGAAAAATACAGCTGCAATAACTGGATAGCAAACAACCGTTAGTATAATAATTAATTAAATTAACCCTTGAATGCATATCAAACGAGTGCGTTCTTATAAAGTGAAAGGTTAATTTTTGTTGATACTAAGCTAAATATTTCTTCATAATATATGCGTCAAAGTGAAAACTTTTGTCATCTTAAAATATATCTATTATTAAAAGCGCGAAACATTCAACAATAGTATTAATAACAACAACATCAACAACAGCTACCACTGTAGAAACTAACCTGCATTATTAGCATTTTAATGTGTTGGGCATGGAATTAACTGTAGGTATGCCAGGCATAGCCAGACAATGGCATGTCTTTAGCATGCTGCATTATTTGCATAATTGATTGCTTTTATTTTTATGGCTCTGCATCTTGTATAGCATTGAATTATTTTAAGCTGCTATTGAACTCGCGTGTATGTGTTTTCACTTGCTTGTATGAAATATGAAATAGGTAAATGAACAGTTAATCAAAGCTGCAAACATGCACCCAACCATGGTTACGAAACACTTGAATTTGTGTCTTTGAATTTATTACAGCAGCTGAGTTTAAGTTAAGTGTTAAAATAACGTGCATTTGCGTAACTTTCAAAAAACAAAACTTCAAACCAATTATAAACATAGAGAGTAAAAGTTAATCCAATGATTTGTTGATTCTTTTATACTTAAAACTGCAGCTTACCTCGAGTTTATTTCTTAAATTTTTTGTCGCTATACACACAAATATTGCAGTCAGTAAATTATACGTTTGTATGTTTACTAATTATATTTATGTAATGTGTTGGATGTCGAAATTTTTTGCACGCATGGATCATTATTTGATTTCCAACGAGTTAAGCGTTAGCAAAAATGCAGAACATTTAACTGTTGCAACGATTAGTAAAAGTTTTAAGTAGTTCAAAGAAGAAAGCGACATATAATTGATTCTCCTTCTGTTTTGAATAGCAAGCTTGAACTAGAATCATCTAGAGTCCAGTCTGATAAAAGTTAATTAAACAAGTGAACGAGAAGTGAGCAACTAAGAAGGTGTCAGACAATTTTTAAACTTAAATTTTATTTTTAAAATTAGGCTCTTTATGTTTAAATAATTGAACGAACTGTAAGTTCGTTTTTGAGTTAATAGAACAATAAGAATTTAGGTTAAATTAGTTTTAAGTCAAGTGTTTAACCAGAGCTGGCTTCAGTTTTTTGGTCTTCGTGAAGCTTTCAAATAACACAACCATTTAAAGTAAGGCCTTAAAATATAAGGACTGACTTAATGATGACTCACTGAGCTTCTTCAATATTTAATATTTCATCTTTATACCTTCCTTCTTTAAAATACCTTCCTGTAAATATATTTATTGTCTTCAGCCCGGAATCTTCCTTGTGATTTTTGCAACGCAATTAATTCGAAATTTTTTATATAAATATTCTTATTCCTGATGCTGATGAGAATCGTTAATTTGTCAGTACCTAATTTAGGAAATTCTCATTAAATGGCGCCCCTGGGTAAATGGTTTCCTTGTTTTGTGACTGGTCCGGGCCTGTATAAAATGGTTTATTGAGTAAAAAAATGTCAAATATTAAAATAAATTTAAACAGTCCTTAAAGTATTGCTTTTTTTGAAGTCTTGCTTTACATAGAGTTATAACTGAATAAAAAAATTAACAAATTAAAGTCAGAGCAAAGTCTTCACATTGTGTCGTCATTAAAAACTGTGCACTCTTTTTGTTTTTTTTTTTATAATTACGAACGATATTATGAACATTCGCGTTTATATACTCGCATATCTATCGAAGTTTGCCTGCTATTTACCTATATGCATTTATATTTCTTGAGCCTTCGTATCACCTTCTTGGCTACCAAAGTTCTAAGTCGGAGTGGTCATTGGTTCACAAAGCTTGCAACATGCATTGATGGATTTTATTCCAATAGAAACATTTACATTAATGAACAGTTACACCAAAACACTTTGATTCGTTGAGAGTACTACAAAATCTTTTCAATCTCCGATGTTTAATTGACTGCCAAGGCTGTCAAGAGTAAAAATTGCACACAGTAGAAACTGTTTGTAATACGTTAAACAACAGCAAAAACAGAAAGATTTCAATATATTTATAACCCTACGTTTAAAAAACGTAAACGGGGTATATTAATTTTGTCACTCCGTTTGTAACGCCCATAAGGAGGCGTGGTAGGTATAGAAAAGTATATATATTCTTGATCAGCATCACCACCCGAGTCGATTTAGCCATGTCCGTCTGTCCGTCTGTCTGTCTGTGATCACGATTACAGCCGTAATGTTCAAGCTATCATCACGAAATTCGATATTTAACTTGTATTTAAAAAATAAAGGTCAAGTTCGAAAATGAGCCAAATCGGATGAAAACCACGCCTACCTCCCATACAAAGTGACTTTAACAAAACGGTAAAATCTCTTAGAATTCCACAAAAATTAATATATAGACTTGAAATTTTGCACATGAGCTTTGCTATTTAATATATACTCTGAATATGAAATTCAACCAAATCGGATGAAAACCACGCCTACCTCCCATGCAAAGTGACTTTATCAAAAATGTAAAATCTCTTTAAATTCCACAAAAATTAATATATGGTCTTGCACCACCTCCCATACAAAGTGACTTTATCAAAAAACTAAAGAGAATATTTTAAAACTATGACAAAATGTTTTTACAAATAAAAATTTTTTTGACTGCTTAAGACTTTGAATATATTTCAATTCGGACGTAGGGGTATTTTAACTTCGGCCCAGTCGAAGATCATTTCTTACTAGTTTTCTTATGTTTTAATGTGCTTTGCATTTATCTTGAATTTTGGAATTTTGAAAATAATTTCACACATTAATATTTTACTTTCAAAGACTCGACCCACGATTAGCCAGTCAATGTGCAAGTTAAAACTTGTGAACTCTGACATAAATCGTTGCTTTATTTAAATTAATATAAAGCAGAGCTTATTAAAACGTAAAAATTTTTGTCAACTTTAGAATATCTGCGAACAAGAATGACTTTCAGGTTTGCTAATGAAGGGGGTAATACACCAGGGAATGTTTCTGTTGCGAATCTCAAGCAACGTTAGTAATGGACGTAGGTGTCCGCAGGAATTTTTCAATAGAAATGTATGTATTGGTGTGCACGTATATGAAAATGTTGATGTGAGAATGTGACATATACACATAGGAAATAAAAATATACAGCCCCTTTCTCCATCCTGTGGACGCTCTTGAATGGGGAAATTGTTAATTTGAAGGTTATAAGTGGAGTCATTGAGAAACACTCCTGATTCGCTTTAGTTGTGAAAGGTTTCTTTCACCTCTGGCATTCGATGTCATGCAATTAAAAAGTAACCTTGACGCTGTACCTTTATACAGTAATCTTCTATTCGAGTCAAATAGAAAATTTGATTACAAAATTATAAATATACTAATAAAAAATATATAAATGGGGTAATCACACCGAATTAAGAACTTTCAAAATTGTTTTTATGTCGCTATTTTCTTTTATTTTTTGAAATTGCTCTGTGAGTACAATATTTTTTATCGAAACATTCGAAACCTAATAAAATTTTTAATGTGTTCAGTTTTGAAATTAGTCTTTCTTTCTTTTCATATAGTTGAAGTTTTAATAAACTTAGGCCCAACCAAGTTATGCGTAAGCAAACAAAAGTATCAGAGAGAAGTAAGCGAAAAGTTTTCTTAAGTTCAAACAAAACTCGAAAACCACTTCTCCATTTTCAATAAAAAACAAAGTATACATAAAAAAATCAATATGAATCAATTCCATGAATCAATACCAATAAATTGACATATAAAAAATATTTTGCTTTTTGCTGATTAGGGTTGCTAACAGTTTTGATAAAACATTATGTTGTGAATGAATATATTTTGTTAAGCTTTAAAAAGCTTAATTTTGCAAAGAAAACCAGGGACCGCAACGGTTATGACTTTTTTCAAAAAAGTCAATCAATAATTGTTATTTTTTAACCGATTTTTTTTGGTCAAAAATAAAGGTTAAAGTTTGAATTTTATTTTTTTGGTCAAAAGTAACAGTTGAAATTTGACTTTTATTTATTCCGTCAAAAATAACAGTTAAAATTTGACTTTTATATTTTCGGTCAAAAATAAAAGTAAAAATATGACTTATTTTTTCGGTCAAAAATAAAAGTTAAAATATGACTTTTATTTTTCCGGTCAAAAATATAAGTTAAACTTTGACTTTTATTTTTGAGTCAAAAATAAGAGTTAAAATTTGAGTTTTATTTTTTCCATTAAAAATAAAGGTTACAAATTTAACAGTGATATCCTATATTAATTACTAGCTTACCCGGCACACATTGTTTTGCATCCAAAAATATGCTAATGAGCCGAATGAGTATAAGTATTTTACATATTTCATTGAGTATGGATAGGGTAGAAAACAACAAGTAACTCGAGTATAATTTGAGTATCCGATTTCTGTCAGATACTCATTGCAGCTTTCTGATGTGGAGTGATTCGACAAACAACAGTGACAGGGAACGCAATATTTAGTGATGAGCAAAACAAAGGTAGAGAAGAGTAGAATAAATAGAATTTATAAAAATAAATAAATAAATAAATAACTGGCCATTTCAGCCCTTGAAAGGACTTTGACCTAGCTTCTTATGATCAATTGTGTTGTGCGTGTTATTAAGTTTGTACACAATTGACCGAGAACCGGACCTACATGCTTAACGCCGACTCCGAACGGCGATGAAAGGAATGTTCTCGTTCTCAAGAAGCTTTACATGGCATTTTGATTACTCTCTGAGGTTTGCCATTGTCTGCAGAGAGGTGGCGGCCGTACAGAAAAATTATTTTAATTAAAATAATTTTCTGTCGCTGCTGGGGTTCGAACCTGGGTTTCCAAAGTTCGTTGACATAGCGGCCACGCACTTTAACCAACTACGCCACGGACGCCACAAGAATTTATACTTTTGTTAAAATTTATACATACTTAATATTTTTGAATATGGCCTTTCATTATTTATATTGAAAACGAGTTTTTGAGCTCTAGGCCAATCATGTTGAGAACAAGACAACATGAAGAACAAAGAAGGCGACAGCCAACAACAACAACAACAACGGCTCTGTATAGAGCCAATCACAACAGCTTTGACTATACAGACTGTTTCATTGGTCGCTACACCAACTCATCAGTAGTCTTTTTTGTGTGACTTTACACTGTGATCCACTCAAGCTACTTAGGTTCTAGTTATACTGCCAATATGCCGAGAAAGTTACCCGGAATTTTATTTTTGGCAGAGAACGCTTGAATTTTTGTAACTGAGTTCTTATCGACATTAGATGCAAGCTGTACCAAGGTTAACCTAAATCGTATCATACTTTTAGGCCTAGCCTTATATCTCTATAAGCCTATAGCTCTATACAGAGCCGTTGTTGTTGTTGTTGTTGGCTGTCGCCTTCTTTGTTCTTCATGTTGTCTTGTTCTCAACATGATTGGCCTAGA
The DNA here is from genome assembly GCA_943735915.1 of Pherbina coryleti. NCBI lineage: Eukaryota > Metazoa > Arthropoda > Insecta > Diptera > Sciomyzidae > Pherbina > Pherbina coryleti. The sequence goes on from OX030950.1 coordinate 6,193,814, forward strand.
GCTCAAAAACTCGTTTTCATTTATACATACTTTTAACCGAAAAAGTAAAAGTTAAATTTTAAATGTTTTTTTTTTACCGAAAAAGTAAACCATATTTTAACTTTTATTTTTGACCGAAAAAATAAAAGTCAAATTTTAAGTTTTTTGACTTTTACTATTATTTTTTGACTTTTTTTAAAAAAATCAAATAAATAAAAAGCTTTTAGGATTATAATTCCCATGGTTGAATAAGTAAGGTTGTTTCGTGGCTGATCGTACTCTCTTTTCAGTACCCATAATTGTCAAAATCAATGAAAACCTACAACAACAACTTCATCGGCTTTGCATGTTATCAATTTCCGCATTCAGATTTTGTATGAGTTGTCAACTTCGATTTGACATTTATGGGAACTCGCTCTCACCCATGCAACAACCTTATTTATTCAACCATGATAATTCCTTAGCTAACAAACATCGCACTGCTTTATTCAAATATCGAAAAGACGAAATTTTTTGTCAAAAAACGTTAGGTCTTTCGTGACGTAGAAAAGACACTTTCTCTGTTTTTCTTACTGATATTCTGTTCGTGCAAGAATAGACGAAATATAGTGCGAAATAGTTCTGTGCGATTTATTTTTCAGTTTCAGTTGTATTTTTTTATGTTTTGCTCAGTGAAAAACGGCTGATTTTGATGACGTCATGATAATGTGTCGATCAAGACGTAGGCAGACATGCGGATGGCATAAGGCCTAACCAAAATAGACGATTTGCTCCGTAACGAGGGAAGACGAAAATGTTTGCTTAAATGCATTTCAATGTTGTAACTCAAAATGAGCAACGTAAACTTATCGAAACTAAACGAAACGGTTTGACGAGACGTTCTGTTCCGTAACAACCGAACTTTTAGCGTCTCAACATTTTGGGTTAAATGTCAAAACAGACGTAACGATTGCAAACGTTCGGCAAGTTGCAATCGTCTCGTTTCGTCTATTTTGGTTAGGGCCAGTGATGTGATTTGGTGGGATTTCGGGCTCATTTTGGGATATGTCCTATTTGAGAACGTTGGGGATATTGGATGCTTAGGTGGGATATTCTACTGTGTCATAATTTTTACAAGTTTAAATTCTTTACAAAACTGGTTGGCATCACTTTTTTGTAATCTTTTACAATTGTTCGTTCAATTGGTGTTTCATTGATTCTATATATCTAAGAAAGGGATATGTATATTCAACAAGCCCGTAACTTGATTCTGATTAAATGCATCTGCCATTCATCTGCACTGGTTTTAAAATCAAGAAACAAATTGTTTGCCTGATGAATGTGAAATAGTTTTAAGGGATATAGGATTATAAGAATATGTTAGAAAGTCCAAAAAGCTCAGCCCAATCAATAGAGTTCCAGCAATCTTTTAACTTTTCCACAAAAAAATTACATCTCCGGCAGCTACAAGATGACTTATTATGCAGCCTTGCATTGTAGTTTGCTAGCAAATTGGAGTGAAACTTAAGAGTTTTTGGACCTTAAAGTTGCTTTTAGAGCAATTCTCTTTCGAATTCGTAGAGGTAGATAAGTATTCCCTGGAGGATGAATGCAATGACTCGCCTATTTTTTTAATGACCAAATCGATTATTCTGTTGTAAATTTTTGGAAAGTTATTTCAAGCAAAAAATTCAGATTTCAATATAAAAATTTTCTGATGATTATTTCTTTTCATTAATTGGATAAAAACGTTATTGTTATAGATTTTGGGTGGGATTTTTTGTGTCATGGTTTTTTGTGTCATTTTCGTGGGATAAACAGTTTAAATCGGGATGCGGTCGGGATTTTTTACTAAATCAGAATCACATCACTGGTTAGGGCTAAAGCTGTAGGAGCTACAAACGTCAAAAGATAAAAGCAACAACAACAATTGTATCATGGGCGTCTCCATATAATGCCGCACAAGTTAGTACCTTTGCACTCTTGCTTTTGTTTGCTTACGCGTAACTTGGTTGAGCCTTTATGTTAATTTGTTTCAATTCGTTCAATACTCCTTTCTGCGATTGTACAATCCTTGTGCATAACTATGCATTCACATTCGAATAGAGGATTCTCGAATTGATTTACTCAGTGATAATTTAATATGTAGTGGCATCCGTGGCGTAGTTGGTTAAAGTGCGTGACCTCTATATCAACGAACCTGGAGACCCGGGTTCGAATTCCAGCAGCGACAGAAAATTATTTCAATTAAAATGCCTTTTCCTTCTAATCTTGGTTCAAATTAGGCGCTTAGTATTTCATTATTTAAATATTTTGTCTTACGATTTTCAAGTTGGAAAAGATTAAGTTATCCTAAGAATACTACATTTAACATAAACTTACGTTTTTAAGGAAGGTTTTATAGTAAAAATTTGTTTAAAAATTTTATAGTAAAATTTATTTAATTTTGTTTTTTAAAAGAATATATAAAATTTTTGTTTTAATTGCCTCACTTGCATTAATTTTTGTGTATTTTTCGGAACCTGTGTAACTGTGATGACTGCATGAACGGGATTAAAGTTTAATGGAAACTTTTCGTTTGATTCATTAGTTTTATTAAAAATCGTAGACATAGCAAATTGTTTGGAAACGCAGTCAGACCTTTTTTTTCAAAATTATCATTTCAATCAATCACTAAAGCCTTAAGTCTCAAGAATATGTGGTGAAAATTTCAAGTCGATATCTCAAAAAATAACAAAGTTATAGCTTAGTGAGTGAATCGCCTTTTAGAGCGCGCAGTGCTGGCGCTTATTTTCAAACTCGTTTTTCTCGAAACCATGTTTTCAAAGTCGGTGACCAAGATTTCTCGAAGCTCAGTGAACAGATCGTTTTGATTTTTTTGCAGGCTTATTTTATTCATAATAATCTCGTACTTGTCATAGGATTTTTTTGTTGTAGTTTCGTTCATTTTTTATAGGCAAAATTATGACGAATTTTTGGTCGAAAATCGTTTTTTTACGTTCGAAAGTCCGCCATTTTGTGAAAAATCAATATTTTCAAAAACGGCTATGACAAATACGAGTTTTAAGTATCTCGTTTAATAATATATTTCATTTTTTTGTTTCTGATGAAATTAGGAGGAGCAATCTTGGTCACCGCATTTCACCTTTTTTTCAGAATAAAAAAAAAATAAAAATACTCTAATGTGTATATTTTTAGGTATAAAAATCCTCATTTAAAAATATCCCATAGGTTTCTTAAAAAAAATTCACAAACATGACCTTTTTTTCGGCCTCTGGCTGCGTTTCCGCCCTTAACATAGTGGTGCCACCTTTTATCAAGATTATGTTCAGAAGAGATGCAGCGGAAGATTTCAACATAAAATAAAAATAATAACTAGTATTAAAAATCCTTCTTAAAAAATAAATAAATAAATAACTTGCCATTTCAGCCCTTGAAAGGACTTTGACCTAGCTTCTTTCCTTCTTAATCCTTAAATTTATAGCATAGCAATTATTCCTTAATAATTATGAGTTTTGTAAAAATCGTTTTTTTTATGAAAATTTAGTAGACTTAGTTCTATTTTTGTTTAGCTAAGCTGAAGCACGTTCCACTGATTTGTTAATAAATTTCAGTCTTATGACTACAATGGAAGCCTTCACATTAATAACCATACAAGCACTCGTATATGTATTCTTTACAGTTGTTTTCCTTTCCAATTGGCACTTTAGAGTCGAATTACTCACATATGACAGGGTTTGCCATAAAGATCCATACACTGCTAAAAATATTTTCAATTTAATATTCTTCATTCCATAAATAACTATTATTATAATAAAAAAAAACTAAGCAAAGCATTATTGTAAGATCCCGCATATGAGCAACACATATCCGGTGACCGATAACGTGTATGTTCAGAGGAAAGAAAGAAAGAAATATAGAAAAAAAAAACTCCTCAATGTTCACTCAATTGAACCATTAGCAGTTCAACAACAACAGGTGAACACGTTGTGGAGAATAACCACCGAAGTCAACTTGATGATTGTGGATGTTTCCGATTATTTGTTAAGGCGTCGTTTATTCAGTTATATTTGATTGACTTGGTTAATTTGCTTGTACACATACATACATATATATATTTATACAAATATTGCTAAACGTTCGTGATTAGGAGTATGTTGGTTTAATATCTGTGACATAATACAAGTGATTAAATGTACAAATAATTAAAGCCGCTTAAATCTTTTTTAGTTTACTGTTAGGCAGTATTTCTGTATGTGTGGGTTACGCATTTATAGGTTGGTCTTCTTTAATTACAGCTGAACGCTGTGAGTGCAACATTTGAGGTTTGTTTTTTTTTATATTGGAAGCATGTAGGTGCAATGGGAGCGTTTTAGTGTTAAGACTTGATGAAGATGTGCATATTACCAAACTTCAAGGTTCCCCAGTCAAGGTGTGAAATAATTGTAGTGAAAAACATTGAAATTACACCAAGTGTTGACAGCCAAGTGGGCCTTCTCACCAAAGTTAATATGCCAGAAATTAAGTTTCTTTAAGTGGTTGGGTAACTTGTAAATTTTTTTATTATAAACAGACATATTAATATAAAAAAACAAAAATTCTAAAAGGAGAGCGTGCATAATCAAGTTTCTTTCTTAAGTCTTTTGTTTTCTTTGAAGAAAGTTATTTAAGTTTGTTTAAACAACTTTTAACCTGATTTCAAAGCGTTTCAGTTTCTTTCTCCTCATAAATTGAAAGGTAGAAGAATGCTTCGATTAAGTCTATTGTTAGTTAAATGTCCAATAACTATAGATTAGGGTTAGCGTGTTATTGGTAACGAATTGCCGTATACTGTCTATCTTCGGTGGAATTTTTTCTTAATTTAGTTTTTATCAAACTTTTCTTTTCATATAAATGCCACACGAACTAATTTTGATCCAGTTGTAGTTATATTATAGGATTTTTTATGCAATTTTAGTTTTGGGACTTAACATAATCAACATCTTTCTAAAACAAGTTTTTCATTTGCAGCTCCATACAACTTGAATGCTTAACAAAATAAGCTTCCACACACAATGGTTTTTTTGTGGCTTTTATCGAATATCATTTCATCGCACCGTTATAAATAACTCACACAAAAACATACTGCATAGTTTAATCTAAAATTGGAATTGGAATTTGACCAAATTAAAAATGGGAATCAGCAGCATTTGATAAAATTTAAAAAAGCAGCATAACATTTAAACTAACACTGGCTTGCAAGTTTCAAGCGGAGAGCTTCTCTTATTTGTTAATCTTAATATTTAAACAAACTTCAAAAACATGAATTATGAAAAAACAAGTGAATCGCTTAAACAGAACAGCATACAAAGCTTCTGGAATGACCGTATAATGGAGCGTTTTATCAAGGCCAACTTATTTATTATAAGCTGCGTGGCGGCTGGTTTACTATTGGTAAGTTGTTTTTCATTTCAAGCAACAATTTAAGTTTTTCTTTGTCGTAAGCAATTAAGTGAAAATGAAATCTTTTTGTTAAGATGAAAAGTTGTGGCGTCAAAGTCAAGTTGAAAAACTGGTTTAAGATAATCATAACTGTTTTATTAGTGCAAGTTTTTTTTAACTTATATTGCTTTAAATAGTTTTTAAATCAATTATTTATATAATCGCTCTGATATCTAGTTCTTTTTGTCTTACTTTTTTGATATTGCAGATTGTTTACTTAGGTGCTTTTTCCTGTGAAGTCTCGTGGATACTGGAAGCACGTGGCGATTTGCCATTCTCCTCCTATATATTATGTACACAATTTTTTATTGTGTTTGTTGCAACAACAATTCTCATACATGGCCTTGTGACTGGTCTATCCTGGGGCTTGTTTGCCTGGTCGGTAGTGATCGGCTTGTTATCTATACCAGAGCTCATATTTGTGATGATAATGACGACACAGCATTGGGTAAACATTAAAAATTAACAAAGCTAAGTCGATCCCAGCTAAGATTATTATTTGATCAATAATTTTAGGGCTTACAATCGGTGCACGGCTTGACTGAACTTATTTCCTACCTCATTCGATTAGTGATAAACTGTTTCGCCTTAATTTGTGTGATACCAACTGGGTTGCGGTAAGTAAATATATTTCGTGCTTATTCTTTAAAACTTTTAGAATAAAGCTCGCTGTAAAGGCTAAGAAGTCCAAATCAAATTAGTGCTACAATTGAAAGTGCATTTCGAATAGGATTTGAAGTGGGGTTCTTGATTCCGATAGGAAATTTTGGAACGCTTTCCTTGTGATTTGTATAAGTTGCAAATTTTCAGTAATTTTCTTAATTTAATATATTTGGGAGCAAAATAGTCAATTAAGATAATCTGTGATAAAGTACAAATTTGGTTGTTAATTCCAGTGTTGATTTCTGGAATTTCTGGAAGAAAGTAAGATCACTGCAATGACTGCTTCTACATTAAGAGTGGATTTAAAGTTTACACAAGAACATTAAATATTTTAAATGAAGACGAGACGAACTGTAGCTTAGTTTTTTTTTTAGAAGTTTTAATTTTTAGCGGCCCTGGTACTCGAGCCGTAGCGCACTTAATTGCCACCCCAGTGGTTCCGAGTTTGAATCCCGGTAAGGCCATGGCCCTGCGCTCTAACCATTCTACAACAACTGAAAGTGAAAAATCATCAATATTAATTAATCATAATGATATATTGCAAGATTGCAAGTATATTTAACAAAATTTCAAGAGTAATTTCAATAAAATTCGTTTTTCTGATTTTATTTCTAAATGAACCAAATGTATGGAAAAGTATTTTATTTGGAATATGGTTTCTTCTACCTCAGAACCTTTTTGGATGCAATTTTTTTCATATGATCTATAATATTAGTGCCTTTCTCTTGACTTGATAAAATAAAGATTGATTTATTCAAAATATTTTGAAAATAGTTTCAACGCGGAATTAAATTCACTGCAAAAAGATGAAAAATTAATCAGATTAAAAATTAATTCCGATTAAATTTATATTAATGATTTAAAGAAACGAATTAGCTCTTATTTAAATCATCCTTCGGCATTCTTGATCTGGTAATAATAACAAACAAAAAAATTAAATGAAATATTTTGACTGTAAAGTAACGACAACGAGTTGTATTATAAAAGTTATAACTAATAATTTTCACTAATGTATAATAAACCCTCTTAAAATTTGTACTCCCTTAGATGGCGTCGCGAAACCCAAGTGCTTTCCCAGCTCCAAGACTTAGCTACACGTCTTCAACTGCAAACCCCGCCACCTAGTGCTCCAATGACAAAGGCTGATTCGCGACGTTCCAGTCAACGTGTTCTCAGTCAAACGGCTTTCGAAAATGGTGGCTTCCAAGTAAGTGAACCAACACCGATGCAATTGAATGGTTCTCTACAGCAAGGATTGAATTTCTGCACCAATAATAATCAACTATTTGGCTCACAAAATGAATTCAATGCAAGCATATTTTTAGCGCCATACACACCGAATATAAATAACTCAATCATGTCCAGGAGTGGTAAGAAAGTAGCTATTAATTTTTTCCGATATCATTGTTATAACTTTACATACATTCATCATTAGCTAATCGCGCGCAATCTCTCATGGATCTACGCTGCACTCTTCCGGGCATGTACAATCCACGTTATGTTCTCGATACCGAAGATAAAAACGGAAAATATTTCAATATTACGATTGACGACTTAAAAAACAATATGCAGGATACGCATAAGAGTCAAACTTCTTCAGTCGTTGGCTCTGGAAGCGATCCGATTTATTGCTCGATCGAACCATCGAAACAGTCTACACCTACATTTCAGCACCATCAGCAGCATCACCAACAACAGCAACAACAGCAACAACAGCAACAACAGCAACATCACCAACAACAACAGCATCACCAACAGTTCCAGCCACTTCCAAAGCAGAAGCAGCACAAACAGCCAAGGCCACCTCAAAAATTATCAAGAAATTGCATTTCCTTAGAAAATCTAGATGGCATCACAAAAGTTCAAAACGATCTTGCTATTTATGGCCACAACCTGCTGCAAAATTATACACAACAACAACAATACTACCTAGCCATGTTGAGCGGATATGTGCCTCCGCATACAAATTTGAGTGGCTATCGTCATTCGACAGGGTCGTCAACAAATATTGCAGGCGACGGTTTTACAGGAACAGTGCTGGCGCAACCTCTGCAACGACGCAATTCCCATCAGCTGCAGTATTACGGTGGTTTCGGCTATACCAACTACACCAATCCATACATAACGGCCAATAGCAGATTATCGCTGGGAAATGAATCCGACGATTACCGCAAATATCGCGATGTAGCTTTGTAGTATTTAACAAAAAATAGTTGTAAGTTATAGTTGTAGTGCAGATTATTTTGGTGCTGAAACGGGTAAAAGTAAGAGAGGGATGCTAGCAGATATTTGTTAACTGTTAAATTATAAGCAATAAATGCTGTGAGCAAAGAAGAATCAACGACCAAAGAACAATCTAACTCATCTTACAAAGACAAAAAATACTTAAAATACTTACAAAAAGCACAGAGTAAATAAACTGAAAAATACTCAAATCATTTATCATAAGAACTGCTTTGCAATTTAATGTAATATTTTAAATAATTAACTATTTTATGAATAATTCAACAATATTTATTATTAATTTATATAATTTTATGTGGAGAAATAACAATGTTGTGGCAAAAGAATATGTTTCGAAATTTAATACAACGATTGATATTTTGCCAAAGCACTTCTTCAAACGTGCATTATAAAAATTTATCAAAAAACTTTGTGTATATAATTAAGTTAATAAAATTCATTAAAGAAGTAAACTAGTTTTTCAATAACAATAAAAGAATTCTTTGCTATAAAATCAACAACTTTAGAGAGTTTATCAGAAGCACAAAAATTTCACATCGAACGCACATTGGAAACCGCTGACTTAAAGTAGATTTTGTTTAATATTTCATAATGCTTACGCTGTTTTTTATAATAATTTAATCATTTAATAAATCAGCTAATGGATTATCAGTGGTCGTTGCTGAGCTTGGTGTAGTTTTGTTGGTTTGCGACAATGTTTTCTTAGTCACTGTGTTCACTTTGCTTTGTGAGCTTTTTGGCAAAGTTACTATAGAAAATATGAGTTTAAATATTAAAGCGTTTTATAGGCAGAATAAAACCAATTTACCTTTAGTTGCCTTGCTACCAAAGAGATCCTCATCATCATCATCTGTATCGCTAAATAATGCTTTGCCAACTTCTTTTTCCGCCACTTTTGTCAGTCTTGTTTTAAGCGTTGCTGGATTTTTCATGGCATTCAAAAATTTATCATAATTTTTGTCATCTTCGTCTTCATCACTGCCGAATAGAGAGGTAACTTTAGGATTTGTCACCAATTTATTAAGTTTTTCTTCAGATGTTTTCTCGGAGTTTGACAGCTTCTGCTCAACTAAAAAACCTGCGGCAACTTCGGATTTTGGAATTTTTACAACAGTTTGTGGTTGTGTCTCTGATGATTTATTACCAAACAAAATATCATCATCATCATCATCACCAAATATATTCTCGCTTGAAGCTTTCTTTTCGGACTCTTTGGAATCTGTTAACAATTTTTCTGTTGTTGGGGAGTTAGGTGGTTGTTTATCAATCTTAATATCAAGTCGAGAGTTTAGAACTTTTTTACTTTCACTATCATCAATTCTTGTTGGCTGAATTTCATTTTTTAAAGAGTCTGGAAAACTACTGCGAGTGTTGTTTATTCTATTCGCAAAAAGAAAAACATCATTTTCATCATCAGAATCGAATAGTCCACCTGGTACACTGGCCGTTTTTGTTACAATCGTTTTCATTCTTGACTCTGTGTAAGTAGCTGGTGTTTTAGTGGCATCATATAATTCATTCCGGCTAGCTATATTTTCAGTCAGTTCATCGTTGGATTTGCTAACATTATCAAATCCAGAAATTACAAGGCTACCTTCGCTTATTTTTGTATTTGGAATGGAAGATGTAATTTGAGAATAGTCAGCTTGAAGATTGTCCTGTTTTCCGCTTTCATCTACTTGTGGTAAGAAGGATTTAGTTTTGAGTTTGCTAGATTCTTTAATTGTTTTATTCTTATTTAAAGATCCAAACAGAAAATCATAATCATCATTATCATTATCATCTTCAAATAATACTTCGGATTTATTTTTTATCTTTGATTCTTGTATGTTTTTCACATCCAGTTTGCGTTGTTTTTCTTTTTCTTCATCAAATAAATCGGAAACTAAGCTCTGTGAGCCTGTACTTGAAACACTTTTTAACACTTCTGCTGTTAAGGATGCAGCTGAACTAGTGATTTCCTTAATTGCCTGATTATTTCTCGGAATGTCTTTGGCAACTTCTTTGTTATTTCGAGTAGTTAAGGATGCAGCTGAACTAATGATTTCTTCCATTACCTCATTTGTTCTTGGAATGTCCTTAGCAACTTCTTTGTTACTGTTAGCACCTACTTTAGGAAGCTCTTTTTCTTCCTTTTGTGTAGATTCAACATTTGCCGCAATTTTCTTTTTTTGTTTTTCTATATTAAGTTCATCTTCCTGCTCTGCAACTAAAGATTTTCGATAGTTTTCCTGTCGACCACGACGCGTTGAAGGACGTCTTTGTGCTGGCGCACGAACACGATGCTTACAGACATTGACCAGAATATTCTCGGCTGAGTCTCTTTTTAATTCGGTTTGCGGTGAAATGGCAGGACTAGTGTTTATTTCCGCTGGAAAAGAAGTTGATTTTAATTCCTTATCTCTTTCAACTGATTTTCTTAATTGTGAATTTTGAGTAGCACCCGGCAATAAGGCTTGAACATTAATGTTTATGTAGGGTATTTTTAACTTTGATGCAGCTAAGTTTTTGGGAGGTGTTATTATTTTATCATCAGGTCTATCGGATTCCTGTTCTGTTATTAAGGGTTGAATGTTATCAACAATTTTAGGGGTTGTGGTGTTTTTAATTTCAGTTAACTTAGTTGTATTTTCAACTAATGGCTGAAAATCATCATCTGGTGGAGGTTCATCATAGAAGATGGAATGCAAACTAGGGTTAGTTTCTAGCGATTTTCGATTATTAAGTGCTTCCATAGTTTCGTTAAAATCATCATAAAAAATACTGTGTATGCGTTTGGGCTCATTGCTGCTTACATTGGCTGACTCAACGCTTAAATCTTCCAGGTCGTCATCTGGTGGTACATCACTAAATAAGCCTAAATTACTATAACTGCTGGTGGGAATAACTTTTGCAGTAGCACCTTTGTTTCCTGCAGGTACTTTTGGTAGAGCTGGTTCATAGCTATTTTGCTCAAAATGCTGGGTTGTTACGCCAGGTTCAGCCAAAATACTACTATCAAGTGTTTGAAAAAAAGCAGAGCTATCTTCAGGGGGTTCATCCAATAATAAATCCGAATGTGTGCTTTTAAGTTGTTTATCAACATGTGCCGGGTGTTGCTTCAGTACATTAGAGACTTCTTCAAGAAGTTCCGATTTATTTGAATGAATTATTTCATAATTTTCCTTAACAATTTTTTCTGTTATTTGATTAATTGTTTTTTCTTTTTTTGGATAAACATAGCTAGAATCCCCAGAAACATGTTGTTCGATATCCGGTTTTTTCAGGCTGAAGTCATTGTTATGCACATCTTCAATGTTTTCTTTTAGCTTTTGATGAAAGTCTTCAGGTAAGTCTGCATTAATTTGTTTTATGTCAAGGACTTTTTCTTCAATAATTTTTGAACTTTTTTGATCTATCTGTTCAAACGTGGTTTTAAATAAATCATCATCTTCACATGAAAATATATCAGTTTTCTTTTGGAAGGTAGACGTTGAACTTTTAGTTGTTCTTTCGTCATCAAAGAGATTGACTGGATGTTGCATTTTTATAGTAAATAAGTCCTCCTTCTTTTGTTCGTCGAAAATGTACTTATTTTCAGTGACTTCAGCAAATAGGTTACGTTCCTCGGTAGGCGAATCTTTCTGTTTAATGTTTTCAGCATTCTTATTCATCGATGGTACCGCCGCATCTCCCATGTTCTGAAGTTTGTCGTCCTCAATATCATCATCAAAAAGCTTAAGTTTACTGATGGGTTTAGAAATATTATCTTTTTTGGCTGCGAAAACAGCCAAAAAGTCATCATCGTCATCATCATCAAAAAGCGTTTTTTTGTTAAATTTCGGACGAACTATATTTTCCTCTTTATTTGCTTCGACTACTTCTTTTACTTTGGTAAACAAATCTTCATTTTTAGGACTTGAATCGGGACTATCGAATAAATTAAGTGTTGGAAGATTCTTCTTCATTTGAGCGTTTATTAAAATTGGCTGAGTATTTGGTGATAATGATGAATTAATTTTCTTCTGCTCATTTTGATCTGTTTTAATGGTAGTTTTTGGTGTTGTGATGTTATTATGTGATACTACTGCTTCCCTTGATGTACTTTTGTCCACAATTTCCGTAAGGAAAGAACTAAAGTCATCATCATCGAAAAGATTTACAGGACGATGTTTTATTGGTGGAATATAAGGTGAGTTGAGGGTAGGGTTAACTGTTTCAACTTTAGTAATGAAGTCCGCTGAATCTCTTAGTGTATTATTTTTCGACTGAGCAGCATCTTTTAATTTTTGCTGCTGTAAAGATGAAGCTGAAGACGAACTAGATAATGGTGGTGGTAGAGAGTCCTGCACTGGTGCAAAAATATCAAAACGTGGCTCATTTTGTTTTAAACCCATTGTAGCAGTTGCTGAAGCCGTAGAGCTCGTTTCGCTGCCTCCAATATTGGCTATATTTGGCAAAATTTCTTGGGCAGACGGAAAAAGTGGCTGTGACCCAAGCAAGGAGGAGGCGTTTTGCATTCTTATTGGTTGCTGTTGCTGATGCTTTTCATTCGTGATTGATGTTGTGGAAGCCCATTCAGCTAAGTTTGCAGAATTGCTTGCAAACGAATCGTTATCATCCGCCGGAGAAGATGACGTTTCAGAAAACGCTTCTGAAATATCGTCACCAGAATAGCTGTTGCTATCATCACATAAGCCAACATGCCAATTTTCGTTCCACAGCTTGGAGCCATAGATATGCGGCAAAAGACGTTCGTTGTAAGGATTTTTCGGTTGGTATATAAAGCTAAGGAAAGAGGAAAAGGTATTTAATTATAATTGATCATTATTCTTATAAATTAAATAAAAAGGTTTGAATAATTTTTTTATGATTATATGATGATTTTGTTAATAATTTTAATTAAAAATGGTTGAATTGAGATAATACTTGTTTGTTGCATATTCTTCATCGGAATCCTCCAAGTCTAGAGAATATCGTTCATGGCAATTGCGTAGAACTTCCAAATTCTTTTTTAAAAATGTTTGCCAAACATCATCAGAATCTTTTGGATGGTCATTTTGCTAAAAAGGAAAATTTGTTTGTTTCGTATCTGTTTATAGTTTTATATAAACTTACATTCGCTTCATCTAAAGGAACATCCGTCACATTGGCAATTGTCTCATCGTCATCGTGACAGCGACTTTCTACAAACTGTGTGTATTGCAATGCGGCCAAACTATTGGTGACGTTATCCAACGCAGTACCAGTTTGCTTCAAGTTTGTCGAAAGTTTATCAAAATGTTTATTTGTTGCAGTTGCCCGTTGTTCCAAATTCTAGTTCAAGGTAAACAAATTAGCAAATTGAGTTCTAACCGTAATCAAAGTTACCTTTCCAATTTCCTCCATCCACTGCAACAGTGCACAATCGCCAGCGAATGTCCACTGATCAGCTTGAGAAATAATTTTTTCAACATTTGCTGAAACCTCCATAATATCGATGAAATGGATTAAGTTTTATATTATATACGCTATAAGAATAAAGAAAATATCACAAATGTGCAGTATGAAAACGCTGCAATTTTACAAATCAGCTGGTTTGCTGTCAGTTTTTTGCATCAATAATTGCTAGATGTGTTTATTAAATGATACCGAGTAAAATTGTGGAGTTTTTACTTTCATCTAGAAAAGTGTATTCAAAGTTTGTTGTACTTTTTTACTCTTTTGCACAAGAGCACAACAGAAAGCTCCGGATCGTGAATACTCCTAATCCATGGTATAATAATACAAGGTAGCATTGAGAACTGCTTATTTCCTCTTCTACAAGAAAACATCTCATGTCAAAAACAGCTGTTTGTGAAAATGCATATGCAGCTACTGAGGTTATTGTTTTTTTTACTTCAACATTTTCAACATTGTTCGTGTTTTCAATGGCCGATTGTGACCGCTCTCTTTCTGAGTATTTTTTTTGACAGGAGGTGGTTTCCTACGCAACTGTCAATACTACCTTGTAATTATTATACCATGCTCCTAATCTATGTCAAATCGAAGTTAACAGCTCATACAAAACCTGAAAGCGAAAATTAACAAAATGTAAAGTCGATGAGTTTGTCGTTATTGTTTTTAATTGATTTTTTCAATTCTAGGTACCGTCTTTCAAAACTGCAGCTAAGTCAGTTGAGTTGCTACCTGGAGTTTTTTGATACAAGAAAAAGCGTATGAGTTGACATTTGATAGGACTTTAACATAATATTTATAATATCATTCTTGATGAAAAGCTACTTATATTCACATATCGTTGTATTTTGTCTCAGGAGTCAAAATTTTACATCAAGATATATATTTTCTCAACAATTTAGTTGAGCCAACGATTTAGCCAACGTGCCGTACACGCAAGGAAGATATCGGGAGCGCGATTGAAAAACTTATTGTAACAATTATTTTTTGTTTTGATTGGATATTAAAATCAAAAAATAATTTTAAAACACAATTATAGAAGAATATACTTCAAAAATCAAAAATTCTCTTAAAAAATTTTATTTTTATGTTTAAAAGTAGCTGCCTTCTATTTGATTGATTTGTTCTATTACTTTTAATTTTGTTTTGATATTATATCCTTGCCAAATACAACTATAAAGTAGACTTCATTATCAAAAGATTTGCATTGTTCATAATATGGTGCAAAAAATATACACCTCCTTAATTTGTGGTGTGAGCGTTTAAACATACTAACTTCCCACAAATGAACGAATATGCAGGATTTCGAAGTTATAACGCTACTAGTGTGATGTTGGTGTTTTTATTTTTCGGTAAAGTTTTGTTTCAGAGTAGAGAAAATCGTTGGAAAACACATGCAGCCTTAAGCCCTAACCAAAATAGACGAAACGAGACGATTGCAACTTGCCGCTAATGTAAACAGTTGAGATTACAGCAGGAGATTAGGCTAATCTTCTTTCTCTTAATCCTCATATGTAAACGTACTATTATAGTAGGAGATTAGGCTAATCTTTTGAAGCGAAGCTTTTTACGCCTCTTTCTGCGATTTGCTAGAGTGAAATCAGAAAAAACGACACTTTTTTCTGACACCTTTTTTCTTAGAATTGATATTGTTTTTTGCTTGCATCAATTGAAGCAGAAAATGTTAAATTAAAAATAATTTCTTGCCCGTTGCAGGAATTGAACTCATGCCAGTCGACTGATAGTTTAAAGCTTAAGCCATCGAACCAAAACCCTTTGTTGTTAATTATTGCTGATTCAATATCAAGAATTAACTAAAGCTATGTTGCAGTAGATCAAAATAATCTATTTATAGGAATTGTATTGGCTACAAGCCAATAACCATTAGCAATAACCATTAGCCAATACACAATAACCACTATAGATTGTGTATTGGCTATTCAAACAAGAGTACTAAAAAACACAAATGTTGCTTCTACTTACTACTAGATGTCATTACGCTACAAACAAATTTAATGATTTTTGTATATTTATTCCCTACAACTGAACAGGAGGGCCGGAGAGGGTTAATATGTATTATCAACCCCCATTACTTTTGCAAAGGGAACATTTTTCCCTTGAGGACCTATCCCCTCCGACCTCTCCTTACGGGTGCTTCGCTTCTCTCGTGTGTCCAGTGACGCACCTGTGTTTTTTTTTTCTTTTAACCCTCATATGTAAACGTACTATAAGGCTGATAGTGTTTCCAGAATCAATAAAATTTATAGCATGTTCACATTGAGCTAAAATTAAGTAATTTCCTGAGATAATTTCGAAATTGTGGAAAAGTGTTCACACTGGGTTTTGATTATTTTTTTTGACGTTTAATATTCTCTTCTGTCAATTAATTATTATCATTTATAATTTTTGAACACAATACAGCAGCATAAATCTAGAGGAAGTTTCAAGAGTTGTCCTATTTTATTTTATGAGCTTGAAGATACTGAAAAATGTGTAGATTCTGTAATAAATGAAATAAATCATATGAAAAAAACCGCCAAAATTTAATATTAAAAATCAAAATATTCAATCAATATTGAATCAACAATCTTTTTGATAATTCTTATTGTGTCAAAAAAGGTTGTGTTAAATGTCCACAATTTTCAGATTTCAGGGCTGCAAGTAAATATTGGCCTAATTTCGTGAGTAATTTCAATGAAATTAGCTTGTTTGAGGTAATTTCGAAATTAACCAATTGTATGGGAAATTACAATTTAAATTCATTTCAGATGACATTACACAAAAGCTCGAAATTACTTCATTTTAGCTCAATGTGAACATGCTATTAATCGCTTTTAATATCAAACGCGAATCAATGACGATTTTCTCATAAAAATGAAAACGCTCTGAATTCGGATAATGGCCAACTCACATGGGATTGCTTGATTGGCAATCGATGAACTTTTCTTTCTCTCTTTCACATTCTGATTGTTGGTAGCTCACACTACACGCCAACAAAGAACTAAGAAATAAGGAAGTGGCGTTTACATCACATACAGTGTATGTGTAATGAAGTACTTCTAAAATTGTGAGTGAAGGAGATAGCAAGTGTTTTTTGACAGGCTAACCATCACAAAAATAAAAAAAAACAAAAGAAAGCAAGTGTCGGTGAAATTGATTCAAAATAAATTAAATAAATAAATCAAAAAGTGATTATTATCGCTCAAATTTTCTTAAATTTCGAAAGTGAAATCAGAATTTATTAAAAGAATTCATTAAATATGCGTTGAATTGTGAAAAACTGCGGCAGCAGCCAGCGCTTCAAAAATGTGCTGATTTCATTCCACAAGTAAGTATCATAAGATAAGTGAGGTTTTTAAAGAATAAAATTGTTATTTTGATAAGAGTGATGTGTAAGAAGTGAATTCCAATTGGAAATAAATGTATTTCTTATCAGAAATATAATGGCATGCATTTCAGGGCGCTACTTTTTTAACAATAGCTGCGTTCGATTCGCCAGTGCTCAACTCAACTACGAAAAAAACGGCTACTCACTTAGCTGTTACTTACTGCATAGTTGGCAACACTTTTGTTTTTACAGATCACATAAAGTCTGCCAATAAATTAATTTTGTTTTTGTACTCACATTACATTTCTTATTCCGTACACAAACCAACTAAAAAATAAGAAACTGGCAACGCAACTTTACTCAACTCAACTGATAATTGACCTACTCTATACTCAACTAGCTGTAGACTTTGTTATTGTTATTCCATACAAATTTTGAAATAAGCGACATGAATAAGCGAGTATAGGCTGGCGAATCGAACGCAGCTATTAGCTGCGCCAGTACTCAACTCAATTACGAAAAAAACGGCTACTCACTTAGCTGTTACTTACTGAATAGTTGGCAACACTTTTGTTTTGACAGACAACAAAAAGTCTGTCAATAAATTAAATTGAAAACGAAGAAACTGCTTAAGGGGGAGATTTTTTTTTTCAAGTTGATAACATAATTGGATCATTTTTTTATTTTCCTATATTTTGGGTCTGCAGAGTATTTCCTGTATCTATCAAAATTTTCCCACTTATATGAAACAAAAGAGGTTTTTTTCTTCGAGAACTGATATAGAAAAAGGAAAGGATAAACCTCTTATATCATAAAAAAAGTTAAAATTCAAATTTCATCAGCTGCTTAATCGGTCCAGATTCGACTATTTTTTCAACAGTTTTGACTCCAAAAAAATTATTTATTGCAATATCTTTCAACTTGTGGGTACTTCCTTCCGGAAGGTACATCCGAGCTGTACGAGCTGCTTTTGTCTTGGAGAGACTCTTTCGGTTCTGCTTCGCTACTCGTGCCTTATCGGTATTTTCGGCGAAAACTTTGCAACAGGTGCCAATAATTATACCCAGTTCGTTCAAAAGCTTCAGAATGGTGGTGTAGCCTTTACTAAATATTCCAGCAGCAAAGTTAGCTGAAATTTTGAAACCCAGGCCTCTCGATCCTGGCTCACCAAAACTTATTTTGTGCTTGCATACAGAAGAAATTAAAAATTCTGATAGTGCAGTAAAAACTTCGAAGATTTCAATAATGCTGTAGACATGCAAAGGATTTGTGCGAATATAGTCACACTGTGTCTTTGGGTCACTATGCAATTTCAAACCAATATAAATGACTTAAAACTTGTTTTAAAGAAAAATTCGAAAAAACATTTGAAATTTTTCCGAAACTATGAGGTATCTCCCCCCTTAAAGGAAAATAATTTTGTTTTTGTACTCACATCACATTTTGACAGAATCTATTACATTTTACTTATTCCGTACACAAACCAACTAAAAAATAAGAACTTGGCAACGTAACTTTACTCAACTCAACTGATAATCGACCTACTCTATACTCAACTTGCTGTCGACTTTGTTGTTGTTTTCACATACAAATTTTGAAATAAGCTATATGAGTTGAGTATAGACTGGCGAATCGAACGCAGCTAATATAAAACTAATGTATTATGACCATATATAATTAATTTGTTGTTTTTTACAGATTTCCAAGTTTTTTCCAATTTTTTTAAAATCGCGTTATTTTTACATAACAAAAAAAAAAAATGAATGAAAAGCCAACTGTTCGGCAAAAATTACACAAAACAATTAATTTTAAAGGAGTTTGAGAATAATAATTTTGTATATAAATTAATTCTTTTATTTGCATGTGTTCTACGTTAATATGTTTTAGAAATAATTTATATGTATGTCTTTATGTTTTAAAGTATTTATGATATAAATGTGAACTAATTTTTTTGTTGCATGTGTTCTACATAAATATGTATAAGAAATAATTTATATATACTTATTATATATAATATATATATATACATATATATATATATATAATATATACATATATATATATAATATATATATATACATATATACATATATATATAATATATATATATATATATATAATATATATATATATATATAATATATATATATACATATATATATATAATACATATATATATATATATGCATATATATATATATATATATATATATATATATAAATATATAATAAACTTAAATTTGTAATATATTTATTAATTTATTATTACGAATGCATTTCTTTTAACATTATTCACTAATGATTTCTTTTCTTTATGGGTGCAATAGGCCTACAGGGGAACCGAACACCCAAAAAAATCGGTAACGCACCAAATTATATACCTCGAAGGTGGTGTGGAAATACAATAAAATTAAAAAAATATGTAATTAAAATATGATTTCTAACGATTTTTTAAATTTAAAAGAAATTTAATAAAAAGTATTCAAATAAGGGCTCCATTCTTTGCGCCATTTATAACTTCGTTCCCGAATGCGGCCCTGTGTGTATGTTTGTGCTAGTGTGATTCAACACCACCATGAAAAGTACTTCATTTTTGTATAACTACACCAAAGAACTAAGAGATAAGGAAGCGGTGAATTTGAACAGAAATGAAGTATTTTACAAATACAATGAAGTTAATGCAAATACATAAACATTCAAACAGGGCCGCATTAGGTTATATCGTAAATAAAGGCGAAAACTTTTGGGTGTTCAGACGTATTTTTATTATTTAATTTTTATTGTATTTGAAATAATAGGTATTTTACATAAAATGCCAAAAATACGGGAAAAATTTTTTCCCGGCAGGACACTTAAAAAATCTTGCAAAATACGGCACGTCCCGTGAAATACGGCACATATGTTACGACTAGTCGTTCGGCTCATTAGCATATTTTCGGGTGCAAAAATTGTGTACCGGGTAACCTAGTATTTAATATGGGATATCACTGTCATATATAAATTTTTGACCGAAAAAATAAGTCATATATTAACTTCTATTTTTTAACTGGTATTTTTGACCGAATAAATAAAAGTAAATAATAAAAAAAATACAAAACAAAAAAATCGGTAAAAATAACCATTATTTATTGACTTTTTTGAAGAAATTTATAACAGTTACGGTCCCTGATTAAAACTTATCTTCAATCAAAAAAAAAGTTAGGGCCCTAATGTTTGCCACCCTAAGGAATAAATGCGCTCATGAAGCTGAACTTTTGTTTTGACAGAAGCTCTTGCACATGACTCATGCACACAAATGGCGGGAAACCAACAAACTATAAAGCAAGATTACCTGTGAAACTAAACCTCCTTATTATGTGTTTTTTGTGAACTTTTACAACTTTTCACGGCACAACGCATGCTTATTTAATTTTTTATTTTATTTATGTTCGTTTTAAAACAATTTATAGCGATGACAATCGCTAATTATTTAATATTTTAATGTTTTTTCACCACTCATTTTCTTTGTTTTGATGTGCAAGAGCTTATGTCAAAAAATCATGCTCTATCTCGCTTGAAAAATTCTTCAACACACGCATAGAATGTGTGAGTAGAACACCACTTCCTTATATTTTATTTCTATGAACTACACCGCTTCCTTATCAAAGAACTAAGATATAAGGAAGTGGTGTTATTGCCCAAAAGTGTGGTATTTTTCTTATTCGTGTTGGTTGACACAAATACATAAACGTTCACAAAGGGCCGCATTCAGTTGCATCGAAGAAGAAGGCTCAAGTTTTTTTTGATTCGAATAACATATAAAACAGGTGCTTAGAGTTATACGGTATTAATAAAACGTTTGATAATTAAAGACCTAATAAATTAAAATAAAATTGTATTGCAATACAGAAACATTTACTGAGGGCCATATTCGGTTAGATCGTTAAAGAAGGTCCAAACAGTTTCTAATTGGAATCACATATACAATAGATTCTGGGTTAAATTTACTGATTTTGGTGTTAATTTAATTTTATTATATAAAAATAGTTAAATTTTTATAAAATATGATAATATAGTTTTGTTTTTATTGTATTTCCACACCACCTTTGAGGCATATAATATGGTGCGTTACCGATATTTTATTGGGAAATAATAATATAATATAATATAATATAATGTAATATAATATAATGTAATATAATATAATATAATATAATATATAATATAATTTGAGATCCACAATATGCGGAAATCTAAAAACAATCAAAAATAACAATAATGTATCATAAACTTTGCTGAAGACAAAAGCGCCCCAGAAGTGCATTAAAGAGTGAAAAAATAATGCGCCCCTGAAGCAGTGTTTGCGTTTTGACAACTGTGGTCGTATCAAATTGGCGCGAAAATTTTTTGTTTTTACTGAGAAGGCTCATAAATGACGAATGCTCATAAATGTCAAAAAACACACTCTGTCTCGCTCGCTCAATTTACGAATCGGTCACAGTTCACGTACACTGTATGTGTAGACAACACCACTTCCTTATATTTTAGTTCTTTGGACATGTACAGCAATCTCAAAATTAACAAATTTAGATTGCTGCAATCTGTGTTCATTCGCTCTAGCTCTCAGAGTTTTTGACAGTTTCACATTGAAAGCAGCAACAAAACGACTACATAGATTCTTTGATTGGTAATCACCGTGTGAGTTGGGGATAAGCTATTTGTATGCGTACTGAACATATCCCCAAACACGTGTTTGTCAATTATTGACATTTGTGCCAAAATTATTGTGGTTTTTTTGAGGAATTTATTTTATTAAATTAAAGCAAGAAAGATTATAAATTTTCTAAAGATTACCAATATAATTTATAAAAAAATAAGTAATGGCTATGTTAGCAGAACCACGACAGCGGAAACGATATAATTTGGCGCCCAGGGGAAAAGCGCTCTACGAAGGTAAGACGCATTATTTTGTGAATTGATAAGATCATGATTAATTTGTCATTGTTCCTGTATTTAAAGATGATAACAGATTTGGAACTAAAATGCTAGAAAAAATGGGTTGGTCCAAAGGCAAGGGATTAGGGGCGAACGAAGACGGTTCTAAGGATTTTGTGCGAGTACGTTATAAAAATGATGCCAATGGTTTTGGTTATGAAGATCGCGATGATCAGTGGACGCAGCATGAAGAGAGTTTCAATGGTCTCTTGAAAAATCTGCATAGTGAAGAAAAGTGTACAAATAACGCAAATAATGTAGAAAATTATACTGAGGATACAATCACCACAGTTGGATTTGGTTTTCATAATGATCCTAAAAAGACGTTGAAATTGAAGGAAAAATTCAGTGGCGAGTCGTTGGAGGAAAAGTCAAAAAATAGCAAAGCTCGCGTACATTACAAGAAATTCACGAGAGGCAAAGATTTATCAAGATATAGTGAAAAAGATTTGGCTAATATTTTCGGGAAAAAAGAAGTAGAGGAACAAGCTACAAATGCGGCCTATGAGCAATTTCAAGCATTTAAAATAGACAACGAAGAGATAAAGGTGGGTGAAGATGGACAGGAAGCTAAATCGAATTTCGGCGGTGTGCCAACAATAAACACAGGTCTATCGGTCAGTGATTATTTCAAGCAAAAGATGGATGCTATGAAAAATAAAATGAAAAGCAGTTCTCAAAATGAGACAAAATGTGTCCATGTTGAAGACGAAAGTTTAGATTGTATACAAGAATCCAAAAAGAAAAAGAAAAAACAAAAAAGAGCTTGTAATGAGGTGATTGAAGAAACTACCGAGGTCGAAAATGTAGTTAAAAGAAAGAAGAAGAGGAAACAAAATGACGAAGAATCTCTGTTATTGAATATTGAACAAAATTTTGAAGATGAGGCAGCAAAAAATTTAACTGCCAATAGCAAAAATAAGAGTAAAGAAGAGAAGAAAAAAGCCAAGAAATTAATTCAAGTTTCTCTAGCTGAAGATATAGCCCCAATTGAAAGAGGAAATATAAATGAAACAATTGAAGAAACACATCTTAATAATAATTGTAATATTTGCGTAGCAGAAAAACCCACAAATAAGTTGGAAAAAAAGAAATATAATAAAACACCATCTGAAAACATGAAAATGGATGAGATGGTTAAAAATGAAACATCTACCAAAATAAGCAAATCTAAAAAGAATAATAAAAAAATGAATGAACCCTTTGCCTGTGGTTCTTCGACCACAATCGGACCAACTCACCAGGAACAAGAATATACAAAAGTATGCACAAATGACAAAAAAGAGAAACTGGATGTTGACATAAATGGACATAATCCCAGCAAACTAATTGAACTCAAAACTAAAAAAATGTCAAGCAAAAAGAAAAATGATGTAAGTGTTGGCAGCAATAGTGACTTCCAAGAGGAATTAACTCTTGAGGCCTTGAAAGCAGAACTTAGCTCCTACAATAACTATACAATTTCTACTTTTTGTGCAGAGAAATTCCGCAACATCGACCTCGCATGCTTTGTCGGTTCCAGCTTGTCTACAATAGTTGGCTACAGTCTAAGTGATAAACTTCAGCTGGACATCAAGGCAATAAGAGGTGATCAGGACCGCATAACGATGTTGTGGAATGTCAAGATTAACAAATATAAAAATTCCACATACAGAAAAAACTACCAGAAATATATGAATGAAGCCTTTACGATCCGAAAAACTAAAAAAAAGGTTCCTCGTATAAGTCTTAAATTGTTCAAGCGAAAAGATGCTTTTACTGGTATCTAACCATTTTAAATAAACTAGCTGTGCAAATTTAAAAGAATTCCAATGTATGCGGACATTGATATCGATGGCTTAGTATAGAAAAAGCGTAGCTCTTTTTTTCGAAATAACGTTTTTAATGTATTCTGGTAGACCACTTTCAAATACACCTCATTTAATAAAAATCAATGCGCTTTTTTTGTTGTTATTGTTGCCTATTTTAAATAAAAAATACATTAAAAAATTTTTATATCCAAAGTTTTCCAGATTTGCTCAGTTCTTTTCTTCTCCTGTAAAGTAACAAAAAATCGAGTTACGCCTTTTCTATATTAAGCCATCGATATTTGTTCCATGAATTTCCACAATTCCTCTCCTTAAATATAATATTCTTACCTCTTGAATACTGGCCTTAAAATTGTATTTGTTTAAAGTTAAGTAAAAAACAATTTTTTACCGCTATAGAAAGAGTTAATTTTTATTTATTTAAAAAAATTGAATGCCTCACTTTTATTAAAATTTACTTCATATATCAAAGAAAACTATTACGAATATAATGAAAAAATGTTATAGTTTAATTTAAATACTTTTTTAAAATTAATATTAAGAATATTTATTAATATTACTCAAATGTATTTTATTTACAAAAAGCTCATGTATTCTGTTGTTTTTTGTTTGTTTTGAAGTGTTACTGGTTTTGATTGTGCGGTTAGCTACCACTGATTATTTCGCTGTAGAAAAATTAATTTAAAATATTCGTTAAAAGTATTTAATGGCGCGGTACCTCGTCATCGTCCTCATCATCTTCTAGTTCACCGTTTTGATGTGCAATGCGACGTGAGCGTCTTAAAGGGCCATGTATGCGCTCTGAGTTGCCACGTTTAAGCAAAGGATTACGTTTAAAAGTATTGAGGTTCACGTGTGTGTCCCAAGAGCTGGAAATTATTTCCGAGCGCACCGGATGCCAATCCAAGTCCCGCACGATATCTTTGTGACTTTCTATAGCTTCTTTGATGTGTCCAGTGAGCACATCATATACTGCATGAATGAAAAAGTGGATCAGTTTTAGTGATTAAAATGCAAGTAATGTTTGATTGAACTCACTGATTATGCGTCCTGTGCCGCAGCCCGTATATATATAACGCTGCCCAGTTTGTGTCGCAGGCGAGAATTTAGCGCGTAACAAACTTTTTGTAACCCGATGACCACGATAAGTCATGATGCTGACATCGCCATCCAGGGTGGTGCTTGGATTGTAATCTTGAAATAAAACACAAACATATACTTAACTTTCTGCTATAAATGCAGCAATAAACTATGCAATACAAAAAAATACCAAAACCATAATATGCACTGATTGTCTAAGCTCTATCAAAGCAATTTCAAACAATAGAAATGGAATTTATGACAATATAATTAAAAATCCCAAAATCCAACAAACTATTATTATTCTATGGATACCATCACATATTGGAATCATAGGAAATGAATATGCAGATAATGCAGCAAAACAAGCACTCAAAATGCCACTAATAATTGAAATGCCATGTTTCCAATGCACCATACAACACATTTTCAAAACAATGAATTTTATAAAATTAAAATTAGAATGGGATAATTCAAATTGCTTTCTAAAACAACATAATCCTAACTTAAATAGACCAAGATACCATCATAATTTTACTAGATATCAATGCATTTCACTTGCTCGCCTCAGAGTTGGTAAAGCTTTATTCAACACTCAACATTTTTACAATCACTCTAATCCACTTCAATGCAATAATTGCAATAAAATAATGAATGTTTATCATATTCTTAAAGAATGTCCAAAATCCAAGCTACCTGAACCTTTAGAAACAATTCTTGACTGCACAAAAATATCTACACTTACAAAAATTAATCAATCTCTGAACAAACATAGCATTACAAACATATAATTATTCATAAATCTAATTAGTTATACTTTTCACGCAATATGGTCTAGCTACCCTGCGTATATTTCTACATATATTTATTAAATTTATATTTATTAAATATATCATCAATAATAATAATATACTTAAGTGGATTTATCGCTCTCAGTGAACATTTTTCATTTGAAATAAAGTTGCTGCAAACTGACACTCTTAAACATTTCGATATTTAAAAAACAAACGTATGTTAGATTGTACAACGCATGATACAATTATTGTATCATGGTACAACGCATGTTAAAATGTTTAAATAATTTTTTTTTTTACTTGACAAGGTTTTGATAAATGTTCACGTTTTTTTTTTATTCTTTTGCAATAACACTTACATTCACGAGGCACCGTGTCCCAACGATAGTCCCAGTTCAAAAAAGGCAAGTTGCAATGTTTTCTTATTTTATTCGAAGGCGTAACTTTACGCAAATCCCAAATTTTTATGCTTTGATCTTTGGAGTTTGAGAGCAGATAGTTGCCATCATTGCGCGGATCAATATATGTCACTGCATCCAAATGACCCATAAATACACCAGCTGGTGTACTTCTATTTGCTCCTAAACAGCGTATATCCCACAGCTTAATGATGCCATTATTACACCCAGAAACAAAAACATTTGAATCATGATCGGTGACATAGCTAACAGCATTTATGTCCAAAGGCATATTACGTTGGGTCTATGAAAGCGTTTAAATGATATTAATTACAAAATCGTGTAATTATGCACTTAATTACCTTTACTTTAATTGTATTTACAGTACGAGTTTCCCTGTCACACATATAGATACATGAATTGTTACAGCCACCAATTAATGTTGCTCCACAAGGCGAGAACCGCAGCGAAAAGATGCCCGAACGGCTTTGGTCCGAGTTCAGATCGAGCCATTGAAATTCCTCAGAATTTCCATTTACAGGCACCACAAAAACTTGTAAAAAAAAAAAAATAAAAATTCGTAGTAATGTTATTAATGTTTATATCATTTGAAAAAAAAAATACAAATTCGTAACAATTTTATTAATGTTTATATCATTTCCTGCTATGAACTTACAATAATCCGACCAGGTGGAGTAAGCGAAGTATTGACCACATGGACTAAAGTCAATGTCCATGATGCCCCAATGAACGTCCTTGGCTTTGATGCGGTTGATACGATGATATGTTCCCTTAGATGCATCATATATTCGCACAATGGCATCTTTAGACATACAAATACCAGTATAATGATCAAGATCAATTTATATTTCTATATTATTTAACTTAAAAAATAAAATTACCTTGACATGCAGTTATTAGCTTGCTGCCATCCTTATTAAATTTACTAATGAACACCTTGGATTCGAGCGACATGAGACGTTCTTCCTTTTTGTTTGGCACAAAAAGATTGGAGATTCTGCGCTGCTGATTGGGCGTAAAAGAGCCTGGTGGATAACCCGCTATGCCATTCTCACGTTTGGCAAGGCCACGTTGCAGCGACCAACGTTCACCAGGACGTTTGCTATTTGCAGGCAAACCGCAGAGCGCCTTAATTTCTTTGTACAACATTGTGTGCTAATTAAATTTTATAAAAAATGCATTTAGAATAGAGATTATATAAATCAATAAAGTTTGGTCAGACTTACGCGAAATGTTCGCAAATCTGGTTTTTTTCGTATCACAGGCATATCAGTGCGTGGTTGTGGCAACGCTCCAATAATATTGCTCACCATGCGTCCGAGTGCATTTGAGATTTGTTCGCGATATGCGCCAGAGTCCAGTTCGAATGTCAATTCGTCGCTAATGTCGTCATCGAAATCATCTTCATCATCTTCCATGTCATAGGTGATGTTGTTACCCATGGAAGCGCACAGCCGGACGTTGCTGCTCACGCAATGGTGGCTGGCGATGAGCTGTGAATAATGTTTATTTGGAAGGTCACTAGCACGTATTCTGTTTGTAGCAAGTTTTCTCTGTAGTGGTAGAGCGTAAGTATATGCGTAGTTTATATTTAATATGATAAAATTCTATGAATTGCAAATATATACCTTATTTGAACATTAATGAAACTTTAAAACACTTATCTTTCACCTTTTTTTTTTCTCAAATTTACACGATTGTAATTTATAATTTTTCTTTCAATCCAATTGCAGCACGAAATGTACAGGCAGAAACAATTTACAGAAAACAAAAAACCAACTACAAAAAAACAATAGAAAAAACAGCTGCTGAATACAACACAACCCGTGGTGAGTTTGGGCAAAGAATTAAAGCGGTGTTCAGTATATCGCTGGGATAAATAGGTAATTATTAAAAATATCACTGCATTGTCGACATTGGTTTTTCAATTTAAAAATTTAAATAATATAAAAAATATAATAAAATAATAAAATATCAGGAATAATATGAAATATAATATTTAAAAATTTAATATAATACAATTTGACGTAATAGCATGATATTCTGCAAGAGTATTATGCTGCTGGCGTATGCCAATGATATAGATGTCATTGGCCATATGCGTGAAGTCAGTGCAGTATTCTCCAGATTAGCGAAAGAGTCGAGTCGAATAGTTCTTGCAGTGGTGCAGATCAGGCGTCAACAAATAAACATTCCCGGTGTCTTGCAAACCAGAAACTGTTGACAATACCTCCTTAAGAGACTTTTCTTAAAAGAAAGAACCTTTGTAACCGAGCGTTTCCACCGCCCGAACGAACGAAGAAATCATCGCGAACAAATCGTCGCAATGAATTCTTCGTTCGGTCCAACTGTTTCCACCGCACGAACACAAGTTGCGAACATTGGTAAGTCGCCATCTTGTTCGTTCGTGCAGTGGAAACACTTAAATTCAATGCTTGCGAGCATCAGCGTTGATCAATATTTGTTTATGCAAACGTACTAAATTTGATTAATTTTTACTACTTTTATGCCTTCTAATTTAGGTTTTATGTAAGTATTTATATAAAGAATTTATTATATAAAGAATATTATATAAATAATTTGATTATATAAAGTGCTAATAAAATAACAAAGTAAAACAAAGTTCTTTTGCGTTAAATTTTCAGTATATTTTCTTTCTTTTTTGTTTTTCCTACGTTATTAACTACAATTTCAACAAATCTACTACCTATGCGCAAATAAGCACTGGATTCGCCCAAAAAGATCGAGCGTCGTCCGATCAGAGCGAACGAAGAAATCTTCGTTCGTTCGTGCTGGAAAAGTGTTTACACTGCGCGAATAGCGCTCGCGAGCATTTTGTAAAAAACCAATGTTCCGAACCTTGGTTCGGACCAAACTGTTTACGAAGATTTCTTCGTTCGTTCAGGCAGTGGAAACGCTCGGTAAGATCTTCGGTCCAATCTGCGTCAATGGTGAGTACCGAATTCGATGGAACCACGAACGGTATGAGCTGAACGCCAACATCAACATAGCTAAGCTGTGCTGGATAGGTCATGTTAAGCAAATAGTAAACGACGCTCCATTAAAAAAAATATTCGATTCGGTTCCCGGTGGTGGTCAACGCAGAAGGTGTCTAACTGGTGCCAGCAAGTAGAAAAACAGAAATGGCTGGCGCAAATTCTGAGAAAAGTTCAAAACCAATCAACGGTTGTAAGCGCCAGTGAAGTAAGTAAGTAAAATATAGTAAAACATGTCACACAGCAGAGTAGCATTGAAAGAGAAAAAACTTATGGAGAAAACATAACTTACGTTATGTGTATAGTATTCGTTGGCGTGATCATGTCTCCGATTATGTCTTCAAATTTCTTAAATGTACCTTTCAACACTTCATAAAAATTCGTTTAATATTATTCTACTATAAATTCATAAAAACAAGGATTCCAAACTACATGGTGAACAGATTTGTATTCTCTAACTCCACAAGAAATCCTCAAATAATTATTCCCAAGATTTCAACTTCTATTTTTGACCGGTCGTTTCTTGTTAGAACTGTACGATGCTGGAATAAACTACCTGTGGGTCTTCGTTTATTTTCAGCAACAGCTAGCACTTTTAAAACGAAACTTATAAAATACACCGAAAATAATACACTTTAAAGCATTCTCAAATTCCGTTAAAGTTCTAGTTAATTTTTTTTAAAATCTTAAAATGCATTTTACTTCTTCCTTTCTTTTCTTTTCTATTTTTCTTTCTTACTTCTTCTTTTTTTTTCTTTTTTCTTCTTTTGTCTTCTTCTCTTGTTTTTTTTTCTTCTATATATTTTCTCTAAATACTCTTTATATGTCCATAGGAAAGCCGCCTATATATTAGATTAATATTTTAAAAATAAGAATTAATTAATCAATGGATAATTGTATTTAACTTTAAGAATTCTATCATTACTAACTGTAATATTGTACAAAGCTCACGGTATGAACAAAATATAGGGAGCAAATCAAGTGTTAAAAACTGTAAGCGTTATGTGGTGGAATGCTATGCTATTGAATGTTATCAATGATAAGCATTGGTTTATGAATTTGCTAAACGAGTTATTGTGGTTAATTTCTCGCATGTAGCGAGGTTCACCTTGTGCCATAACAAAACTTTTCAATGTTGGTGGAATAGAAAGAACGAGTTAATTGCCAGTTGTCACATTTTATCACAGTTGTCACAGTTATTATAACTGTTATAATGCATGTTATATATCATAACAGTTCCTCTTACCGAGCGTTTCCACTGCCCGAACGAACGAAGAAATCATCACGAACAAATCGTAGCGATGAATTCTTCGTTCGGTCCAACCGTTTCCACCGCACGAACATAAGTTGCGAACATTGGTAAGTCGCCATCTTGTTCGTTCGTGCAGTGGAAACACTTATGGCCATATTTTGTAAAACGCACGCAGTCACGTCACTTCGGGTTTTCTTATCTGGCAATATATTTTAGTAGAAAATTTCTGAGAGAGAAAGAGACTTTGTTTTACTTCATATGAAAAAGGCATTGCCAGACTGAAAATCTTAACGCAAGTGACTGCGTTCGTTCTACAAAATATGGCTATTAAATTCAATGCTTGCGAGCGTTGCGTTGATCAATTTTTGTTTATACAAACGTACTAAATCGGATTAATTTTGACTACTTTTATGCCTTTTAATTAAAGATTTATATAAGTATTTATATAAAGAATTTTTTATATAAAGAATATTATATATGTATATAATTTGATTATATAAAGTGCTAATAAAATAATAAAGTAAAACAAAATTCTTTTGCGTTAAGTTTTCAATATATTTTCTTTCTTTTTTGTTTTTCCTACGTTATTAACTACCATTTAAACAAATCTACTACTCTACACAAATAAACACTGGATTCGCCCAAAAAGATCGAGCGTCAGCCGATCAGAGCGAACGAAGAAATCGTTCGTGCTAGAAAAGTGTTTACACTGCGCGAATAGCGCTCGCGAGCATTTTGTAAAAAACCAATGTTCCGAACCTTGGTTCGGACCAAACTGTTTACACTGCTTGAACGAACGAAGAAATCCTCGTTCGTTCGGGCAATGGAAACGCTCGGTTAGTCAAAATAAAACAATAAATTTTAAAAGAAACCATTCATCACTTAAATCAGCCTACTCGTCCGCAATTCACAAATCGCATTACATTTGATGAAATTTCTGACAAATACGAGAAGACACATTTCCAACCTTTGGCTTATGTAGCCTTATCCAGGGTCAGAACCCAAGAAGGACTTCGTATTGTACCTACTGATGGGCGGCAAAGTTCTTACTATGGTAGATGAGAAACTGAAAAGATGCTCCATTACGAAATGAGTTTACCCGGCTCTCTACTGTCCATTCTAATACAATTGATAGGATTATACTCGAAAAAATCAGAAGAGGGAAAACGACAATCTTTTCTCTTAATATCAAAGTCTCCAAATTCGCGTGATGTCCGTGGTAAGACAATATAGAAATCATATGTATTAATATTATCAGGAACTTGGCTATAAACGAGAAACAGGTTGAAATTAAATGTTTTAATTGCATAACACAATATAAAAAAACAAAAATAAATAACTGGTCATTTCACCCCTTGAAAGGACTTTGACCTAGCTTCTTATGCTCAATTGTGTTGTGCGTGTTATTAAGTTTGTACACAATTGAGCGAGAAACGGACCTACAAGCTTAACGCCGACTCCGAACGGCGATGAACGAAATGTTCCCAGCAGAAAAGTGGACCATATTTGAAATAGTTCTGAACTAGTTCCAAGAAGGACCAGCACTAGTTCCACTACAATACCCTTTAACATTGAACGAACTGACGCTTTTTGCGGGTTGATGTCATAGGAAAAGACAATTGTCCCCAGAAACACTCCTTTTTCCCTATATTTGAACTAGTTGCTTTAGGAGCATTTTTAAACTGGTTGCTTTCGCAGTAGCCTGAAAGTGGTTCTTTTTTATATAGTTTTAAAGTGAACATATCAAAAGTGTAAGAATTTAGTGCAATGGAAAGGTCCTAAAGATCTCGTTTGTACCATCTTTTCCATCCACAATCCAGAAAACATTTTATCTATAAACATTTTTTTTTTATTATTTTTTCTTGTGCGCAGAAAATTTTAAAAAGTAGCCAGAACGCGTTTATTTTTATCAGCAATACTTTTGAAAACAAAAGCAAAGATAACTGTTCTACGCTGAACGCCATGGTATAATAATATAAGGTAGTATTGACAGTTGCTTGGGCATCGACCATCTGTCAAAAAAAAAGTCTAGAAAGAGAGCGTTCAATTATTTCTTATGTTTTCGCCATTGTTTATGTTTCAGCGCTTGCAAATAACCAAACATTTTCTAACAAAATATTGCCTATTTTATTTAATCAATAGTGAATTATTATTACTACAACGAAGATAACTTGTGAACTTTGTGATATTAAGTGCAAACATAAGAAAAAATGTTGAAAACGTTCAAATGTAGCAACCTCAGCAGCTGCAGATACATATGGACGAAATTAAAGAAGTTTCCAATTATTATTAAAACACCACGGCTGGAAAACGTTAAACACATATCACACATAATTTTTTCACAACTTTCATTATTATAATTGTGTATTAACGCACATATTTTGCGGAATTTATTTATTTTTACATTCGTTTAATTCTTGTTGCACGAACAACTGTTTTTGACAAATGGTCGTTGCCTTGTTGCTGAGAAAATCTATACTTGTCAATGCTACCTGTATAATTGTATCATGGCTGAACGCCTTTTGTACTTTTTCAGAGCTAGTGCGAACTGCGCTAGAAATGAACTAGTTCACTTTTTCAATTGACTCCAAAATAACTGCTGGGTTCTTATTCTCAAGAAGCTTTATATGGCATTTTGAATACTCTCTGAGGTTTGCCATTGTCTGCAGAGAGGTGGTGGCCGTACAGAATAATCATTTTAATTCAAATAATTTTCTGTCGCTGCTGGGGTTCGAACCCGGGTCTCCAGGTTCGTTGACATAGAGGCCACGCACTTTAACCAACTTCGCCACTGACGCCACAATATAGGCGACCCAATAATAAGCATAGGTGGTGCGTTGGTACTTATCAAAATGTTGGCGATTCGTAAGAAAATCGTCCACCGAATTGAGAAGACCGAAAAAACAATATTCAGAAAACTCGGTTCTGGTCTTAGAAATCGGTATTCTGCGCACTCGGTAACGCTTTCGACAGTCGTAAACTCACCTTATTGAAATGAAGCTTCTCTTTCGTGTGGTGAAATATGAATAATGGAAACTGAGAAGTAAGTACATAGAATTCGTTGCATTTTGTTAACTTTTTATATAATATTTGTTTTTCTTGGCAGGAAATATGCACGCACTAGACCGGCGCAGCTGCTGTGTTATCTAGATTTAATTTATTTATTAATTTTATGTAAATAAATATTACACAGTGAATTGGTATAAATTTTTATTCATAACAAGAAGAAGCAGTTATTTTAGTTTTTATTTTTTAGTTATAGTTTTTTATTTGCTTCAATTTCGGTTTGAGGATTTTAAAAGTAAATTAATTACTCAAAACACGAGCACTTTTTTAATCCAAGCTTTAAAAATGTCTTTTGTTTTGCTTGTTACCACCTAAAGAGATGGTAACAATATTCACCGGTAATGCTTGGTTGCAGAATACCAACAGGGTGTTTGAGTTACCAAAATGTGAATTTCTTCGGTAACAAGACAAACGTTACCGCGAGAGAATTGATCTGTAACGGTTAACTAACGTTCAAACTAAATCTGCTCTTGGGACATATGGGCCGTGAGATGCACTTTGCCTAACGGCACATTGTAATGGTCGCAGTATATTTCAGTCAATCACAACGTTAAAGAAATAAGAGATTTTCTCCATCAGATAGTACTAGTTAAGTATATTATAATTTATATAATAAGTACATATAGAAAGTGATTCAAAACTGTTGATGATGGAGAATTATTTTCTGTATGAACACTGGGGACAGTTAGTTATGGTATTGGGTGTTTTTTTTAGGGGTTTGTTTTTCGAATAGAGATAAAACTGGCATTTTGTGGTCAGATCTGGCAACTCTAATGTCATTTATGTTCAGTTTGGTTTGCCATTTCATCATGAACAGGTTGACAAAAGAACAACGCTTGCAAATCGTGCAAATTTATTTCGAAAATAATGGTTCAGTTCGCGAAGTTTCCCGCAAGCTCCGTCCATTTTATGGTCGACATAATCGTCCATCAGAGCAATTAATTCGGTTAACCATGGGTCGTTTTCGCACTACGTTTACTCTATGTGATAATACGCATCCGCAGAGACGTCGAACAGTGCGCACCGAAGAAAAAATTGCCGCTGTAGAGCAAAATGTTGAAGAGGACCCGAATGAATCGATTCGCCACCGTGCACAGCAATTGGAGCTTTGTCCATCAACTTTATGGAAGATTTTGCGCAAAGATCTTGGCTTGCGACCTTACAAGATCCAGCTTGTGCAAGAATTAAAGCCACGAGACCATGCAATGCGTCGTGATTTTGGTGTATGGGCCGAAAATGAGATTGATCTCGATGCTGATTTTCATCGCAAAATTTTGTCCAGTGATGAGGCTCATTTTTGGTTGAATGGCTACGTCAACAAGCAAAATTGCCGCATTTGGAGTGAAGAGAATCCACATGAGATCCTTGAGACGCCATTACATCCACAAAAACTGACTGTTTGGTGTGCTCTATGGGCTGGTGGAGTCATTGGGCCATACTTCTTCCGAAATAATGCTGGAGAGTCAGTTACCGTTAATGGAGACCGGTATAGAGCCATGATAACAGACTATTTTGTTCCCGAATTGGATGGCATGAATGTGGATGAGTTGTGGTTCCAACAAGACGGCGTTACATGCCACACAGCGCACGTCACAATCGATTTATTGAAGGAAACATTCGATGAGCGCATAATTTCGCGGAATGGACCTGTCAATTGGCCACCAAGATCGTGTGATTTGACACCATTGGATTATTTTCTTTGGGGATATGTGAAGTCGCTCGTCTACGCCAACAAACCAGAAACGTTAGGGGACTTGGAGGCCAACATTCGTGGCGTTATTGCCGACATACGGCCCCATATGCTCGAAAAAGTGGTTGAAAATTGGACCTGTAGAATTGGCTTTATTCGAGCCAGCCGCGGCGGCCACATGCCCGAAATCATATTTAAACATTAATGGCATAAAATTATCCTTCCAATAAAGCCAAATTGATGGACATTAAAACGATTTTCTTGTGTTGTATATCAATTCGAAGTTCTATACCTCTAAAAAAAACACCCTTTACAACCATTGATAAGATGAATTGAACATCAATTGAACGATTGGTTATTCTATTCAAGGAATTAATAATGTAATATAAGATTTTTTTCAGAATTTTTAAATAGACAAAAATTTGGGAATCCACCTTGGAAATTTAATTTGAGGTATCTATAGCTGAATTTAACTAAAGTTAATTATTGAACATTTTTTTAAGTACTTTGAGCTCTTTTGTGCTGACAGATATATTTGGAATAAACTCCCATAAATTATTTATAAAGTTTTATCGGAAAATAGGTTCAATCAACGAATGTATAATAATAACAACAAGATTCTAAGTATTTTCTCAAATAACCTCAAAACTGAGGTAACCACAAATTATTGACTACCGTATGGATCTGGTTGACCTCTACCGGTTTGTAAAAATTAATAAAAACAAATTGCTAGCGTATCGATGATAGTCTCGATTGCCATACAAGTGGTAATTACTATTCATGTTCATGTCCTGGCCGCAAGTACTCATTACCGTATGGATTGGAATTGACAGATATATAATTACCTTCCAATTTTATTATGTAAACAATTGCTCTTTCTATTAATTATACGAACAATGAATTAAAATTCATTTAGCATGCTTACCCTTTGACTGGGAAGGGTTGCTGCATGAAATGCCATGTGGTGGTGGTGGTGGTGGTGGTGGTGGGTAGAAAACTAATGACACAATTATTGACTAGGATACAAAATACTGTAGCTACAGACAAAAGAATAGCTTAAGTCTGCCTGGTAGTTAACGTTATTACGCTACTGGCTGGTTGATTGTTGGTTAAACAATGGACAGCTCTTATAAATAACGTCCTCAATGACAGTGAAAATATAACCATGTGAAAGTATTCTCAGAGTAATATAATATTTAAATTGGCTGAGAATGTAGGAGAGTTTTGGTTGCGTAAAGTTAAAATATTTTGCCGTTAAAAGCTGAAAAAAATCCATTGGCTATGTCTTGTGTGTGTTTTGTGTGTGTTATAAAATTTTAGTACCTACACAAATTGTGCTACTGGATCTACTGGAATCTGAATCCCTGGAATTGTTTACTCTCTGAGACTTGTCATTGTCTACGGAGGGGTGACGGCCGATCAGGAAAAAGGTTACATTTGAAAAAAAAAAATTCTGTCAAACAGGATTTGAGCGCGAGATTTCCCGGATCATAAACTTGACATATAGAGTGATTTTTTAAGTGCCTGATAACTTTTTTTTAAAAAAAAACGCATAAAATTTGCAAAATCTCATCGGTTCTTTATTTGAAACGTTAGATTGGTCCATGTCATTTACTTTTTGAAGATAATTTCATTTAAATGTTGACCGCGGCTGCGTCTTAGGTGGTCCATTCGGAAAGTCCAATTTTGGGCAACTTTTTCGAGCATTTCGGCCGGAATAGCCCGAATTTCTTCGGAAATGTTGTCTTCCAAAGCTGGAATAGTTGCTGGCTTATTTCTGTAGACTTTAGACTTGACGTAGCCCCACAAAAAATAGTCTAAAGGCGTCAAATCGCATGATCTTGGTGGCCAACTTACCGGTCCATTTCTTGAGATTAATTGTTCTCCGAAGTTTTCACTCAAAATGGCCATAGAATCGCGAGATGTGTGGCATGTAGCGCCATCTTGTTGAAACCACATGTCAACCAAGTTCAGTTCTTCCATTTTTGGCAACAAAAAGTTTGTTAGCATCGAACGATAGCGATCACCATTCACCGTAACGTTGCGTCCAACAGCATCTTTGAAAAAATACGGTCCAATGATTCCACCAGCGTACAAACCACACCAAACAGTGCATTTTTCGGGATGCATGGCCAGTTCTTGAACGGCTTCTGGTTGCTCTTCACTCCAAATGCGGCAATTTTGCTTATTTACGTAGCCATTCAACCAGAAATGAGCCTCATCGCTGAACAAAATTTGTCGATAAAAAAGCGGATTTTCTGCCAACTTTTCTAGGGCCCATTCACTGAAAATTCGACGTTGTGGCAGATCGTAAGTCTATTCATGATGAAATGTCAAAGCATACTGAGCATCTTTCTCTTTGACACCATGTCTGAAATCCCACGTGATCTGTCAAATACTAATGCATGAAAATCATAACCTCAAAAAAATCACCCTTTAGAACGATATACAACACGCATTTTGCAATCTTTTTGCTTTTGTTAAAATACCTATCTTAGCTTTCTAGTACAAGGACACAAAAAACCAATGGACGGATGGTTTGAAATTTGTTCAATGATAAATGAACAACTATTTGTTCTTAAGGTTTTGAAGTTGTACGCGTACCATAAAAAGGAAGAAAACTAAACATAGATATGAAGAAAAACAAAAATATAAGAATTCACGTTTTAATAATGTTACGGTTAGCAATGTCTAAAACAGGAATAATTTTAATAGAAATTAATAATATATGAATGATAAATACAAAATAGAAAACAATCATGTAATACACCCGTATAAATCGTGAAGATAAGATTTTATTTTTGTTATAACTTAAAAATATTGCTATAAGTAGGAGATATCTCTCTGTGACGCAGCGGGAACCCTAACATCACATTTTACATGCATATTTGAAAAACCTATCCGCGCGTTGGGTGCCGCGATTGCTTCACTCGACCATAAGCGTAGCCATGTGACCACTTCAAAGTAGTGTTTGGCGATGTTAAGCCACAATCCGCAGAAGTTTTTGCGCCAGTTCGTAGTAAAAAAAATTGGAAATATGTTGGACTTAATGTATTGATCTAAAAGAAGATTACCTATGTTGAGAAATAAAACGCTTTTTTTTTTGCTAAAAAAATACTTTTTATTTAAAATGTCAGTAACTTATCAAAATTGCGCTCGTATGTTCGCCGTGTAAAAATTCCGTGCAATGTCGTTGCAGTAGGTCTGTTTCCGTACGCACACTGTGTAACTTGTGGGACACTATTTTCTGTTTCCGTACTTTCTGTGCTTAAAATGGGAGAAGAAGAACAAGCATAAAATCGCTCTCTCGAACACACAAAGTGCACAGAGAGTGCTAGAACTCGAGACTTCGAGTAAAGTAAGAACAAGCATCAAGAAGAATAAGCATCAATAAGAAGAAGCAAATGTCAAATTACATTTCATAATTGTTTATGTTTTGCGATAAATAAACTTACAAATTGTGTGCCTAAAAAGAAATTTACGTACAATAAATAAATAGTAATAAATAAAAATTAAGTAATTGTTCAGTTTTGCATTAAAAATGGCTTTTAATAATTTGAGTGAAAGTGTTTTAAATTTTGTGCTGCCGTCTGCAGTCAAAATCAGCTGTTTTGTGCTCGAAACTTACTAGAAGCTGTTTCCGTACTTTTGCAACTATTCTCACATTTCGTTTTTACTCTCTAGCACACGTTTTACACAAATCTTACACAATGTAAAGTACGGAAACAGACCTAGTTTCAATCATGGATCAGCTCTCTCCATGCTCTCATAACCTAATCACTTTTTTGTTTATTTTTGTCGTGATGGTTAGAACTAGCACCAGTGGCGTTCCTAGGCTTGGTGACACCCGCAGCGGATACTCATGGTGTCACCCCTATAAAAAATTTCTAAATGCAAAAAGAAACCAATTCGAAGAGATTAAGTGTTTTTATGATTATCTTTATGTTTTAAGAAAAAAAAACAAACAACATATCGTCGTTCGCAAATTAGTGTGTTCTATATGACAAAAATGTTTTTTTGGTAAATCAAGTTTAAAGTTTATTGAAAAACTGAACCGAAAAATCTGCCGCGATTTTCTTACCAATGAAAGTTCAAGAGATTGTGGTTTTTTCTGTCAAAAAAAATTTTCATCTTTGGAAGCGTTTTTTTGAGTAAGATGCGTTTAAAAAAAAATAATTTGTCCTATATGCACTTATTTACGAAACTATTCTTGTTTTATAGCATATAGAACAAAATGTAATATGTATTGGAGAAATGAAAAGCAGTGTGATTTCACTCAATAAAAACTTTATTTCATATATTATAATATTAACTTAATTTTAAACTTAATCTTATACATATGTGCTTATGAGTCCACTTAAATCAATACCTGTTAATTTCTTAAAAGGTAAGTTTCGACTACAAAATCAAGTAAAAAATTAACCAAATTCTTTTGACTTCGATTCCACGAAGTTCATGCTTGATTTACGGAGATTTTTTATTGAAGCAAGTTTATTAAAAAGACGAAGGCAAAAAATTGTACTTGTGGTGCTTGTGGGTGTTTTCAAGCATAGTTGCCATCTGGGTAAAACTTTAAAAAGGCTAAGTTTTTACGTTGATTCAAATGAGTAAAGTTACAATATTGATGTTCACGCGTTAGTGCGAAAAATATGTTGCATTTTCGCATTCTTGCAATTCGCATCAACCCGTGAATACCCCTATTGTAGTATGCCACTGCATCAAGTGATAAAAAGTTGTATAAACTTTTCACATCATTTACTTTCTCCAATGATATCTTCTTATCTATTGCTTATCCATTCTTATTCTTAGTATGAAGCTTTTTTTAAACGTTGTTGTAAAATTTAACTTCTAACCTTATGTTATTTATGATGGGTATTTTCTTTTCTTTTTTGTTTCATTTTATTTACCAACTGCAATCTAAAGTGGGATTTTTTCTTTTTTGTTTCATTTCATTTGCCAAGTGCAATGTGAAGCTAAGAAAAAACCAGAAAAAAAAAACAAAAAAAAAAGCAAAATACAAAGACCTCCAAATAATAACTTTAATAACTTTATTTAGACTTGCATATAGAACAAAATAAAAAAATATTTTTTTTACTTAGTATTTTTGCTTCGTTTTTGTTCTATATGCACGATTTTTTGCATATAGAACACAATAGGTTACGAAGCCTGTCACAACAGTGTTGTATAGCACAAAGTCGATGTCTCATATTTCGAAAACTATAAAAGATAAAAGCAAACTGATGACACAGATCGATAGATCTCGAAAAATTTGCCTATATACCAGTCTTATCTCAATTTTTTCAATTTTGTGATATAGAACACAATAATTTACGAACGACGATATGACAAACAATAAGAATTTGTAAAAAACAGAACAAAAATATTACATTTTCAGGTGTCTACATATTTAGATATGTATGGCATAAGGTAAAAAAGAAAACTTATTAACTTCGCAGTCTTAAAAACTGACGGAACAAAAACATTACATTTTCGGGTACATATTTGTATTTGTGGGTATAAGGTTAAACAAAGAAATCTTATTAACGGCGTAGTCTTAAAAACTTACTTTTCTTACTTTAAGAGCTGCAAAATCTGAAATAACCTCATCGAAATCAATATTACTTGCAAGCTTGTTTTCGATGGATAAAAAAGCAAGATCGGAAAGCCTTGCCTGTCCCATGGAAGACCTTAAATAAGTCTTAATTAATTTTAGCTTTGAAAAACTCCTTTCGCACTGATATACAAATTGTTGGAAATAATTTCAATGCGACAAAATGAGACACACATTTTTTAACGTAATGTATTTGTACCTTTTTCTTTATGTTTGAGAAATTAAAAAAATATCGAAATGGTGTCACCCCTAAAATGGTGGTACCCGGGGCGGACCGGCCTCCCGCCCCCGAGCGAGTTATAATTCCATGAAGTTCGATCTGCGTCCCTATAACATCGTAACATATTTTTATTTATTTTTGTCATAAGGTCAAAGCACTAACCTTAACTGTCGTACCATAACATCAATTTTTTCTTAGCAACTATACTCAACAGCAAGTAACAATACCATGCATCGCCGATGCATTTTGAAAAAATTGCCTTTTTTTGAAAACCTGCGTGGTTAAATGTCATATTGTTATGTCAAAAAATAAACCAGTTGTGTTTTTAAGTAAATCTCCCTTTTGGCAAATTAATAAATAACATGATGGTACAATGTTCTATACACTATAATTTATTTGTAATAAATTCAAATCTCAACAAAACAATTCCAGCGTTCATAGCCTCATTGTGGCTTTTCATCAAGTAAATGCAAGAATTTTTGTATTCTCCCAAGTTGTAAAGTTATTCCAAATATTTGAGACAATTTGTCAGTAAATAACGCTTCGTTATTTTCTTTTTCTCAAATCTTGAGTCTGAAGTAATAACAACACACACACACACACACACACACACACACACAAATCGGCATGGTGACGTCTGCGACTGAAAGCGAGAGTAAGAACCGGGGAAGAAAGATCTATTGGTGCGGCGACACCCGAATGTCAACAACATTCTGATTTATTTCAGAACATGAAATGCTTCAACGATTTTAGTTAATTTCTGTTTTTTACGAACTGATGAGGATGATGATGTCTGTCCCCTTAACGACAAGTTTTTGGCAGTCATTTAGTAGTTGCTATAGTTAAGCAGACTGCCTGCAGTTCTTAACGCAGTGAATTAACTGAAAAGAATTTAAATGGTTGCCAAATAATTGCAAGATTTTATTTTTTGCTAGAGAGTAGATGAATAGAAATTTATCTGATGCCTTGTCTTAACAAGGCATGTTGTCAATATGCCAAAATTTTATTGAGTATCAATACGATGAAATGTTTTAAAAGTATTCAGATCAATTTTAAGCAAGGAGCTTGTAGCTTTGCTGTCAATATATTTTCAAGTAATTCTTGTATTTTAGTTTTTGTTCTGAATATCCTCTGGTCAACTTATGTTTTTTAGCTAGGAATAACTCAAGGACAGCAATTATTAATTGGTTAGGAGGTAATAATAAGCAATTATTTACGATAGTCAAACACGTTGAATTTTTTTGCCGGTTTTGTTCTACGCTCAATACAATATTTTTATTACCTTTTAAATCGTAAAAAATATTATTGTGTGCTACGTGCAAATATTAACTTAATTAATTTTTGCTTATGCCAAAAATATGTGGTAGGTTTTTAAAAGCTTTAATTATTAATTATGGCTAATTAGGTGCAAGCAATTCTGTCGACCAATTGGGCAAATCCAATGTGTTTCTTATAACGCCTGAGAACGTTCATTGCATGCCAAAATAAATCATATTAATTTGTTTCTGCTTTGTATGTTTTTGAAAATACGCTTTCAAGTTGTTTTTGTTTTTTGTAAATATGCGAAATAAAGACATATTTATGTGTTCATTCACTTTGCTTTTTTCGATCGTGAGTGTCGTCTATATTGTACTCTACTTTAAACACTTTTGAAAAAGAGTAACTATCATT
This sequence comes from Pherbina coryleti, assembly GCA_943735915.1. Taxonomy (NCBI): domain Eukaryota; kingdom Metazoa; phylum Arthropoda; class Insecta; order Diptera; family Sciomyzidae; genus Pherbina; species Pherbina coryleti. The sequence goes on from OX030950.1 coordinate 6,236,484, forward strand.
AGGTGTTAATGAGGGTTTTAATTTTTTTTTTTTTTTTTGTGAATTAAATGCAACTTGGGTCTTAAGATGGAACGGAATTTTGCTGCAAGGGGCATCGGTTCATCTTAAATATTTGTTCAAAAAGCTCTCGAGTGAAATCTATCTGTCATCAATGGCTAATTTGAATTATTTACATATGTGTTATGATACTTTTTAGTTGTGCTGTTCGACCTATTCAATATTTAACCCTCTGCAACTGACGTGCTCCAAATTTAACAATATTCCTGACGTGGGGTCTAGCAGACCTCACTTTTAAACTGATCTTTTATGATGAAGTTTCTGACTGTAACTCTCTTGACCTTATTCCATATAACAACTAATAGTTATTAAGCTAACATAATAATAAAATTTAAAATAAAATAATTTTTTTTAAAGATAAATACGAATTTTTTATCTTAGAATTACACGTTTGTACCCACGAAGTTTTGATTTTCGCTGTCTGTCAGACTACGACGTCAGCTGCAGAGGGTTAATATAATTCTTAGAAAAAATTTTTGTATGCTGTCGTAAGTAAATTTTCGTAAACTTCTAAAATTTTCTAAAATATATTTTAAGTTTTTGAAACCATTCCTTTTATACGTTCACATATTTTCATTTCATAGTTTATGCTTTTGTAAGGAATGTTCAAATGGTAACGGGAATTTTGAAATTTCGCAAGCTGTGTTGATTCGATGGGAGTAATATTTTTTTCTTGTTGTTTTGACAAGCATGAATTTTTTGTATGAAAAAAAAGTGACATAATCCCCAAAAGTCGTTTCAGACCCCCTCCCACCCTTGGGGTACAAAATTGTAAGGTTAACCACCCTCTGGCGAATCCTAGATCCGGCACTGGTGCGACTTAAAAATAGTTAAAACTTTTTAAAACGTTCGTTAACCTTAACCTTAATTTTTTTTAAAAGTTTTTAAAAAATATCAAGTATTGAATTTATCCAGTAAATCTATATAATTTGAGTAGCTTTAAGTCATACGCTTTGTTTTAATTTCATTGTAAAATATGACATATTAAGGTAATAACGTAGAATATGTATGCCTTGGTCTGAGCAATAAAAAACTTCACTCCAATAACCATACTTTTGCTAATAAGTCTGGCGTGTAGCAAACATGCGATGCCAGTGCAATAGACCTCATCCATTAAGATGCTTCGGTATGTCTGCACAAATTATGAATTAATTTTCACGTTTTGCATGAGGGAAAATGTGTTTGATATAAATTAGAATCTCAGGATTATAATAATTATGATAAAAATTAAAAAGTTTAGCTAGACGAAGACGAGGCTAACGATGTGTGACTGATGTATCCGGCAAGTTGCCACAAGCACGCTAAACACACAAACACATGACAATATATGCACACACCCATACACACAAACATATAGATAAATTTAAGACGACGAGTGCTTGCAAATTGGTCACTAATCTTTGCTTTGCGACAACGTTGTCGCTCATTAATGGAAGGGCGTGCAACATTTGGACAGTTGCATTATAATATGATTCAAGCAGAACGCAATTATCAAGTCACAATACCAACAACTGACAACAACGACAACAAAAACAAATCCGCTGATTAGACACAATTAGCTCTGTCAAGAGTGAACAGCCAATGCGAAGTGTTGCTGAGGCTCAAGGCAACCCTGTTCGCGCTCATTTATTGGCATGCGCCATATTTGATTCGTGCGACTATAGGCGGAGCCATCTTGTAATTCACTATTGGTGGTTGTTTGTTGGCCAAATCATGTGCGACCTGAGACAAGCAATGCTTGTCAGCTATCTGCTGTGCACTCTGTTGAGGATTGCGTACTTCGTTTGGCTTTAGTTCATCGCAGACCATTCAACGGTTCACTGCCTAGTTGGATTAAGTGGCTTCTTTTTTTGGAATTGTACTTTACGCTTTATTAGCTGTGTTATTTATTAGTTTGTGTAGTGTGACGGTGTAGGTGGTGCCTAAAATCTTCTTCTAACCGCAAACAATTGTGTGATCGTTCAAAAATTTGTGAGTTGTGTTTAGTGTTGTGACGTCACGAATATGGAGAGCACGCGTCAGCTTGGTAGCAGCGACAACAGTACCGGTACAACAACTAAGTTCACAAAGTTTCCAACACCCTTCTCCATAGAGAGCTTGATCGCGAATCAGAATGTAACAAAAGCGCTTGAAAGTACACAAAGCGACACCGTCGATGAAGAAAACGTACGTGCCATGGCCGCATCTGCATCCGCGTTGGGCCTTACTAACTTCTCACTCTACAATCCTTGGATTCATGGCTACTTTGCACAAAATCACGATCGATTAACGCAGTTGATTTCGAATGGAGGATATTTAGCGAATTTTGCAAAAGAAACAGATTCAGCAGCAACAGTTGCGCCGACTTCGATGACATCGGTCAAGCCGGCGCTTGGTATGGCCATCGATGTTGATGCTCAAAGAATACTGCCGAACCCCTTTGAGCCGCAGCTACATCCGCGTTTCCTGTTCAATCCTTCGTCGGATCAGAACTATCGCGAAAAGCTGATGCTACCTAACATTGGCTCGGTACCGATCGATTCCGAGAGCAACCCGTCGCATTCTAGTCTTGCCAATGAACACAGTCCGCGCCATCGCTTAGCCGAATTTATAAACAATGAATATGTGCAAAATTTAAGCCTTCACGCGCGTCTCCAACACGTTGGTAAATCCGTTATGAACGTACCAAATCCTAATGAACAATGCAATTCAAATGATGTTGCGAGTATTGCAGCAACAAATTGTGGATTAACTGCAACTTACAGCAATTCGGCGCCATCACACAGTCCAGAGTCGGCCGTTGATGTTGGAGTCGACGAGGACTTTGACTGCAGTGGAGATTCTTGCAGTGACATAAGTCTGACAATGTCTCCACGGAATTATAGCACTGATATGGATAGCAAAAATAGAGGTAATGGAAATTAAAAACAATTTCTCTTGACGGAGTATTTAAACATCTAACCATTTGAAATTTTTTCGTTGGATAGGCGCTTGTTGTATGTTGTATTCGTTTCCACAAGTCAAACTACAATCGTTTATCCAAGCACCGATCTGCTTATTATATCATGGTTATGCAACGTTGTATCACCACTCAAGAGATTTTTATTGAAATTGTATAACGGATCCATCATGCTTTTAAAGAAAACTTAAAAAAATTGCATCCATTGATATATGAAATTTTTAAATTTTAATCCCGAAGAAGTAATTCGGCAGAAACCTTTTCTTTTACATATGCATACATAAATATAAAAACCCAATGGGAATTAGGCCTGCAAAGAACTTTGTCAGAGGTTTTTATCATAAATTATATAATAGGACATGGTACTACGCTTTAACCTTCCTTAAGGGGAGAAATACATGTAAATGCTCGAAAATCAGTAATTTTTTGTGAATCATTTTGAGGGCGATAAAATAATTAAATCATTTTACACTTTTGACATGATAATTTAATGACATGCGTCTGGTAATAAAATTTTTTTGAAATCAAAAAACAAAAATTATTTCGATTACTGATGAGTTTAGGCATAGTAAACCTATAAAATTGAGAAAAAGTACGAAATAAAAATTAGGTACACTTTTTAATAAAACATTCGTATTTTCGCCTATTTTTTCGACAGTTATTGTCCCCTTAAAATTGTTTATTTATGCAAAATGTGTAATATTTTATTCTATTACTCTATGGGTAATTATGTTGACTAAAACCCCTCAAAATTTTAGCCCGATCGGTTAATTACTTTTTGAGCTGCAGTGGCAGCCGTTTTTGAAAACGTAGTTTCGAGAAAATCGCGTTTAAAGTTTTAGGACGATAAAACTATTAGTTTTTGCGACTTACTGATGAATCAGCAATGCCAGGCGCATACAATAGTCCTTCAGCTTCCTCGAAAAGATGATTATTTATCCAGTTGTTGCTGTTTCCTGGCAGTACATTTTACATGTATTTCTCCCCTTAATTCCTTTCCTCATTTCTAATGAACCGAAATTAAATTGAATGAAATTAATATATATAAGTATAAAAACTCACTGGCCATTTGAGCCTTGTAAAGGCGTTTGTTCGATATTAGAATCTTAACTGTTCATTTATTGTGTAAATTATTGTTTATACGCAAATGATCGAGATTCTGAACGGCCAGTGTGATGTTCTCATTAAACTTCAAATGATTTGGTGGCTTCGGTAGTCGAGTGGTAGCGTGCTTGGCTGCCATCTCGACCGGCCATCGTATTACGCTTTAATATTTCTGAATTTCTTTCCTCATTTCTAATCAACTTAAATGGAGAATTTATCAATATTTATAACTTAAAAGTTGTAGTTTGTCGTAGAGAAGTTTGTGGATGATAAAAAAAAAAAAAAATAATAAATAACTGGCCATTTCAGCCCTTGAAAGGACTTTGACCTAGCTTCTTATGATCAATTGTGTTGTGCGTGTTATTAAGTTTGTACACAAATGACCGAGAACCGGACCTACATCTTTAACGCCGACTCCGAACGGCGATGAACGGAATGTTCTTGTTCTCAAGAAGCTTTACATGGCATTTTGATTACTCTCCGAGGTTTGCCATTGTCTGCAGAGAGGTGGCGGCCGTACAGAAAAATTATTTTAATTCAAATAATCTTCTGTCGCTGCTGGGGTTCGAACCTGGGCCTCCAGGTTCGTTGACATAGCGGCCACGAACTTTAACCAACTACGCCATGGACGCCAAGTTTGTGGATGGGATTTCCTTATAACTAGAATGCATACAGTGGTCGGCCAAATTATTAGGGACAGAACTCATATTTTTGTTTTTTTGTAATTTGTAAGAATTGATTGTACAATCATAAAAATAACAATTTTTTTGGAGAAAATATGGAGATTAATAGAATCCTAATTCAATAAACCTCAGAATTCAGTATTGCCACCTTTTTCTGCAATTATAGCTTCTATGCGTCGAAGCATGCTCGCTATACACAATGTTGCTTTTTGTTGGTGTCGTGATGCCATTCCTGATAAGAGGTTTCAGTCATCTTGAGCTTGGTGGTGATCACTTGCTTGGCGATAGCCCTTTTGGTGAGCTCCCATATGTTCTATATGGGGTTCATGTCCGGAGAGTTCCCTGGCCAGGGCAAAACAGTAATTTTTTTGACAGCTAGGAGTGCAGTAACACTGTTTTGGTTATCACTAGGAAACCATGCTTTGAGCTGTGGTAGTAGCCGAGTTTCCAGTCTTGCCTCATGGTCCCTCTACGAAGTTCGAGGCCTCACGCTCTTCGCTGAGATAACAAACCAAATCATGACACTAACTAGGTGCTTAGCCCGCTTTTTAAGGCAGTCTGCATGGAACTGCTCCTCGAGGGTGCTGTCGGACGAATGAACTTTTGTCGATCAAAATCTGAAAACTTGATATATCGGTGAAACATTTCTGTAAAATATCATAATCACAAAAAATTCGTTGTTGATATACAGAACTGTTTACAAAATTTTACTAACTTGATTCCAGTCTATAACAGTCACATAACGATATTGTCTGACCCATTGCAACATTTTTTATTCATTGCCTCGGTAAGGCCTGGTTGTTTTAGGCCGATGATCCATGAGGCTATGTTCGGCCAACCGCCACCGGATTGTCCTCTTGCAAACTTTTAATCCTTCGAATTTTATTCGGTTAACGAAAGATGTTGCAACTCCTGCAATAGACTCCTGCTATGTCTCTCTGGAAATATGTTGAGTGAAGTAAAGATATCTGTACAATATTTGTCTACATATTCTTGCGGACGCATCTGAAGCTTTGCCAGAGCTAAAATTTAAGTGATATTGTAAACAAAACTTAATTTTACTCATAAAATTTAGCAAAATTAATGCAAAAATAAATATTACTTACCGAGCGTTTCCACTGCCCGAACGAACGAACGAAGAAATCATCGCGAACAAATCGTAGCGATGAATTCTTCGTTCGGTCCAACCGTTTCCACCGCACGAACACAAGTCGCCATCTTGTTCGTTCGTGCAGTGAAAACACTTAAATTCAATGCTTGCGAGCGTTGCGTGATCAATTTTTGTTTAAGCAAACGTACTAAATCGGATTAATTTTGACTACTTTTATGCCTTTTAATTAAAGATTTATATAAGTATTCATATAAAGAATTTATTATATAAAGAATATTATTCAAATAATTTGATTATATAAAGTGCTAATAAATAACAAAGTAAAACCAAATTCTTTTGAGTTAAGTTTTCAATATATTTTCTTTCTTTTTTATTTTTCCTACGTTATTAACAACCATTTCAACAAATCTTCTATGCACAAATAAACACTGGATTCGCCCAAAAAGATCGAGCTTCGGCCGATCAGAGCGAACGAAGAAATCTTCGTTCGTTCGTGCTAGAAAAGTGTTTACACTGCGCGAATAGCGCTCGCGAGCATTTTGTAAAAAACCAATGTTCCGAACCTTGGTTCGGACCAAACTCGGTTACGTTTTGACTATTTCGTACAAGAAAACTTTGAGGAAAAACAATTTGAAAATGTGTTATAGAACCTTTTTACAGCAGCAATTTTCAACAAACTTGAACTCGTACTTGTCATAGCCGATTTTGAAAATATTGATTTTTCACAAAATGGCGGACTTCCGAACGTAAAGTAATGATTTTCGACCAAAAATTCGTCATTATTTTGCATTAAACTAATGAACGAAGCTAAAAAAAATTCTATGACAAGTACGAGATTATTATTATAAAAAAACTAGTAAGAAATGATCTTCGACTGGGCCGAAGTTAAAATACCCCCACGGCCGAACCAAAGTATATTCAAAGTCTTAAGCAATCAATAAAATATTTATCTGTAAAAACGTTTTCGTTACATTTTCAACAGAAAATGTTCGCTTTTGTTTTTTGATAAAGTCGCTTTGTATTGGAGATGGACGTGGTTTTCACTCAATTTGGTTGAATTCCATACACATAGTACACGTTATATATCAAAGTTCATATGAAAAATTTCAAGTCCATACATTAATTTTTGTGGATTTTAGAGAAATTTTACCTCTTTGATAAAGTCACTTTGTATGGGAGGTAGGCGTGGTTTTCATCCGATTTGGCTCATTTACGAACTTGACCTTCATTTTTTAGATAAAAGCTTAAATATTGAATTTCGTGATTATAGCTTTAAAATTACGGCTGTAATCGTGATCACAGACAGACGGAAAGACGGATAGATGGACAGACAGACGGACATGGCTAAATCAACTCGGGTGGTGATGCTTATCAAGAATATATATACTTTTCTATACCTACCACGCCTCCTTATGGGCGTTACAAACGGAGTGACAAAATTAATATACCCCCATTTACGCTTTTTAAACGTGGGGGTATAACAAGCCTGCAAAAAAAACCAAACCATTTGTTCACTGAGTTTCGAGAACTCTTGGTCACCGACTTTGAAAACATGGTTTCGAGAAAAACGCATTTAAAAATAAGGGCCAGCACGGCTCGCTCCCGAGATATCGACTTGAAATTTTACCCAGATATTCTTAAGCTTTAAGAAAATGCAAAAAAACTGCTCTTGTTGTCCCTTTGACGCAAGTTTTATTAGACAGAGCATTTATGGCCTTGCCATTGATATTTACCATAGCTTGGAAATAAAGTATCAAATACTACTCCAAATAATGTATTAGTTAATTACAAAATGAAACTTATTATTTTAAAATTTGTTTATTTCATGGCAACCTTGTTCTGAATAACCATGGCAGAATAAACAGGGTAGATGCGGGGCTGCTTGCGCTCTCTTTTTGAGAACCATGACTGTCAAAATAGCGAACGAAAGCATAAGATTCAAAAAATAATTCAAAAAGAAATAATTTCGATTTGACAGTTGTGAGTCCACTCCAAAAATGATAGAAACAAGGTTACGCGTTCCGCAAATGAGAGAGAGAGAGAGCATGACGACACACAGCACTTTTGTTTACATTAACTGCATGCATTTAAGTTCTATATACTAAATATGTTCTTTCTTATTTTTACAATATATATATATATTGTAAATTGCAATATATATGGACCTCCTTAACCAATTGGTGTGATATAATTTTATAGATCTCGAACGTTTTAGGAGATAAAAATCCCAAAATAAAGTTTGAAAAATTAAAATTTTTTAATACAGAAAAGTAGTTATTTTTACTTTACTTTTCCGCAAGAATTTATTATCAACTAGTATCACCTTTGGTCGAGATTCGACCATTTAAAAATTGATTTTTTTTGTATTTTTATTGGAAACATTTTTTTCTTTCTTCACTCATATGCAAACGTAACCGAACTCATACCGCACCAAACGCACCACCAGCAGGAAATCACAAAACAGTAACTCAATTCTGATTTTCCATGTTCTGTGATTTTAACTTTCAAAGCTATTCGATATCAAAAATTTGGCTTATATATGCGGAGCCACACCCCTTTGACCAATGCCTGTCACAGTACCCTACTTCCCTTATTCTACTTTCTAGTAGAAATGCTTCCAAAGCTATTTGATATAATAACTTTGAGTAGTATGAGTGTTTCCACTCCCCTATGTCAAGGAAGGAAGTTCTTACCAAGTTTCATTGATTTGTGACTTATAGTTCAGAAATTATACCGAAAATATGGGCTGATGAAAAGTGCCTCGCCTCTATTTCAACGCCTATCAAATGTAACCAGTGGAATGGAATGTCTGATTTGAGGTCGAATTGCCCACCATAGATATTCGGTGTTTGAGTATATAACTTTGAGTATATAACTTTTGAGTGGTTTGAAATATTTGAAAAATTTTTTCACAAAAATAATTTTTTAGGCTGTAGAACTTTGTAAAAAAATACAAAAACAACATTTTGAAAAATGTAATTTTCATCAATAAAATCATAGGGGGTAGCTCATGATTTTCGATGATAGAAACACTTTATTAAACTATATATCACTATAAAATGAAGCAATTTTTGCAAATAAATGATATGTTATATGAAAGAGTGTGAGAGAAGAAAATAGAAAAAAAAAAATAAAATTACAAAAAAAGAATGTCTGGTCTAATTTTTGAGCAAAAATTGAATATTTTAGAGTTATTTTGAAAACAACATAAGAAATTGAATTGGGGAGATAACGGTAAATATTTTCTTATTTCTCCAAAGTCATTTTATTAAACTTTCAGACAAAGAAAATTTAAGGAAAATCGATAGAAAAATGGCTGAGATATTTACATGCAAAATCAAAATTTGAAATATCAATTGTTTTTTTCTCATTCTCAGGTAATGACATTGCTTTAAGAAATGCATTGCATGGAAAAAATCTACAGGTTTCGAAATATCGCAATACTTTTGATGTCATAATAACGGGAAATGTTTTCAACGTACTATTCGTGGAAAATATTAGCAAAAAAGTTTTCGTATACCGTTATTTTTCTCAACCAACGAATTTTCATGCAAAAAACGTTGTAATGAAAACATCTATAGTTTTCGAGATATCACATTAACTTTGATGTCAAAATAACGGAATTTTTTAAAATGTACTATTTGTAAGCAATTTCACCATCACAATATATATTGATACTTGTTAAATGAAAAAGTGCTTATTGTAGGGTAACCGTAAACGATGGTAAAAAATATAAAAGTATTTTTTGCACTTCTTATGAATGTCTAAATTTCTCTCTTATATCATGTTTTTCCATCTCTTACAGTTTAGCTTTAATTTAATAAATGCTCTTTTTCCGCTCATATTTGACGTCAAAGGTCACCAATGTAATATTCAATCATATTGTGCAGCCAGACCTTTCATCCGATACCTTATTCTTCATTCTACCTCTTCCCAGTTCTGAGATCCCTAACTAAAATTAATATAAACTTTCAACGTTAATATTTCGGGTCAAAGGTCATCAATTTAAAATCTAACATAATTCGGCACATCTATGGTGCAGTACCTTTCGAATGATATACGTTTCATTGTCCTTATTCTAAAATAAATATTGAAAAAGTGTACGACAACATTCGATGTTTGCGTTTTAATATATAAGATTTCCTCAATTTGCCTTAGGAGACAAACTTAATAACTTTATTTAAATTTAAAATTGGGAGCAGCTTTCAATTTTGTGAAAAATTCCATTTGGATTATTTCAGCGAAAATAGGCAAAACTTGTATTTATAACTAGGTAAACATTAGTTTGTTTAAAGAAGTAAATCTATTTACTTCTAAAAATCCGACATCTTGAATTGGTTTGATTTGAAGTCGCAAAAGTTTTGTATAATTAATACAAAACTTTCATGTGCAAAGTATGTCCGGTTATTAAATTAACCATATCTAAACTAATTTTGACATTATTCACTATTAAATAAAAGCATTTAGACCGAATGTTAAACGTCAATCAAAACTCTCAACTCTTGCACCGCTCTTCATATTTAACTGACGTTTTGACACTTGTTTTGTGTTGGGGAAAATTTAAATGAAAACTTTTCACCGCATCACTTTCAACGGCTTCATTCATGAATTAGTGACGTAGACCATGAAGGCAGACAACAACAATCACGGGCCAACAGGATTCTAACTGCCACCGCCAGTGTCACCCTTGGTGTATTTATCCCGACTTAGGCTTGAAAGCACAATTTATCAAGGCATAAAAATTCAATTTGAAGACATTATTATTAATATTGTTGTTGCTGTTGATTTTGTTGTTGTTGCTTTTTTGTTGTTGTTGTTTTTTATTGTTGTTGTAATGCAATGGCAACAAAGAGGCAAATCGAATTAAATATTCATAACTGCCACAACGTCGGCCACCAAATCGGTTTTTGTACTGCTGACAGCCATACTGTTGTTGTAGTTGTTATTATTGTTGTTGTAGTATCTTAATGTGGGGGAGTGCAATTTGTAATTGAACCACAAAAACAACTCTAGCCAGTCACTCCAGCAGTCAACTGCTTGTGGTATCTGACCAAAAAGATATGCGTCTCACTTACTTTTTTTACGCATAAATCAGTTGACGCTTAATTCAAGCATGTAAGTGTTAAAAAAGGCATTCAGCAAAAAAAATATAAATCGTGCCATCACGAACACATCATCATCATTATCATCATCATCATCATTATCATCATCATCATTATCATCATCATCAAAGGGGAGTTTTATTCGGTTAAATAATAATCTGGCGAGGGATGTTTTCTTCTTAGATGTTAGCAGTTGGCAGTGGCAGGCAATATTAGTGTGAATACAAAGTCGCATCATTTGACTTTCAGGTCATCCATGAGTCGTTAAGTTTCCACGCACTGTTGCTAACAAGAAGTGTCAGATATCAAAATAGATAAAAAAACTATAATGCCAGACCTTAAGATTGTCATGTTAATTTTTTGTGGTTTTTTCGCAACGACAACTTCTGTTGCAGTCCATTAACCATAAGCAGAAGATGTTCTTAACTCACTATCTTCCGCTGAATTATATAACAGGAAATATCAGATGAGGACTTAATCTAATAATAAAACAAATGATGAATGAATTAATTTTATCGTATTAAAGTACCATATGGGAAAATCGAGAAAATACCTTCGGAAAGAAGTGATTACTTGAGTAATAACATTTAGGGGGAAGAGGGGGCGAAAGACCTTATAAATTTTTTTTTAACCATATCTTTACCATATCTAGTTTCAAAGAAAAAGGAAAAGCCACATATTAAAAAGAAATTACATATGGAAACTACTTTCAAAGCCATCGATTATATAAAAAATCTCAGATTTGGCAACTGCTCCCCTGGCTACGACCTTGATTGTGTTGTGAGTGTGATTGAATGTTTGTACACAAATGATCGAGAACAGGACCTAACAGAACGAAATAAATTTAAGAAATATAAATATGATACACAGAATATGAAGGAAACATAAATATACTACCGAATATACTCTCGTGCTACAATTGTATCGTGAAAAATTGAAATTGCGAATCTGAAAAATTAAATTTTTCTTTAACCATTGCATCCTATTGCTTAAGTGGAGCCATAGGCTTTGCCAAATTTGCAAGTTTGTACACCTCACCTTTGTGAGGGTATATCGATATAGTAAAATATCGAATATGCACACTTTCATTATTTTCTCTTATTAAAACTATCAAATGTGGCATATTCTCCTGAAAAGAATTGATTTTCAGATTCGCAACTTCACATTTATAACGAGGATATATTACGAGTACCATAAGAATCATGAAATAAACAAGTTTTCGCAAAGAGGTGTGTGACAATTCACGAACCCTCATCAGACATACACTTATTCATATATTGGTCATATTTTCTGAATATCAAATTGCATTTTTGAATTTCAATCACTTATGAATGAAAAAAAAAAAATCAACGAATTGGCCATTTTAGCCCTTGAAAGGACTTTGATCGAGTTTTTTTTATAATCAAATTGAGTTTTTATGGGTTATTAAATATTTGTATAAAGTAAATGATTGAGAACTGCACCTACTAGTTTTATGCCGAATATGTTGTAGGCTAATGAAGCTATCAAAAAGTTTTATATGGCATTATTTACTCTTTTGCAGAGAAGTGACAGTCGAACAGAAAAATTAATTTCAATTGAAAAAAGTTTTTGTGTCGGCTGTGGTTCAGCATTTACTTAATGCTTAATGCTAAAAATATGTCCATTTCAATTATTCAATTAGAAGTCCTTTTAAAAAATATTTGAGAATAGTTTTAAATTTTCAATAAGATTTTCTCTATAAAATTAAAGAGATTTTTCAATGGAAAATTCGGACCACTAAGGTCTAGTTTTTCAGTGCAGATTCAAACCTAGTTTAACGCAGTTCAAAATAAAAACTCAGCTCAACAAGAGTTTCGGGTTTTCAGTGCTGGTTTAAAAAGATTGCAGTTAAAGGTTATTTAGTATGGCAACACCTGCCAATGTCAAAGATTTATCGTTTTTATTTGATTTTCTTAAAAACCTGACGTAATAATTTTCACATTTTATTATGAGATTATTTACATCGACAGTTTTAAAAAATAATCGCATGAAAATGTTCACGTGTTAATTCCATTCTTTTACTGAAATACAATTTTAAAAGCACTGTAAGTGCACGTAGCCCAAAACGTTGTGAGTACGTATAGGTTAAAAAATGTCAAACTTTCCAATAAAAACGTCAGTTTGACTGGAATGACAGCGTTTTCAGATCTCAAAATATAAGTGGCAACGTACGTACCACCTTCATTTTAAGAATTTAGATCTCTAAGGGATTGAGATATTGATTGATACCTTATCAATGACAACAAATAGACACATTCTCTAGATGGCCGGGCCATCTTCACAGGAAACATTGATTTGCAGATCTTGTGTTACCGTACAAGATCTGCAAATCCGTGATAAAAGCAGTAGGAGCACCAGCCTAAAATGTGTACTAATCCGTTAGTTAATTAATTATTTCTGCAAGAAATCTTCTTTTGTTTGGAACTCATTTCTGTACAGGCAAATTAAAAAGAAAGAACATGTTTTTTGTTTGCACTTTTTTTTTTATATTTTTTTGACAAGAACCAATACGAGTACTACCAATATTGGGCGTTTAAACCTAGTTTAAACTCCTTTTAGTTTAAATTCACAGAAAAACTAGATTCCTAGTTTAAACTAAGTTTAAGCTCCGAATAAAGTTAAACCAGCACTGAAAAACTTGCCCCTTAGTAGCATTCAAAAGGAAACCTGGGGAAATAATAGCTCAATTAGGTAATTTTCTGTGGTAGTTTTTGGCTCTGAGTATTTTTGACTATTCGTCTATGATAACAAGAATAAAAACATAAAATAAAAAATTGTTCTATACTATTGATATTTCTGCAGCCTATACACACTCGGAGAGCGAAGACTGCTCTGATGACGATGGCAACTCGGTCCACAATGATTCTACTAAAGACAATGCCAACGATTGCAGTGGCAGTGGGAACTCTAAGTCCCGCCGGAGAAGAACAGCATTTACCTCGGAACAGTTGCTGGAGTTGGAGAGAGAATTTCATGCCAAAAAATATCTTAGTCTTACAGAGAGAAGTCAAATAGCAACGAGTCTAAAATTGAGTGAAGTGCAGGTAATGAAATTTTGTGTGTGCGTGTGAAATTTTTCAAATATTTAAAAAAGAATATTGCTTAAATATTTCAACTAATTAAAAATAAAAAAATTGTAAAAATATTAACTTTTATATGTCAACAGGTAAAAATTTGGTTTCAAAATCGTCGTGCCAAGTGGAAACGCGTCAAGGCAGGTTTAACGTCACACGGCCTCGGACGCAATGGTTCTAGTGGCGGCACAAAAATTGTCGTTCCCATACCTGTGCATGTGAATCGCTTCGCTGTGCGTTCACAACATCAACAAATGGAAAAAATGTGCCTCAGTGGTCCTAAGCCGGATCTTAGAAAGAAAATCCCTACCGATGTTAGTGGTTTCGAAAAGTTCAACGGACATAGCATTAACGGTAATAATAACAGCAGCAACAACAACAACAACAACAATGGCCATAATAACTCAACAGCAGCCTTAATGGCAGCAGCCGCAGCCAACTCAGTTACAGTTGGCGCTTTATCACTAGCACGAAATATTTACTAATGCCATTTTAGTGAAGTCCTTGATCATTTACAAAACTAACATAAAAATCTGTACATACATATGTTAAAAGCCTATTAAAAAAATATATATTCTAAATTGAGCAAATATAATAAAAAAAATCATGATATACAAAGATGAAATTTGTTTATCAAAATCATTCATGAATATAGACAAATACTCAATTGTATGTCAGAAAGGCATGAATCTGAAAATTGTGGGATTCCCAGGAGTCAGGAAGGCATGAAGTTAAGATCCAAAAATTTGGTAATACTAAAATAGATATAAATAAAAAAAAAATAGAAAGTAATAATACTAAAGTAATATGAAATTATGCTAAAATATCTTAGGGTTGCTTGAGGTATTAATTTTTTGAAGTTATGTTTATATCTAGTCTTTGATATATAAATCTCTTAAATAATTGATCTCTTGATAGTGAGATCTATAAATCGCTTCTGTACATTGTCCATAATTGGTCCAATTAAAATATTTTTACATCTGTATTCGAATAATTTTCATTTATTGCTGCCCAGCAGAAGAGTGTACCAAATTTGAAATAGTTCTGAACTTGTTCTAAAAAGGACCAGTACTAGGTCCACTAAAGTGAAAATTTTAAAAGTGTAAAAATTTTGTGTACTGGAGCAAAGGTCCTAAAGACCTGATTTGTACGATCTTTTCCATCCACATGATTTATTAAAGAAGAAATTTTGTTTATTAATGTCTATAAACATTTTTTTTTTTTATTATTTTTTCTTGTGCGCAGCAAATTTTAAAAAATAGCCAGTACACGTTTATTTTTTTCAGCAATGCTTTAGAAGACAAAAGCAAAATGAACTGTTCTACACTGAACGCCTTTTGTACTTTTTCAGAGCTACTTCGAACTGCGCTAGAAATGAACTACATAGTTCACTTTTTCAATTGACTCCAAAATAAATGCTGGGTGTATATTCTTGAACGAAGATTTTTGTGACAGTATCCTTAAACCTTATCTCTGATCATTCAAGTTTAGTGCTTTTCTTGCTGATGGCTAAAAATAATAACAGACATACAAAAGTTTAAGGGCTTGAATTATTAACCAGCTAGAGTTCGAAACCAAAATATAAACAAACATCGCTAACGGGATGATATTTATTAAAAAACAACATCCAATAATATTTTATTAATACATATTATCTGGCAGGCAAGTTTTTACTAGAGATCAAGAACTTATATATCTCACCTAGTTCTTAAGGTCTCTATAATCTCACCTATTAAATGAAGGAAAGGAAAATAGTTAGAAAAAATGACATTCGACATGAAGGGAGTCGATCTATCTCAAATGAAGAATTCTGGATTTTTGTTTTTAGTTTTGAACCAAAGTATTCAGGTTTTAAACAAAATAGGCTGATATCTTAGTGGAAGAAAGGAGCAACCAAGTAAAAAACGTGTTAGATGTTCAAAGCGTGGCGAAAAGCTATCAAAAGATGTGCTTTTGAATCTGAGGCAAGTGTTATGCCTTTACCTCAAGAATGAGAAAAAAAATTTACGCATTGCGAAGCTCCGTTATGTTCTTTACTTTTCATTTTGACATTTTTAGCTACGAACAAAGTATTTTTTACGATCATGACGTCACGCTAGACCAAGTTTGTTACTTGAATCTTTTGTCATTGTTTCATATTTGTTCACATTCTGAACCATGGTATAATAATGCAAGGTAGCATTGACAACTGCTCATTTTCCCTTTTACAAGAAAACATCTCCTGTCAAAAATAGCTTTTTGTGTAAATGCATCTGCAGCTGCTGTGGTTGTTGATTTTTGTTTCACTTCAACGTTTTCAACATTGTTTGTGTTTTCAATGGCAGATTGTGGGCGCTCTTTTTTTGAGTATATTTTCCCAATATGGTTTCTCAAGCAACTGTCAATGCTACCTTGTATTACTACATCATGTTCTGAACAAGACTTTTTAGAGAGCCATATCGTAAGTTCATATCGTAAGTCTATCGTGACGTAGATGCGCAGATCATTTAGAATTATTTTTACGATCTGCGCAATCTATTTTTCTATCATTCTTGCCTTTATCTCAGTCAATTCAAGTTACTAAGCGATCCTCTCCACACACTTCTCTACCATCAACTTCAAATTTTTGAGGTGTAATTATTTATGAATTTTAATTTCAGTTTGTGTTCGAATGTGGACTTCTGGGATGGTAGTCCTACGTGTTACTACTCGACTACCAAAGCCGCTTAACTAAACTTTGAACTTGTTGAAAAAGTATAGTTGCATTCACGATTTGGTGTATTTGTGATATATGTATTATCAAAAATTATGTAACATTAATTCTAAACTGTGAACATATCTGTAGTGATTTTATTATTTGTGATGATCAACTGAGCTTCTTATGATCTTCTGTGTTGTACGTGTTAAATATAAATATGAATTTAATATTAAAAATTTCTGGAAATTTAAGAAATTATGTTTTGATGAAGTCACTTTGTGTGGTAGGTAGGCGTGGTTTTCATACAATTTTGTCAAATTTCCAACTTAGAGTTAGTATTGAGACATAAGAGTTATATCCTTACTAAAATAACATAAATGTTTTCAAATTTCTTATTAAAGCTCTTAAGATATTAACCTTTAAAAGCCTTATTTTTGTTTTTTGAACGTAAAAAAGAAATTAATGTTAGAAAAACATAAATACCTGGCTGGTTTCTAGCAGAACCGTACCTAGTGGTTCTGATTTGAAAATTTCTATTCAGTGCGGGGCTTATTAGACGTTTTGTGTATATCCGATCGTGTTCCAATTTCGAATTCGAAACTCAGTTTCGAATTTCATAGAAACTTTTTTTTTCGAGGTTATAGATCGCCTACTGAACACACCGGAAATAAACGAAGTTAGTTTCTATCGGTACCCGACGCAAACAGGGGCGCTTAGGTCAAGTTATATTTTGAGAGTGACAGAGGGGAAAAAAAAAAACTAGTAAGAAATGATCTTCGACTGGGTCGCAGTTAAAATACCCCCACGGTCGAATTCAAAGTCTTAAGCAGCCAATAAAATGTTTATCTGTAAAAACATTTTCGTCATAGTTTTAAAGGAAAATATTCGCTTTTGTTTTTTGATAAAGTCGCTTTGTATGGGAAGTAGGAGTGGTTTTCACTCGATTCCGTTGAATTTCATACTCTCGGTGCAAATATCAAAGCTCATTTCAAAATTTTAAGGCCACATATTAATTTTTGCGGAATTCTAAGAGATTTTATCGTTTTGATAAAGTCACTTTGTATGAAAGGTTGGAGTGGTTTTCATCCGATTTGGCTCATTTTCGAACTTGATCTTTATTTTTTAGATCCAAGCTTAAATGTTGAATTTTTTGATGATAGCTTGAAAATTACGGCTATAATCGTGATCACAGACAGACAAAAAGACAGACAGACGGACAGACATACGGACAAACAGACATGGCTAAAGTGACTCGGATGGTGATGTTGATCAAGAATATATATACTTTTCTATACCTACCACGCCTCCTTATGGGCGTTACAAACGGAGTGACAAAATAACCCCTTTTACGTTAAAAAAAAATTTTTTTTAAGTGGACTTGTGCTATCTTCATGTATCAGAAAAACATTTTCACAAAAGTGTTATCTTTTAATTTTGTTTTTATTTTATCACTTAACAGAATAGGAATCGGTCAGTTGGACTTGTTAGTTTTATTAAGAGTATATATATGTTTGACCAAGGTAGATGAATCTTTAAGCTGAGTTCAGATTTGCTTTAGAAATACTCATTTCATTCATTTTTGTGCCTAAGTGCTCTCTAACGGTTTCAGTCCATCACACTAATTGGCCATTTATATGATGAAGCATCCATTAAACTGATCTATAATCGTTATGTCGTTATGAGCTGTCTGAGTACGTTTAAACATTCGCACCAAACATTTTCAACACTTCAGCTTCAAGTGCTCAGCATTCAGTGGCAATGGAGAAGTATCAAACGAGTCCAATGCACTTTGAGTCCATAACAAATTGTCTAATTTAACGCACCAAATTGTAACAATTTAACGTATCAGCAGAAGTCAACAAAAAAAACTTCGACAGAAACATTAAACGTGGTAGCCCGAAAAGAGCATCAATACAACTATTCCAAGCAGCAGAACTAACGAAGTTGACACTCATTCACAGCGACAAACAATCACTCCAGGTGTCGCTTGCGTCACGCCTTTTCAGCTAAATTAAACGCATTAGGGGCGAGCTATTGAGCGCTATGAGCCTCTTTTCAGGCCCAGCAAACAGAGAACAAACGGTGAACAACGGACGGACACAGGCCTGAATTTGACTTATTAGCTGTTGTATACAAGACTTTAGGCATTCATTCGTTCATAGAACACTTTTAATCGCTTTTGGGCTGACTTAATGCACCGATCCCTTTAAGTGTCGTTCGCTGCCTGTTAATATCCACAATTTTGGTATGACAATCGACGAGTGCGTGTGCGTGTGCTTGTGTGACTGCGAGCTGTGAAGTGAACAATTTGCAAAACTAACAAGCTGCAATTTCATTCGCATCCGTCAGTAGCCAACTTCTAAAGACTGCCAGATTCAACCCCTATGAGCGCAATCTTTTGTACGCTGTTTAGTTTTATGTTGTGCCACGCCTTCAAGTGATTTTTTATATCTGTGACTACTTTGTTAAAGTTGCGCTACGCAACGAAACGCAATGCATATAAAAGCGCAAAGGGGGAAACTCGCTCTTATTGTTGTATTGCTTTATTGGTGGCTTACATGGCATTGTTTCCTTGCATATGTTCACTCTTTCCAAGGATGCTGCAGGGAAATCTTGTGGGAAATTTAAAATAGATTTTTGCGGCGACTTTTCAGACTCTCCCTTCTCACTTGTCGCTTAACATTATTTTGCCATTAATAACATTTTTACAATGTGATTTTTAATTGTAGGTTTGTATGTTTAATTTTATGTTTTTATGCATAAGCGTTGATTTCTTTGCAACAAAGCGTAATGGTGGAAAATAGTTTTTTTTTTTTTTAATTTACTGAAATTTAAAAACTGTTGCCCACAAATCCTGTTTATGGGCAAGGATTAACGAACGGCGCATACATTCATGCACTCATATAAATCTACGATTAAGTACTGTATTTTCAATAGTTAATATAAGAATGTGTGTGTGTGTATGTATGTGTGTAGAAATACGGCAGACCTTCTGAATGGCGTTCGCCGACGGCGACATACAAAGTCGTAAATCATACAAATTGTGTGCTGTCATAATTTGTCATGAGGCGTGGTAACGCCTTCCTCTGTCACAGCAAACATAACATATTGCATCTTTTTATTCACAATTAGTTTGAACATATTTTGCATTGACATGTGTTTAGAAATTGATGATGATTTTTCAATATTTTTATTCTTTTGTTCAAGTGTAAAATTTTGAAAACTTTTTAAAACGACGGTGTCGCTACGGTTTGACTCTTTGAACCCTAAAAATGTTTAAAAGTATCTATTTTCTACACAAGATGTAATTTATTTCGTTCACCAGAAATAAGAGCATAGAATGAGCGAGTAAAAAACCATAAAAAAGAGATTTCTTTTGTAAGGTGACTTATATTGAAATTTTACGTAACACATTTTTTTTTATAGAAACTAACCCTCTAAACTGTAGTTTTGTAGAACATTTCAGCACTAATTCTGAATTAGTACGAAATTAACCCTTAAAAACATTTTTAGTTTTGACTTGTTGTTGAAAAGTTGAATTTTGATCTTTGGTGTATTCAGAGACTTAGAATAGAACTTTATGACAAATATTTTTGTGGGATGTTTTAACCCGTTATATCCCTGTTTTGTGGGAATGTTTCTGTCATTTTTTATAAAAGAGACAGAAAGACCCATACATTGAAGCGTTTGAGGGTTATAATGTTCCACAAAAATGTTTCTCATAATATTTTACATAGATCAACTGAACACATCCTATATCTAAAATGTAAGGGTCATTTAATTTCCTACGCCGATTCAAAATAACAATGTCGGTCGCGGAACCATCCTATAACACGCCCAACACAATTTCTTCATACGAGTGAGACGCACAAAGTTCTCTCAAGGGCTGAGATGACCAATTGGTTTTTTATTCGCGTTGAGAACACACACTATATTATTTTACTTGGCTCAAATTTTAGTTACAGTTATATTGTAACAGATGCAAATTTAATTATTTTTAATCTATGACCATTATTTCTTTTTTAGGCTAAACTCTACTAATCTTATTTTTATACGAGGTAAAAGTAAAGGGAATTTTTCAACACGGGACCTCCAACAACCGATGAAAACGTGAAAAAAGTGAAAGCATTGAACATGAATGATCGCCGAATCAAAAAATTTATTCCAAAAATATTCTGAATTTTTGGTAAAAACAACACTGTAATCATGGCCGAAGTCTCATTATGTGCCAGACATGCCCCATGTGACTTTTTCTGTTCCCAAAAATAAAAAGAATCTTGAAGTCCGTCATTTTGCAAGTAGTTTCAGAAGTGTTTTGGGGTTTGAAAGAACCGCTGGCAGAAGTGTATAGTATGTAATGAAGACTATTTTAATTAAAATTAGAATTTACAATTTTTGTTTCGTTTTTCGCGTCTAAAATGCAGTTTTAGAACCACCAGATATTTTATAAAGAAATTATTCTTTTTTTTTTTTAAATAAGTAAGAATATAGAACATTTTTTTCCCAGTTACTATAAAATGAGGTTGTGATGTTGCGAATGTGAATGCGGAAATTAAAATGTCCAACATTAGGATGTGAATACGGATGCGGGTGACAAAATATTGCGAATGTGGATGCGAAACTCTGTCACATCCCCATTAAATACGAACTAATAACCCTTTAACAGCTCAAAAGCAGCGACAAAAAATTATTTGCATTAAAATTATTTTTCTGTACGGCCGCCACCTCTCTGAAGACAATGACAAACCTCAGAGAGTAATCAAAATGCCATGTAAAGCTTCTTGAGAACAAGAACATTGCGTTCATCGCCGTTCGGAGTCGGCGTTAAACCTGTAAGTTCGATTCTGGGTCAATTGTGTACAAACTTAATAACACGCACAACACAATTGATCGATCATAAGAAGCTAGGTCAAAGTCCTTTCAAGGGCTGAAATGACCAGTTATTAATGATCTTTTGATAAAATTTTGTATGTAAATGTCAGAAAAAAGATGAATTTCTTAAGAAAGTAAGCAATTTTTGAAGTTGATTGATTTTGATGTATAAATATTTAGAATTTGACCATTAGTATCCTCGACCATGCGAAGGAATTGTATACTTATGGTTAATGAGGGAAAAGTTCTAATAATATTTAGGAGCGACTAAGATAGTTAATTTTAGAAATTAACTTAATTAATTTTAGAAATTAACTATCTTAGTTGCTCCTAAATATCATTGGAACTTTTCCCTCATTAATTTTAGAAATTAACTATGACGTGAACATTTTAAAAATTTTTGAAAGAAATTTTCAAGAACCTTGGCTTTTTCTTAATCCGTTATAAATTTTTAAAACAATTTAAGATGACAGTTCCCAATAGCTTTTTATCTATATTTTCAAAAAAAGAAGCAATTTTTTCAAACCATAATTTTTTTGTTGCCAACAGGTAAATAAATAAACGGCAATGGAGGTCATTGGATTGGATGAAGATGAAGTAAAATTATTTATTCGCTTCATACAATCACTTTAATTTACAAGAACTAACCATTTATATATATATATATATACATGTATAGTATATACAAAAACCAACGTTTCTGAAGATACTCGAACACAAGACTCAAAAGTTGAAAGAAAGCCGAACTCCGTTCACACACACACACACACATACACTCTGTTCGTTTGAAAATGCTACTCAAGTGCATTTAATCGTAAACTGCATGTTTTTGATGATGTTTATCGCATAAAACATTTTATAGAGTCAATTTTATTGACAAGCTCATGAGTGATGGGCATGAAATACAACTTTGCTGAAGTCAATACTGATTGGTTACGAGTAGGTATCAATTCAAAGAGAGCAAGTATGGGAATTATTGATTAAACGGATTTGCACTAACCAGCTTAATCGTCAATGAGAATTTGAGGCTTTGTCGGTGCAGTCAGTGCAATCAGCAAATGCAGCCACTTTGCCAGTCCATCAATCGGCTATTGAGTACACAATCAACCAAACAGTCTGGTATTTAGCCATTACTTCCAAAGAAATCCGAAAAATGCAATACCGCACTTGAATCCCTAATCAGGCGATGTCTGCGACACAAAAGCGTGCATTGCACAAGATATAAACAAGCGTCGTCATGAAATTCGTTGATTCTCTTTTTTATGAATTAATTAATTATTTTATTATGATAAAATTTAAGAAATACAATAATAAAAATATATTCGACATTAAGCAAATATGTTTCTTCTTTTTTTTTTCTACTTATTCTGCAGTTTCCCATGACTTATGAGCACGTAGAACTCATCATATTGTTAATTTGTATACAAATTGATTTCGATAAACGATTTAATGACTTAATTCAACGCATGTTATGACTGTTTGTCTTCTAGTGGGCTCAGGCTTTTGAAGAGGGTTGGTGGAAAAAGTACCTAATAATTGTTAATAATAATTCTGTGCAAGTTGCCTTTCTTCTGTCTGAAGTGCCGCAAACGATATGTCAACATTTTCCGACCGATCGATACTCTGCTCTAACGAAGGATCGGTTTCATATCTGATGGTTAATTGTATTAAGTTACTTCAGTCGGTCTTTTCATGTGTTACGGAAGACATTTATCAAAATTTGTCGTTTGCATAGATAAATGTAGTTAGTGGTTATATAATAGCGAAGAAAGAATTAAAAACGGGTGTCCGGATGTCTGGAACTTTAAGTTTAATGATAAAAAAAAAAAAAATACATCAATGGAGTTGCGTGTACTTTGAAAAATTTACTTCTTTCTTGAAATGTTCTCTCATTCTTTAGCTCTTAAAAACTTTGCCTCTGAATTATTTTTTTTTTTTTTTACTATAAAGCGAATTGTTTAAACTTTTGAGCAATTAGTTTAAAAAAGAAATTTTGGCTGGAAAATCTCCATTTTTAAAAGGACGTTTATTGCATTAACCCTTTGACGACCATTGGGACACCGGTGACCCTTTTACTTTCGAATTTTTCCTGGAAAAACTATGCAAACGATTTTTCTTACCAGACCACCCCAAAGTCGAAAAATCTTTACTTTTTCTCCCCCTTCTTCTTGCTGCAATATTTTGGGGATAAAAGGAGATATAGGTAAAAAATTTTTGGGGAAGTTGCGGACAACCTTCCACTTTTTAACAAAACATAGCAAAAAAAGATAGTCCACTTGGGTAAAACGGTAAAAATCTAAGATATATTTACTTTTGTTGAAAAGTTGATTTATTTGAAATAAAAATAAATTTGTTTTCATTTTTGATCAATGCATTGAATTTTAAAATGGTTTTTTGCAAAATGCACAAATAGTATTTATTTTTTCGATGGCCTTTGTGTTGTTTTGAGCAGAATACATCTTTACATGCCGTTTCACTTTTGCAGAATTATCGGACAGGGAAGTGATATCCGCAAGTTAAAATCTCTTACAACTTCGCGGTTGGTGACCGTATTGATCATTTGAGTAGCCATTTGAGTGTGGGAAAAAAAAATTGAAAAAAGCGCTAAAAGCCGTTTCAGCCTCCACCTTGGACTATAAAAATGTTAGCTCAGTCCTTCCCCCTCTGGTGAATCCTAGATCCGCAACTGATTGTGCACACTCAAATCAAAGCGATCACAGAAAAGACGCAAGTAGAATTTGGTCTTTGAATTGCGATCGTGTTCGTAGTAATACTGAAATAAAAACACAAAATCAAAAGTGTAATTTTCTTTCTAAGGGTGGTACTTTGGCCACTCTACGACTATTGGTCCAAAAGATATTTCCAAAATAGGTAAAAAATTCGTTAAAAAAATCCCAACCATTTTTTTGTTACGGAGTTTTGTTTTGCATCAAATGAAAAATCCGATTTTTTGGAAAATTTAACCTATTGTGTGATATTGTGAATAGTCGTAAAGAGGTCAAAGTACAACCATTGGAAAGGTTATTTTTCAACATTTCATTGGATATCAAACACTACGTCGTAGCAAATATAGAAGACCAGATATTATGATAGAATTTTTGGGGTTTTTTAACAATCTTTTTAAATATTTTGGGAATATCTCCTAAGCCAATAGTCATATAGAGGTCAAAGTACCATCATTACAAAGGTTATTTTATTAACTTTCATTGGTTAAATTTCAAAACAGATTAAAAACAACGAGTTCTCATAAAGTAAATCAAAATTCAACCTCAAACTTTTCATGCGTACACTTTCAACGAGAGAAAATAGTGGTATAGATTTTTACCGTTGACGACCATTGGGACATATGGGTCCCATTATTTTTCACACTTTTGCAGGCAAAAAAATTGTTTTTTGCGACACTTTTGTTTAGTAATATGGAGTCGCTTAACACGAATCCGTTGTCGGATTAACGAATTTTCCAGCGGTTCAGGAGCGGTCGTCAAAGGGTTAAGGTAGGGAATTTTGCTTATCAATATAAAATAATTAATTAAAATATTCTATATTTGGGGTAACCCCAAAAATAGGCACCTTTTAAATAAATTAAAACAGAATTTTTTAAAATAGGCCACTTCGGGGAATTTTCGACACATCTGGTCCAGGAACAACAGCTTCCTGTCGTCCACTAAACTTGGAAATGCCATTTATACATTATTAAAAATTTCTAATTTTTTTGTTTTGATTTTGAATTAGAAGCTTTACTATCGCTAAGATCGCTGCAACTTTCTCAAATTTAAATGCTGATAAAAAACAAAAAAATTATCCAAATCGAATCATTTTTATAGCAGAAAAACTAATAATTTTCTAATTTTTAACTAATTTTCTTAAAAATATTCGACTTAAGCGCACGATTTTACATTCGTATATGTTATGGTCAAAAGTTTTTGAATGACTTAAATGCAAATAAGAAACTCGATATGAAACATGCATTTTATACTTCTTCAAATTCCCATTTTTTAACCGGCGCCCATCCAGGTTGACAATTTTCTGTATTTTTTTTTCGAGTCACGTGCTTATATTACATCCAGAATATATTAAGAAAATATATGGTATATGAGTATAAAATATATATATATATAATACTCATCTAATAAACATCGTTTGAAAAAAAAAGTAATAAGAATCCTCGACAAAAAGGATATAAGATGAGTGGGCTAATTGATGATGGGCAATGTATACAAGATGTTATTAGAACGAATTTACTAAAGCTCTCTGGCTCTGAAAGCTTTATGTTTGTGGTAAAAAAGTTCATTTTGACCAATAAAACCTGTCAGTTAAAATAATAAAATCGCATGTACTGAAAATGGTCAGCATGAAGTTCTCTGCTAAGGAATAATCCACGGATTTAATTTGTTGGAACATATTATTATTATGTCGAGGCGACCGTGGTCCGTAGCGTTGAAAAATGTGTGGACCATTCGATGCCAATTCGATGCCAAGTTCGAACCTCCATTTAACTGAAGTTTTTTCAATTGAAATTAATTCAATTTAAATAGAGAGTAAATAATATCATGTAAAGCTTCTTGAGAACATGCATACTAGCCTAATAGTTTGGAGCCTACTAGTTACTTAGTAACATGGCCTGTACGAGATTCGATCCCGGGACCTTAGGTGTGACAGTCAGGCGCGCTATCTCGACTCAGAGGCCGCCACTACTGCTTCCACCTAGGCTGAAATGACCAATTCGTTTTTCCTGTTATTATTATAAAAATACAAGAAACCGTTATATTAATTTGAAGATATCATCATTTAATAAAAATCCATTTCGAGGATCAGAAAGGACAAATGCAGATTTTTTTTATGGAATGATAATAGTTTTTTTTAAACTTTTCTAACTTGTCTTTATTGATTGAACAGATGAAACAAAAATTTTAAATCGAATCCTTTATATCACGTTACATGTTTACGAAATGCATAGAAAGTAATAAAATCCCGACTGTTCTCAGATCATTGAAACAAATTCGTTCTAATATCCTACGACCCTCAATGCTCACGTATTCACCCTACCCGGAATTCGGAACACCGTGTGTGGCAAACCATTTATGCTTTACGAGCACATCCCACAAATCCACAGGCAGGTGTCAACAGTGATTATATCGTTCGTTATATCGGTGAGCTGGAAAACCACCCGCTTAACATAACAAATCATTTGAAGCGATTTCAAGTGACAAATTCTTATCACAGAAATAAAATCAGAAGTTAAATGATTTAAACGTTGCAAGCAATACGACGAAAAAGAGAAAGAAACACGCAAATCACGCTATAATAAAAAGGACAAAATGGGCTACCAATTTAGAATTCATTGTGCACATTCAGCAACCATAACAACAAATACGCCGCTGAGTTGTTCGCTGCTACTCATCGGAAGTGTGTAAGATTAGATGTGTTTAAGAAAAACATACATGCAAGCTACCCTGCTGCAATGTTTTAGCTACAATTAACAAGACGCACATACACACACACACATACTTACACACAGACAACTCGGCATACAATCAGCGAAATCATCACAAAAAAAGGACACTTAAAAAACCGAACGTCGTCGTTGTGGTCGGTCCAAATTTATGCCATGGTATCCACCCATAATAACATTATTGAACGCAATTTAGTGACAACGCAGAAAAACTAAGATGTTAAGCTGCCAGCATTGTCATTTCCAACTCCACATCGTAAGCAATCCAGCGATCCAGTTCCACCTACCGACTTCCGGTCTGCGACTTTTTTATGCGGTTAACTTGTTTTTATTTTTTTTTTTTTTTTGCGTGCATATCCTACATGGGCTGCTGAGTTGCTATGAATTAATTTTGTCTGCAAGGCGTCGTCCAGTGTTCATAATGCCATATTTTCCCATTTAAGTTATTTTTATTCCCCCCTCAGCATCTTAACACATACAACTGCTTATAATTGTAATCCACCCACTTCTCATGTAGTTGGTGGATCTAGGTGGGGGAATTTATAGGCCTAAAAAAGTGATGACGTCGAATGCATGGCGTCGGAATTGTTGGGTTCTACCCACTTCACAGCATGTGGGATGATTTTGCAATGCAATCTAGCCAAAGCTCAAAGAGAAGAGAAACAGAATAGACCACAATACATTTTTCATCACGTTGTTACGCTGATTACTTTTGTGTCCAAAGTGGAAAAAGAATGGATGAATAATAATTTTATATTTGCAAGAGTTGTTGGAAACTAACTTTCGCTGTTTGCAAATCGTTGCAAAATTTATTATCAATTAAGTAAGTATCGTAGTTGAAACGTAAAATCCAAAGCGACTACTTAAAGAGTAAAATTGAGGTCATTAGGTAAGCAAGAAGTGACAAACAGAGGGGGCTGTTTCAGACTTCAGAGAATGAAAAAAAAAGAAATTGTCACTTTTAACTTGGAAAGTCGAAAGTAACGTATCGTATTTTCTGAAGTATTTGGAGGACCCAGGTAGTTGTAACTGGTAATATTATAATCACGCTCCATGGTATAATAATACAAGGTAGCATTGACAGTTGCTTTGGAAACCATCTCCTGTCAAAAAGCGCACACAATCGGCCATTGAAAACACAAACAATGTTGAAAACGTAGAAGTGAAAAAAACAACAACTTCAGCAGCTGCAGATGCATTTGCACAAACAGTTGTTTTTGACAGGAGATGTTTTCTTGTAGAAGAGAAAATAAGCAGTTATCAATTCTACCTTGTATTATTATACCATGATCAAGCTCCGTATGCCATGTCTACACAGAGAGTTTAGTTTGAGTTTCCAGTACAAAGTTGAGTTTTGCCACTGAACGCAATATAAACTCTTGAGTTCTCCAGTACAATTTTGAAGGCTGAAACTCAACTAAACTCAACTTTGTTTCTATGTTTATCAAAATTTAATTTGAGAAATCCCTAAAAATATGCTAATGTTCTTACAAAAAGGTACGTTCAAGGGCATCTTGTACAATTTTGTGGTGAGAAATGTCAAAACAGCTGTTTGTTTGTGCAATTTACTAATAAAAAAAATAAATAAATAACTGGCCATTTCAGCCCTTGAAAGGACTTTGACATAGCTTCTTATGATTATGCACTGAACACATTGACGACTACACGACTTTACGACACGACATGAAGAAAGAGTCAACAATCTGAAAATATCATACGATTGTTTCATTCACTCATACACAAACCCTTATATTTGCTCTTTTGTCGTTCGTCAAATTAGAAATAATTCTATACCGGCGTCAGCAACATTTCTATGTCGCCGCGAGATATTCACCACATTCACCCCCATAAGAAAAGCATGTAAAAAAATTTGACAGATGTCGTAACGTCGTTGCCGTCGTCAATGTGTTCAGTGCATCAATTGTGTTGTGCGTGTTATTAAGTTTGTACACAATTGACCGAGAACCGGACCTACATGCTTAACGCCGACTCCGAACGGCGATGAACGGAAAGTTCTCGTTCTCAAGAAGCTTTACATGGCATTTTGATTACTCTCTGAGGTTTGCCATTGTCTGCAGAGAGGTGGCGACCGTACAGAAATCGGTCGAATGGCGATCTGTCGCTGCTGGGGTTCGAACCTGGGTTTCCAAAGTTCTTTGACATAGCGGCCACGCACTTAAACCAACTACGCCACGGACGCCACAATTTACTATTTGCAAAAAATTAACAAAAAATGCGAAGAAAAGAACTTGGGAAGTGTAGAAGATGAGGTCTTCATCTTCTATTCTTTATCTGGTATTGCCAGAGATTTTCTGTGCAAACTTTGTAAACATTGTTATTATATGAAAACTTATGTTTTTCAATTTAACTTCCAGTATAACGAACTTTTAGTTTACAAAATCATATTTACATTTATTAAATGCATTTAAAAATATTTAAAATAATTGTCGTTCGTTTTTAAATATAGTTAAAGATCCGTGCAGACTGAAAAATATATTTTCAAGGTATTTATTTTATTTTATTATCATTTAAAATAGCTTTTTTGATTTTTTCTTTTATACGTATGAATGTGTGTGTGTGTGTATAATTTATAAAAAGAGTGCGTGATTATCTTGTGTTTGTATTTTAAAAATTTTTTTATATTCGTTTTTCTTTCAGTTATGAACAGAGCAACATGCTTAATGTTTTTTTAAGGCACTATTACCGTCTAGAAATTTCAAAAAATGAATTTTTGTGTTTTTACATTTTTAGATTCCTTATACCTTCAATAATAACTGTCCAAAATATGAAATCGAAATTCGAAGCCAGTGCCGAGATATAACGACTCAATTGAAGAGCGAGAATGATTAGTAGTAGCTAGACTTGGGATCAGAATGATTTAATTCTCATTTCAAGTAAACTAATTCTCCGTGAGAGTAAGTTATTTTTGCTCTCACTTTGAATGTAGTGAGATAAGGACTCAGACATCGTTAGACTCAGACGACTAGACAACGGACTCAGACAGGACTTAGTGGCTTTTTTGAAACCGACACGTCTCTAGCTCCCTTTGGCAAAGTGCGCTGACACTTTGTTTAAAATTATCAATATTGTTTTTAACAAAGGTTGCGGGCCGCCTCGAAACTTTTGAGAGGAACAAAGTATTGATACACTTTGCCATTCACACATCAAAGAACTTCGTGTTGATTTCTCAAATAATATTTAGACTCCACATATACAACACAATTAATAAAAACAAAAGTTGCACAACAGACGATAATTAGAGAACAAAATCGGTTGTTGATCGCTACTCAGGGCTGATTATACAAACGTAACGGAGCGCTTCTCAAATTTGATATATGAACAAAGCACATACATAAGTAATTAATGAAATCTTAACAAAAAGTGACAAAACTCAGATAAAACTAAGTTTCGTACCACCTAAGAAATCAGAACTTAAGAGTTTAAAACTTTGTAACATATAAACAAAAATGTTACATATACACATAGGAAATAAAAATATATAAAATTTTTCAGTTGAGGGGGCAAGTGACCCCCCTGTGGACGCCCTTGGTCTTCATATTAGTATGGGCCGATAAAAATTCCAAATTGCGCAGCGCAAGGAAGAATTCGCATGTGTACGCAGAAATAGCTGCAGCCTTGTCCTCAAGTGGAATTAATACAACGGTGGTGGATGTACCGACAAAATATGAGAACACAAAAGTTAACAAAGAAATGTCACACTAAACACAATTCTGTCGACGCATCTCTGTGTGAACAGCTATGGTTAATTGAAAACTAAACTCAAGCTAAACTCTCTGTGTAGACATGGCATAACTGTGAGAATGAACCTTATATTCGTCTGTGACCTACAAACTAAAAATTTTTTTTTCTTCGAAATAGTTATCGGGAATATCCATCAAATTTTATATCCATTAAAAAAAAAAACAATCACATGTCAAAATATGTTAAAATATTGACTTTTAACACTTTAACTGCCACCATACAAAAAAATATCGGGTTCTCCGGGCCATTTTTTTTTTACAGATCTAGTGTATTTTGGTATCAGAAAATCCGAACAAAATATCAGAAAATGTTTTTTTTTTATATTTCTGTGAAATTTTGAAATATTTTATTGAGGCACAACATATGTGCCTCACGGCCTAATGTATACGTTTACTGTATGTTTACTGTGGATGACGGACAGATGGACATGGCTAAATCGACTCGGGTGATGATGCTGATCAAGAATATATACACTTTTCTATACCTACCACGCTTCCTTATGGGCGTTATAAACAGAGTGACAAAATTAAAGTTTTTAAAATTAAAAACCCAGTAAAGGGTGTTTGAAAGGCCAAGCAATTGTGCTTAGTGGAGGCTTTTATTTGCCAATAGGTGGTAAGTTTTAGCACGTAGGTGCATTCTATCAGTCCGGCTGATCCGGGAACTTCTTAGAATGTAAATCGTGCATGCGTATGGCGCGGGTCATACGTATCTATGAAGATTTCTCACCTCCGGGCAATTAAAAAAAAAAAAATTGTTTCCTCTTATGTTGACGAAATTCTGATAAAAAAAATCCTTGAATTTATCAAATTCACAAACCATTGTTGACACCCTTCCCACTACAAATCGAAAGTGTTCCTATTTTTTGAATTACAAAGCGCTGACACGTTTATGAATAACAAAATTTTTTCGGTATTTTAATATTAAAAAATTATTTGAGTAGTAAACGTTTCAAAGCCATTTAAAAAATTTTTATTAATACGGATTCTTTCAGGTTCTTTCGAAAAACCCGACAATCTTAAATCTCTTGGCGTGTCTCTGTGCAGATTTTTCTTAAAAAAAAATATGCAAATCTAGAAAACACGGTAGCATGTTCTTTGGAAAGAAGTTCTTTCTGTGGATTGAGCAACAATACAAACGATTTCGATTTTATGTAAACTTCCTATTTTGCAAAAACATTTTTTATCGAAATTCTGCATCTTGTATCATAGAGTTTTCATCATATTAGTCATTGAACTTCCAAACATTTACTGATTAAAACATAAGAATTTAGATACAAAATCATGGTGTAATTAACAAGGTGGTAGTGAAATTTTAGCATCTCTTACAAAAATTAACTCTCGATCTATCAAAAACACCTGATAGCATATTTTAAGCAAAACCATAGCAAAACAAATTTTGTGATATTTGTGCTTATTGTGAAAGTTTAATTTGATTATAAACGTGCAAAAAACATGGATAAGAAAATAAGCTGCTGAGACGCTGTTCCATTTAAAATTCCATTGTGCCAATTAAACTGCACGAAGCTGGCACATCTTGTCCGTATAAATTAGTAAAACACATCGTTGTTCCAAACTCTTGCGTGGACTGCGCTGACTCGCGTTGTTCCTAAAGTAAAGCTATAGCTAATAAAAAAAACCAACAAATATCAAACTTAACCTCAAATTGATTAAACTACTTCTCCGGCAGCTCAAGATAAATAGCTGGATTCTTAAAGCATTACGTACCACCTCGTACGGATTGTGATACAGCTTTCGTAGATTTCCTCGAAGATTTTAATTGGCTTAGCTTATTACTGCTATTGCTGTTCTGCAACTATGTGGCCAGCTCATCCATACTTGCAGGAAACTACAGTTTATTTCGAAATACTTCGACGAAAATACTTGTTGTATTGTAATTTATTACTTATTAGGTAAAACCATAGTTGAATTAATAAGGTTGTCTCGTTGCTGATCGTACTCTCTTCTCAGTACCCGTAATTGTCAAAATCAATGAAAAGCAACAACAACAACTTCAACGGCTTTTCATGTTATTAATTTTCGTTTTCAGATTTTGTATGAGCTGTCAACTTCGATTTGACATTTATGGGAACTCGTTCTCACCCATGCGACAACCTTATTTATTCAACCATGGGTAAAACTATCACAAGCAAGCAAACAAAACAAATAATGATTTGACACTTACCTAAACAGGTCCTCTCTTTACGTCACAATTTTTTGACAGATTCAGCAAAATTGAGTGTGTGGTGAAAAATTCACTACCACCTTGTTAATCATGGTATAATAATACAAGGTAGCATTGACAGTTGCTTGGGAAAACATCTCCTGTCAAAAACTATACTCAAAAAGAGAGCGCTCACAATCCGCCATTGAAAACACAAGCAATGTTGAAAGCGTTGAAGTGAAAAAAACAACAACCACAGCAGCTGCATATGTATTTTCACAGACAGCTGTTTTTGACAGGAGATGTTTTCTTGCAGACGAGAAAATTAGCAGTTGTCAATGCTACCTTGTATTATTATACCATGCATGTTAATTATATCATGTACAAAATTAAAGGTTTTTAAATGTAGCGTCGTGTATGTATATAGAAAAATAGACTGAGCTTGAACCGGAAGTCGAACTAAACGGCAACCAAATAAACTGCACTGTCGACATAAATTGTTTTTATTCAACAAAGTGAGGTGAAATTAATTTATGGCGTGGTGTATAACAGTAGATAACAACAGTGAAGAACTGTCAACGAGTTACGAGAAAAAACAACAAATTTGTAACCAAAGCAACAGGGTCCATTGTCAACGTTACCATTTTTTATGTTTTTATTAACTTGGCCAACATATTGCAACATACCACAATAACTTGTTTTAAACGAGTGTTATAATAGATTAAATGTCACAAACCAGCTCTGCAGAGTGGAGTTATTGAGTGAGTGAAAATTAGCGAGAGGCGACCTTTAAATAAAACATACAAATTAAAAGAAATTTCTACAGAATATAGCAGCAACAACAAGGCCAAAACAGCTTAACAATTTTACACGAGTTTCTCAGAGCATTATCAATATATATCTACAAGAAACAGAAATAAACTATCACTATGCTATTCCACTGTGTCTAAGCTAATAACGGAGCTTGATTTGATTGTTGTTCTTTGTTGCTGCTGTCTGGTTAAAAGAGCTAATATGTGGTGAGAGTGAAATGAAATAGAATAAACAAATTCAATTAATTAAATAAAAGACAAGTTAGAGCAGTCGTTTGAATTGGGAATGAAGAAGAACAAATTGAATTTAAGCCACATCACAAACTTAGTCGAATTTGGTGGCAGCAAGAATTTGCGTACGCGTTCGCAGTTGACGGGCTTACACTGTGCCATACGTATAGCAATTGGAACGAGCGCCAACCTGTATTATTTAAGCCAACTTTTATTAAAATAAACTAAAAAAAACAAAAGTATTGAAATAAGTCAACACAAACAAGAATTAACACAAGGGAGATTTGAAGGCTGCAGAATTCCTTAAAATACAAAATGTTGCCACGATTTCGTACTTTTTATGGAAAAATCATAATTTTCATCATAGTGGTGTTTTTTTTTCTGCTCTTTACAAAAGTTTTATATGTTGAAGATAGTCTAAACGATAGCAAGAGTCATCAACGCCCACATAATCAAGCACTTAAGGCAAACAATCCGCTGGATATTTATGATGGCCCGAACAAGCTTCCAAATGAGGATAAGCAGGAGTATAACGAGATTCCAGCGCCACTACATTCTCCGTTAGTAGCCGAAGACAAAACTTCGCCTTATGAGCAATCCATTCGCTTGGATTTGGAAAAACAACAGCCTGGCTTAGGCGATGAGGGCAAAGCTGTGTTTCTGCATGGCGAAGATAAGGAGCGTGGCGATGAGATATACAAGAAAATAGCGCTCAATGAAGTTCTTAGTGAGCGCTTATCGTACAATCGCACCACACCCGATTCTCGACATCCCGAGTGTAGAAGACAGTATTACAATATTGCGGCACTACCTTCGACCACCGTCATAATTATATTTTACAATGAACCATTCTCAGTGCTACTAAGGACCGTGCACAGCACCTTGAACACATGTAATGAACGTGCATTGAAGGAAATTATTTTGGTCGATGATGCCAGCACGAACATGGAGCTGGGAGGGAAACTGGATTACTACATTAAATCGCGTATACCCAACGGAAAAGTGCAGGTTCTGAGATTGAAGAATCGGTGAGTTATTTGATTAAAATGTTATATTTATCATTGCTAACAATTTAGTCCAAAATTTGCTATACTGAAGACTATCGATTAGGCGTAATTTTTCGATTAATTTTTATTGCTTCAGTGCTGGTAGTCTTTGGCCTTGACGGTCTTAAGTTATTATAAAATTAAGTACACCTGATTAAACGAACATTTGATAATGATGATTTGTGTCTAATCAGTTGAATGTTTTTCAGTCAAAATTGATAGTAAAAAAATTTAAGTTATATGAAAGAGATACATGCTAGTATATAATATGTAAAATATATAATAAATATAAATATTTTAAGTGATTTGAAAGAGATACACCTATAAAATTCTCCTAATATTTACTTAGCTTAATTTAATAACATTTTTTTTTTTTTTTACAAGAAACATCTTCGATCTAATTAATACATTTCAAAGAGCGCTCATCACCTCCAACAACAAAAATACTGCTAGCAATTCTTTTTCGTTTATGTTTCACTTCAATAAACCAAGCTATATTAATTTAAGCTAAGTGTGTTAGAAAGTTTTTTAAGTTCATATATTTGCTAATTTCAGCACGGGCTTAATACGTGCGCGTTTAGCTGGCGCACGTATAGCTACCGGAGATGTGCTCATATTCTTGGATGCACATTGCGAGGGAAACGTAGGTTGGTGTGAGCCGCTTTTGGACCGTATACGTCAATCACGTACCAGTGTCTTGGTGCCGATTATAGATGTTATTGACTCCAAGGATTTCCAATACAGCACGAATGGCTACAAATCGTTTCAGGTTGGCGGCTTCCAATGGTCCGGACACTTTGACTGGATAAATATTTCTGATCGCGAAAAGAAGCGCCAAATTCGAGAATGCAAGCAAGTGCGTGACACATGTCCAACACACAGTCCAACCATGGCTGGTGGATTGTTTGCTATTGATCGACGCTACTTTTGGGAAATTGGTAGCTATGATGAACAGGTGAGTTATGCAATATTATAACTTTATTATTAAATACAGATTGGGCTGAATTGGCTTGAGATTGAGATTATATATGGAGTTAAAAAAGAAACAAAAAAGTGGTTCAGAAATAAAAACGCCATTTTATTCGCAAATAAATGATGAATCGATAGGCAACTTCCATCTGCAATATAAATATGATGTGCCAATTTTAAATGTGTGTTAAAACTAGTAAAATTGGAAATTAGAAACCACTTCTGAATTTTTGTAATCAAATCAAATTTTTCAACAGATGGACGGCTGGGGTGGTGAAAATTTGGAAATGTCATTTAGAATATGGCAATGTGGCGGCACAATAGAAACTATGCCATGTTCCAGAGTTGGTCATGTTTTTCGTGATTTTCATCCCTATAAGTGAGTTGAATCATATTTTTTTAGAACTTGTTTGTGAATTTTTAACATGGCGAAATTGTTTTATAGATTTCCCAATGACCGTGATACACATGGCATCAATACTGCACGTATGGCACTTGTCTGGATGGATGAATATGTTAATGTATTCTTCCTCAATCGTCCAGATTTAAAGTTCCATCCCGATATCGGTGACATAACACATCGTGTCATGTTGCGTAAAAAGCTGCGATGCAAAAATTTCGATTGGTATTTGAAAAACATTTATCCAGAGAAATTTGTGCCCACGAAAAATGTTATAAACTACGGCAGGTTAGCACTATCTTCATAAATGCATATAAGTTGATTTTTCTATTTTAATATGAACTAATTTTGCTTTAGAATAAAAACTCTTGATGCGAACTTGTGCCTTGATGATTTGCTGCAAAACAATGATAAACCGTTTAACTTGGGCTTATACACATGTGGCAAACCGCTATCTAAGTCGCAATTCTACTCCTACACCAACAACAAAGTATTGCGCAGTGAAGAGAACTGTGCTACAGTGCAGCACAGTGATTCGCCGCCACATCAGGTAGTAATGGTGGCGTGTATTGAAAACGACGATTATAATGAAAAATGGAGCTACGAAAATTACCACTTCAAGCACATGAATACAGGATTGTGTTTGGATCATCGAGGTCTTAAGGTCATGGATGAAATACTAGTGACTACATGTGACAAGCATAGTGAAACGCAACGTTGGCAGTTTGAACATGACTAAAACGCCAAGTAATATCATATGATTGCTGCCTATTATGAAGTATATTTTTACATAGAATATTTCAAAACTCAATTATATTAAACATGTGCAACTAAAAGTAATGAAAGTAAGTTTTTTTTTTTAATATTTTTATAGCTATAGCTAGAATTTTCAAGGTTATGTCGAATATTTTTATATTAAACTTAACCGACACATTCCTTATTGTTAGCTTTTCTCTAAGTAAAGCACACAGTAAAGTATACAATAATAATTATTTCTTAAACTGAAATGCTTCATATATACTTTACAATATAAAATATAGTAAATATTGCATTTAACTACTTAAAAAAATATTAAGCATCATGCTTATGTGTATGATATTCGAAATAAACTCGAAAAATAAAAACATTCGTATAAAGAAAAACTAAAACTTGTAACAATTTTGGGCTAAATAATACCCAAGATATAATTCTCAGTGAATATTTAATTAATATTTTGACTCCAAATAATTTATATGCCACAAATTTTTTAAGTCACAGCTTTCAGTTGCTATGTAGTGTAAAGGGGAAAAAAATTTCCAATGTGTTTCGAAATTTACATTTTTTAAATGCTTTATTAATGAATAATAAACATGGTCTAATTAATTTCAATATTCTATCCACATTATAACAATCGAAGACAATTTTTGGCTTGTTCATGTAAATAAGTAAATGTACAGTGCTTAAATATAAGGAAATGTTAAAATCAAAAAGATTATACCTATAAACACTTTAAAATTGTGACTTAAGCCATTCAATGCAGTCTTGTTAGCTGCTCAATATGTAGTTTGCGGATGGTTATTTGAAAAATAATGAGCAAATTTTATATGAAAAATATTGGATAATATTTATATATAAGTATATAAATTTATAGGTTTATACTGATTTATTATTTTATTACTATAAATTAATTTTGTATTGCAATTGTTAAGAGTTTTATTTCAGAAAAAAAAAAATATTGCGCCTTTTTGAATAATTCTACATATTCACAATTATCACTGAACTCGAATTAATATTAATGTTATTAAAAAATAGTTTCTTAAATACATTTACATAACTAAAGTAAAAGATTACATACATATGTTGTATATCGAAATATTTCAATTTATTTAAATGTTTTGCCTAGAATTATAATAAACATCACTGCTGCTTATATTTTTGTATATTGTATGGTTGTAAATATACTAAAAATATTTTTATATTATCAAAATGTTTGTACTGTATAACAAAAAAAAAAAAAAATAATAATAATAGTAAGATATACTATATACCAACAGGAAACAGTCAAAATTCATTGTCAATTTTTTACAAACAAAACTTCTAAACTTAACTCAAGGTAACAAATAAACTTTGCAAGAATAATTTTGCAGAAACTAATTATTACCAAACTATTTTGTTTTTATGAGTAAACCAGCTGGTTAATGAGTGTTTATAACGTCACATCGGGGATAGATATAACTTCGCTAACGATTCTGGACACACCGCTTGTTTTCTTCAATAACTTTTTTGCACAAAAAAAAAAAAAAAAAAAAAATTATTTGAAGGAAGAGCATATAATTTTTTAGTAGGCATAGCAAAGTGTATTCCCCAAACCCAAAATATTACCATAAAATGAGTCGATACTTATCACAGCCGCCGATTGGAGTTTTTACTTTTATGCAAATTTGCTGCAAATTTGTTTTGCTTTGAAATTTTTGGTGAACTATCAAACTGAACTATGAACTGAGAGAATCATAGCTATCTTTAGAAATGCCTAAACTTTAGAATTTTCTATTAATTTTTATTAAATAATTTTTAATTAACATACATTTTGCTAGATCCCTATATAATGTACCAAACATATTTTGGCGAATGATACGTATCAATCCAATTTTAAAACTAACATATTTTGTACTAGTAAGTAATTAATTTTAAATATAGTCTAGATCAAACATGCCCACGTACTGGCCCGTATGGCCCGCGTGGCCCTTCATACAAAGTTTTTTCTATCTTAATTTTGTCTTTGCGATTAGCCAAAATCTAAGAACGCCTGCAAAAAACAACAACACAAACCGCACTCGTTCACTGTTGATCACATTTTCCAGCGAACTTTACAAAAACACATGCATGCAAACCCAAAATAAAAAACCCACACTCGATGATGTCGATGCTAAAGTTGATTGTCCCGTTACTTGTGTTTCGAGTGATTTTTCATGACATGTGATTTTATAGCATCGTAATTGTTTTTTTTGTTTTGTCTGATTTTTGCCAAACACAACGATGAGCAACATTTTGTTTTTTTTTTTGTTTTTTTAAGCATTGGCCCGCGCTTAAAATTTCTTGGGCCCCACTGATCTAGATCATTTGATCTCAGTCAATCAAATAAATATTCCAATAATAAGACGTAACAAAGAGTTTAAAATCATTCCTAAACATAATAAATACAAGGCGGCATACACTCATTACATTGTGAATTTGATTTGTTTTTAGCCAATTGGTCTATAAGGTTACGACACCGATTCCATAGAATATAGAAAGTGAACTTTAATGCTACTTGACAGCTCTAATTTCGTATTCCCTTGGATATGTATAAGTCCTTTAATGTTCTAATTTGAATAAAAAAAAACCTACAGACCTTTTCATATATACCGATACCGGCCCTGTGTGAAAAACAGAAAAAGAAATCATATGAAAATTAAAAAAAAGTTCTAGTACGTTTGAGTTTAAATTTGAAATTTATCGATTAAGAAATCAGAATTTTAGTTATCTTTGATTTTTAATACTACTCTGTACTTTTCTGACCATCTTCCTATTAAATCATTTCTTATTCGGGAATAAACACAAAAAAACTGAATAACTTCGTTCTCTCTTTAAAATCAAATCTCAGCATAAAGCGAAATGATTAGTTGAAAAGGACTTAGGCATGTTTGATATGTATATAGTACATGTGGACTTAGGCAACTTCGACTTTTCTTTCGAGGTTTTTTACCATAAGCATATTAAGAATAATTGCTATGTTGGTGAACAATTGCATTTCCTTTTGTCAATAATATTTATTTTTTCGACCTCTGTAGGTAAAGCAAAGAACGTGAAAAATTCGGACCGATGGACTTGGGCGTGTTTAATATGTATCGACTCAAATACACATTCCTTTATTTTTGAAGTATTTGGGTATTGTTAGAGAGAAAATTAAAAATTGATTGTAACACAGGATTCACGAAGTTCTGTAGTAAAAAGTACTCTGAAAAACTTTAGCTTAAAATTTAACACAATGTGTTAAAATTTACCCTTTTTTTCATATGTTTTTTAAAAGTTTTAAACACATTTGGTGTTACTTTGACGAAATTTGTTGCAAACTATTTTTTAAACACAAAATTCGTCAAATA
Organism: Pherbina coryleti; assembly: GCA_943735915.1. Classification (NCBI taxonomy): domain Eukaryota; kingdom Metazoa; phylum Arthropoda; class Insecta; order Diptera; family Sciomyzidae; genus Pherbina; species Pherbina coryleti. Next base: position 6,277,079 of record OX030950.1, read on the forward strand.
AAAAACAATTGTCGTCAATTTGAAAATATTTTTTTTCAGTGTACGAACCTTATAAAGCTTAAGTTCAAGTTTAACGATGCTTTGTTGTTCAGTATTTGTTTAGCAGACATCAATAGTGAACGCTCTCAGTGAATTTTGAAAACATGGAAAAATTGCTTATCGTTATGTGACACCAATACTTGCAATTGAATCGCCTCAGTCCAACCAATATCAAAGAGAAGCTAGATTCTGCTCTGGTAAAGTCTGCTCCTTCGTTTACAACAGTAAAATATTGAGATCAAAATTAAAACGAGGCTGTACGAGCTGCCAAGACGAACATAGCAGTGGTCGACCAAATAAGGAGACAATGCTAGAAATGGTGAAGAAAATCCACAAAATGGTATTGGATGATCGAGGGCTGAAAATGCGGGAGATAGCAGACATGAAAGGCATTTTAAAAAGTGCTGCACATCACATATTGACCGAAAATTCGGACATGGGAAATTGTCTGCAAGATGGATGCTGCAATTACTCCCAATGAAACAAAAAAATAGCTTCGTGAGGATGTTTCAATCGAGTGTTTGGCGAAGTTTCACAGCAATAAAGCAGAGCTTTTGTAACCAAGGATTTAGCATGGGTCCATCACTTCACATTTTAGAAGAATAAACAGTCACAACAATGGACTGAAAAGGGGGAATCGGCTTCAAAGAAGGCGAAGACAGTTCCATATGCAGGCATGGTTAGTTTTTTGGGATGCGCATGGGATATTTTTTTTTACTATATTCAGGAAAGGAAAAACAATCAACGGCGAGTATTATGCGAACTTATTGCAGCGTTTGAGTGATAAAGTCAAGAAAAAACGGTCGCATTTGTCAAAAAAAAAGTTTTGTTTCATCAAGACAGTGCACCAGTCAGACATTCTTTTTCGCTATGGCCAAAATCAATGAGTTAAAGTTCAAACTGTTTCCTCACGCATCCTATTCGTCTGAATAAGTCTCCTAGGACTATTTTCTGTTTCCAAACTTTAAAAAATTTTTCGATAGTAAAAGATTAGTCATTAATGAAGAGGTGGACTTTGCGGTTGGTGGATATTTTGAGGAGCTCGACGATTCTCACTATAAACAGGATATCGAAGCTATTGAACATCGCTGGGGAAAGTGTATAGAGTTTAAATTATACTAAGTAGAGAAATAAGGATATTTTTTCCTAAATTTTGTATTTTCTTTGTTAGGCCGTGCACTTCTGGGACTTGAAATGTAAAAATGTAAAAAAAGGTTTAGGACTAATATTGGAATAGGGATTAGAATAAGGATTAAGATAAGGGATTTGGGGCCGGAATTTGTATAGGAGTTACGAAAATAATTGGGAAGAATTTAAGGATAAGGATTAAGACACAAATTTGAACAGAAAGGATAAAAATAAAGAAAAGTCTGTGACTAGGATTAAGACAAAGAATATGTCCGGATCTAATATTGAAGGAAAGGTCTCGGATGAAACACAAAGAGAAATCTCATTTGAATACCACCAATAAAACAAAATAATCGTTTATTTGTATAATTTATATTTTTATTAATTTAGTTTCTCCTTTAATATAATTAAATTGTTTGCTTTTATTTGTTAAGACATCAAAATTGGAGTTTAATAAATTTCATTCATATTTTCTTGTTGCTTTTTTAATATTTTTAGATATATATACATATATATCTATATTTATATATATTCATGTATATTTTCGTATAGTTTAAATTTTGTAATATCAACATCTCGATTACCACCGTCGTTTATGACTGAAGTTTCGCAACTTTGTCGCCTTACATTTTTTTGGTGTTATAATCATAAAAATTTTCATTGAATTGATTTTGAAATCAAACGTTAATGGTAATCGGAATGAGATTTTATATAATACTTGTTCTTTGTTATTCCTTTATTTATATCAAATTTATTTAAACTTAAGTCATATATTTTTTTTATATAAAGAAATGCACAAACATGTGTAATAACGGTTGCTTGCTGATTATCGCTGTATGTGTAGTAAAGTGTATGTGAAGTGTGACTTGCTGTGAAGTTTTTTGCATGTTTTCCAATAAAACAGTTGCAGCAAAAAAAAAAAATTTTTCATTTGTAAAATTAAGCAAAAAAAAAATTTGTTATTTAGGATTTCAAAATAGGTTTTTGAAATTGTTTTTTTTTTTAATTTGCTGATTTGAAAGAAAAAAATGTATAGCATTATTTGTATAACAATTGGTTTTCGAACCGCACAACCTACGAACTTAAAAGGCTATTTCTTAAGAAAGTAATGTTTCTATGGAAATAAGTAAAGGAGGAAAATAAGAGCGAAAATGTACAGGTTTTTGACTAATTATGTAAAGTTTTTTTTTTAATTAAAACGGTTCATTTTAAGTGTAATGGTTGAATTTGACCTGTTAAAGGTTCATTCAAAGTTTAAAACATGTGTTTCGTTTAATTATATAGAATGGAAAACTAAAGATTGCTGTCATGATAGGCTCTGCCTCAACGTGAGTTTGGCGTGAGCAATTGTTTAGTCTGAACACTTGAATTTCATACGTCAAATGTTCAATACCACTGGGTTTCCGAGATACTCTTAATTTAAAAATTTTGTTTTTTGGCATGGAAAGTGACGGTAGAGAAAAAACATTTTGTGTCAACAAATAGTCCCAGCGTCTTGGAAGCCTGTCTGTTGACAATACCTCCTTAGAGATTGTTAAAGACTTCGTCTACATGGGGTTCAGCATAAACTCCACCAACAATGGTAGCATTGAGATAAAAGATGGATTACTCTTGCCAACAGCTGTTACTTAGGGTTGAGTAGGCAATTGAGAAACAGAGCTAAGTCTCGACGAACAAAACTCGCGCTCTATGTCACTTATCATGCCCGTCCTATTATACGCAGCACAAACCTGGACGTTGAGCAGTTCTGATGAAAAGACTTTGGGAACCTTCGAAGAAAGTTCCTTCGTAAGATCTTCGGTTCAATCTACTTCAATGGAGGGTACCGAATTCGATGAAACCACGAGCTGTATCGACATAGTTAAGCGCATTAAAATCAACCAACTCAGTTGGCTAAGTCCTGTTGAGTGGATAACAAACAACGCTCCAGTGAAAAAATATTCCATATGATAGACTGTGGCGGTCAACGCAAAGGATGTGCCCACAGAAATTCTTGGTCGAGGCCAAAACCGATCAACGGTTGTAATCGCCAGAGAAGTAAATCGGATAAAAAAAAAACGGATGTGATGAAGCTTACAACTGCAGAATGGGACTACAAACCTATAAAGCGTGCTAAAGTGTATGTTGGATGGATGGTGTGGTTGTGTAGCAGTTGTTGTTGTTGTTGTTTAATATAATTTATTAGATCAATTTGTTAAAAATGCAGAAATAAATAAATATCATGTATCAATATGTATCTAAAATATCTTATTTCCATGCTTTCTAGATTGTTTTTATTTTGTTTTTTGTTTTTTACATTAACCATGAATAAATATAGATTTGATTTTTTTTTTCTTTTTGCTTTTGTTAAAATAATTTCTGAACGTTAAGGTACGCTTAGTACAAGCTACGTTTTTGCATGTTTTGCTGCCGATTTTTAAGTGGCCTCGCCTACTTTTTTGTTTTGTTTTTTTTTTTTTTTTGCCTTTTGTTGCATTAGATCCTGCTAAATACTAGCCCATTGGAACAAAGCACAGAAAGCTGTGAGTTTTCTAACAACTCTGCTACAATGCGGGCGGGGGTAAGTGTGATGAGGTGAGGTTAATACTATGTGTGATCTTATTCTCTGCGTAATTAAATAGTTTTGAGCTTTTTTGCAGTTATATTAATTACTTTATAATAGATTTATTTTTGTTAGTTATAAGCATGCGTCATAAATTTATCATTTTCTGTTGTTGTTGTTGTTGTTGTTGTTGTTGTTGTTGATGTTAATAAGTAGTTTGCTTTATCAATGCTTTATCTTGAGAAGCTCAATGAACGTACTAATATTCATATTTATGTTCGTTTTGAGTTTTGTTTTTGAAACAATGATTTATTTAGTTTTAATTAGTATCTTTTGGTTTGTTCTAAATGCAGTTTTGTTTTGTTTTTTTCCATAATTTCCATTTAAATTTTTAGTAATTGTTGTGTTTGTTGTTAAAAAATATGCACACGTTTGTGTGTTTGCAAAGAGCTTTTAAGTTAATTCAAACATGAACAGAATATCGCTGATTCTTAAGCAGCCTTAAGAGCTTTTGGTATGTAACATAGTTGTTTGTGTAAGTTTTATTTTAAATAGTTTTTGTTTTTTCTTTAATTGTATATAAGTATGTATATATATATATAAAATCATTAATACGATTTTAATAATGAATTTTTGGACGTGTTTGTTTCCGTTTCCGGTTGCTAATCTCATACGTTACTGAATTTTGAAAAAGAACCAAAAAGAAAAAACTTATTTAAAAAATATACATATTCTCAGTTATAGTTACGAAAAATTAAAACATATTCAATATAACAATAAATTTGTTATTTTCTTTTGTTTAAGTTATGCTAGATATTTTAAGAAATACAAATTTTTATTATTTCATTGCTTGTTTCTATAGATAAAAGATGTGATTTATTAAACTTTTTGTTTTGTTATTTTTATTGTAAATTTGCAATATTTTAGTTATTGTTGTAATTTGCAATTATCTCAGACATAATTTTGGATGGATACTTACGTAAATGTGGTTGTTATTTTAGGTATATATATTATATATATATGTATAAGTATGTATAGTATATTTGTAATACATATATGTTTATATTTATGTACTATATAGAAATGTCAGTATGTAAATTAGACATGTAATTCGTTTAAGGTCGGACTTAATTGTTGGCTCTGGAAATGCTTTAATTTTGGTTTTTCTATTTCTTACTTCAACTTTCTCAATAATATTCAACATACTTTTGACTTATATACTTTTTGAATTATAACTTGTGTTAATGCAATTTCAATGTCTATAGTACTTGACTGCTTTACATATTAACTTGTAAGTTAAGGACTAATTTCTAATGGCATTCTAATCACATCTAAACTAAGTGCATTTATTGCTTTCTTTCTGGTTTTTGTTTTTGCTAAGTATTAAATGTGCTGAAATTTTAAGTATAAATTTCAAAATTGTGAATAGTTGAAAGTGTGAATCTAGGTCACAAAGATTTGTCAAGTTGTAAAAAGTTAAGTTTTTTAATTTAATTCCAAACGTGTTTGTGTAACAAAGCAATTTCTTAGATTTGCTATAATTTAACATCTGGATACTGAAAGGTTTTCATTTAAAACTACATATTGTGTTCAATTTATTTTATTTTATATTTTTAATCTATATTAACTGAAAAGAATGTCCATTATCGGTGATGTTTAAAAGTTGATTAACAGCTGTTAATTAATTCGATAAAATAGCAGTGGGAACTCAATTTTAAAAAATAACTGAGTTTATCAAGTGCTTTTGTTACAAGGATTTTGTAAAGGATTACTGTTAAATAAAAAGAATTTTAATTAAAAATTCCAGGAAAATTAATCATCGAATTGATACACACCGCATTATGAGGTCGGAACGCACTGGTTGGCCTTCATTCAAAAATGGCCTATTGTTAAGATTTATGAGTTTAAAATTGTCATTTTCAATCTAGTTGCACTACGACATATGCTCGAAGACTATATTTTAGAGAACATTGTTCTCAGTACACATCAAAGCATTTTAGAACGTGGGGGTAATCATCAATCGATCTTTGTGCAGACACAGACACATATGTATATACTTGCTAGCGTATGAAATTGAATCAAAACTTGTATCTGACTATGTCGAACCATTTAATGCACTTGAGCAAAGCCACAAGATGGAGTTTTAATGATACTATCCATCAGAGCAAGTTCTGTGATAGCAGTTACATTTGATAGTTATACTAAATTTATCGATTCCTATGGATGCATGAAACAGGGAATTTTCTTAAAAAATATTTTTCGTTTACAAGCTTTAAATTAGTTTTTACAGTAGAAACAATAAACATAGATAAATCGTAGTTCACTGATATTTAACAGAACGGTTCAAGTTAAAGTTCTCTTAGTTTTTCCCATTTAATTTAAAGAATATCGAATAAATAATGTTCTGTTTAAATAAAGAATATGTTGCTTAAATAATGAATATGGTTAAAAAAATTATTTTTGAAATCCAATGTAAAGCAAATTCGGCTATTTTATCGAATACAGCTGCATGACGACACCATTTCAAAATAAAATCAGCAAAAATGAAATTTAAATACTAGAATTTCTTGAAAATGCATTAAACAAGTTACACACTACATTAAAATTATTTTTTAAATATCTTCTTTTATCTGCTAGTTTTGTAAACTTTTGCCATTAATTGAAGCAATGTTTGTTTTCCTATCGTTATTGCACACTATAAAGTCTTCTGATAACACAAAATCACATTATTCTATATTAAATACAAGCTAAACTCTTAATACAAAAACCCATGGAAACGATAGACATAGAAAAGCTATGTGAAAGGGTAAAAGGCAACGAAAAGTTAAATTTACTAATAACGAAAAATATAAAAAAAAAAAAAATTATAAAAACGTTGCAGTGGAATTAGAAAATAGTGTAGTATCATGGAGTCAATAAAAAGCAAGCTACAACGAATAATAAGAAAATTGATTATGATTAATACACCAGACCTTAACTTTATTGACTTTTTTTAAAATAATTACTTGTTGATACTTTCGTTACGATTTTCTAATTCTACTACTTAATTGTTGAAATGCATAACAAAAAAATGTATAGTTTTTTTCTCGATTTTATTTAATGAAATAAAATTGCAAAAACATTGTATAATTGAAATATAATAAATGCGCTAATTTTTTCCGTTACATATAAAAAAATATATTCAAAACATAAAATTTATAAATATACTTTTTACTTTTATATACTAATATAAAACTAAGAAAGGTGTACACAGCAAAAAATAAAATACATATTTTTAATTCTGTATAGTTTTAATATTAAATAAAAAATACATTAACTTATAGACATTAATAAATGTTTGTATTATTTCCAATGAACAATACTAACTTGTAAAAAAGCATCACAATTGATAAAGGAAATTAATTCGCTCAGGAATCATTTGCACGAAAGAAACACTTTCAACTTCGCTATGGATAAATAAACTCATGGATAAATAATTAGTGTTGTTGAATTAAAAATATAAAGCTACAAAATATACAAAGCAAAATTTAAAATTTTAATAGTCATGCTTAATAGAATAACATAGAATATTTTTAAAAAATAAAGAATTTGTAGCAAAAGCTTGTTTAAAATGAAAGCATATAAAATAATACATATAGAGTTATATTGGACATTAAGCTAGAATTAATTAATTACAATTAAATTACATGCGTTGTAGTTTACAGCTTTTTTTTTAATTTTTATTGTATCAAAGTAACTTTATAAAATTTGTTCCGTTTATTTGGGCATTCAACTCTTTGACTTAGTAAACAGAATGCTTGCATGCATAACTTAAATGTACACATATTTAAATTGAGTGTCTCCTTAATTAAAATTAATAATAAAAAAAAAACCAATTAAGCGCTTGCACCCATTTTAAAGCTAATTAGCTAGAAATGTATGCTTTTCGAAAACATGGGAAGAAATATTATAAAGTAGTTCTACAAATACTTTAGATATAACTACGGTAATTTTAGTTTTAATCTGTCTGTCCATGTGGCAATGTTGGCATATGTTGCGTAAGTCCAAACTTTTTGCAGTCTCGCTGGCATTTTGTGGAAGCTCTAAAATGCCGTAGAACGCCGATTATGGAGTTTGTCGTTTTTAATGTTCGCTTGCGTAGTTGTAGTCGGTGCAACTCGTGTTTTTGTGCATTTTCTTGTAGGTGTGCCGCCGCCGTTCGTGCTGCTTGTGGTGGTCGGTGCCGAAGAGTATGATGATGATTGCATGCAGTTCGCCCAGCTGCTACGCATTTGATGCGAACATTTCGGATATAATCATTTGCGCGCCGTTCCGAGTGTGTTAAGAGTATCGTTTCGGCTCTTTGAGCGTGGCAGTGATACATCTATGGAATCAACGGGTATAAAAAAAAACAAGTATAAACAATATATTGAGTTTTTTGCTTACCTTTAACCTGCTTCTCTGCCTTATAGGCTCGCATCGCCTTGCCACGTTTGTCCAATATCAGCTTATCGTAACGCACAAATATACCGTGCTTGGGCTTGCACTGAAAATATTGCATGCCCTGTACGCTGCCATCATTCTTGCCAGTTGGAGTGTCTAGTTCAACGCCAATCCATGTGCCGGCTTGGAAGTGTGTAGTACCAATATAGCTTATAATGCCACTTGTATTGTACGGACGTATGAGCACAGATTCGCCCACCACAACCCAATCTGGAAGTGATACTTCCATGTGTTTGCTATCGTCTTTAATTTTACGAGAAATTCATTAGTTTAAGTTACAGAGTTTGATAAAAAGTACAATCAGCGCGTTACCTTCAATTTCCATGCTGCTGGTCATGGAGATGTCCAAACGATCATTCGACTTGGCCAAACCTTCCATTTTAGCTAAAGAGGCGCGCTGTAAAACATTCGCACGCGTTGTAATTGCGTTGTTGTTTGTTGTATTATCGGTTGTTGCACTGATGGACATGACATTAGCAACACCACCAGAGGGCGGAGTCTTTTTCCGGCGCACAACTTTTCCAGGTGGTAGATGCGTCTTGACGATACCTGTGCCTTCTTCAATGAGTTCATCGAAAGATTTTGCGTTGTTGCATACATCGTTGCCATTGAGCTGGTTAACTGTGGCTTCATAGTCTGTTTTTTCTGTTGCTATTGTGGGCGGCAGGAATGAAATGTTTTGCAAATTGTTGTTATAGTTTTGCATTTCAACTTCATCGTCGGTCGTTAGTAGATGTTCCTGTTGATTATGATGAATATCGTTTGTTGTTGTTGCTTCATGTGAAATATTTTGGCTTATAACTTGTTGCTGTTGTTGATCGTTTGGCTGTTGAGTTCTTGTTGCTATTGGCTCTATAAGCTGTCCCTGAGCATCTGCTTCGGTTGTAATCTTTGGCTGTGTATCTTGTTGTTTCTGTTGCTGTTGCTGTGGTTGCTTGTTGTTATTTGATTTTGGCATGTCTCTGAGGAATGGATTAAAGCGTGCTTGCCGATTGGCTGCAGTTTGCATATTGAAATTGTTGTTGGGTGGTGAGTTGGAATTGATGCGTTCAAAATCTGCAAAAACTAGCTTACAACGGTTTTTAAAATTTATAAACAAATTTTACCTGGTGTTTCGTCAATACTCATGGAACGCATGGATGCGATGTCATCGTTTGTTAAATTACTACATGAAACGGCCTGGAATATCGGAATATGATTGTAGAATTTAGAGAGAGTAAAAAAAATTATTACTTGTGATCCGTAACCACTTGAGGTGGACGAGCTCATGCTTGGCGTAGCCAATCCAGCCAAATGCTTAAGATTTGAATTAGCATTTGATGTGTAGCTCAAGTAACTGTGATTCGAATGGCTGCTGACATCCATGAATGAGTCCATGGTTTTCGATGTAGTGAGTCGTGATCTGTTGCTAAGATTGTTGCGCTGATTTTTCTCATTTTCAAAGTCCGCAGCAACGTATTCAGAATCGCTATAGCTATCCTCGGGCTCTTCGGCCAGCGAACGATTACCGCCCAAGGGTTCCTCATGAAGTGTTGTCATGCGCAAACCCATCAATTTGCTAGTGGCAGGTGATGCTATTTCCAATTAAAATACAAAACGTAAACATAGTTATTTTTTTTTGTTGAATTCAATTAATTCAGGAGTTTCTTGTTGCTTCAAATACACCTACGTTTAGTTGGCTGAGTTCTCAGTGCATTTAAATTTAAATTGAGATTCAAGAAAGTTGGACGCGCTGTTTTTCCAAGTGTAGGCATGAGTAGAATAGTAATAAGGTGAATTAGTAAAAAATGTTTAATGAAAAAATTCCAATAGGTGGGCAGTTAGAACACAAAGAAAAGCTTCAACTAAAAGTTTGGAAGAAAAAAAAAAAAAAAAAAAAATAATCCAAACTAATTTGGGTGTCATCACGTAACGATTAAAATAAATTTAAAAGGTGGAATTCAAAATTATAAACAAACAAGTTGCGAACATAAATAACTGGCGCTATGCTATGACTATGAACGAACGAACGAACGAACCAGAGCGAGCAAAGGAAACAGCTGAAAACTATAGAAATAATTTTTTTAATGAATGACGAAAGCATGGGAAGAACAACTGATGTCCTCTCATGATGATGTATTGGGTGCAATATGAAATGATCACATGATATTTTCGATTGTGCAAATAAAGTATTACTTTTTTTTTTAAAATGGTAGGCATTGATAATAAATGGATGGATGGACTGTCGGATGCTGTTGTTGCATTTTTCGCAACTCTAGATTAAAACTTTATCTTTGCTAAAATTATAGATGTATCTAGTAATTATATGGAACGCACTAACATTTATTTATGCCTAGTATAATAAAACAACAACAACAACAACAATCTAGCGTAAAACAAAAACAAAAATTATAGTAGATTACAAACACATTTACAATGTCATCAATGATTGTTTGCTTGCTTGCGAGGTTTTTGTATGTGGCGTAAAGTGAAATATCGTTTAATACCTTATTGTTTGTTGGCGTATGAGAGTGAGTGAGTGTGTGTTGTTTTTTGATTTGTTTTATTAATTTAATTATGTTTTATTTTTTGTATATAAAAAAATTATGTTAACTGAATGCTTCAAGCATAACAATGAAAAATAATCGATAGAGGGCAGAGTAGGAAATTATAAAACAAAGTTTTGAAATCAATTTTAAAGAGATTTTACAAAACTTGCTTAAGGCGCATAGTCATAGAATCACATATAGCCAACTTGAAATTTTTAATTTTATAGGTTTTCGTTTTCGAACTTTGAGTAAGAGTCTAGAAAAAATTTCGTAAACAACTTTTTGGAATTGATTTTTTACCATCAAATTTCCCGGTATCCCCGGTGCGGCTGTCAAACAGGCTACCACTCGACTACCGAAGCCGCCAAATGTCTTGTCATATATCACCTACCCACAACATTCATTTTAAATGAAAGTTCAAAAATTCATATAAATAACCTATTTTCCTGAACCATACTCTACTTAAATATCAATAGAGTATAAATATCAATGTTTTTGGCACTGCACTCGAAATTAACTTTTTTCCCATTGACTTCAAAATATTTTCTAGGAATAGACCATAAAAGTTTTTCTTTTAAAAATTTATTTTATTAGATCAAATTTCTCTCGACAATTTTCGATTTATTAGTTAGGCTGTATCATGGTATAATAACCCAGGTAGACTTATTAGAATGACAGCAAAAGTTGGCATACTTTTGCTTTCAAAATACGGTGCTGCCATATCTTTAAGCAAAAATCCGTTTTTTGTTTTTTTTTTTTTTTTTATTAAATATTAGCTTAAAATTAAAATTTTAAGTTAATGCTTTTGTATACAGCTTTGGCTGCGTAGGCCTTAAGCTTAACTTAAGTCTAAATGGAAACAAATATATACATATATTAACTTACATTTGTATAGTAACAAAGATATACTGTATTTATATGTACAGGAAAATAAAACTTAACGGAAGTATATTTACAAAATTAATGAAGTAACGTGAGAGTATTTAATTAATATTTGATTGTTTTGCTGTTAAAATAAGTTCGGTAGTAACGATAATAAAGTGACTGTTGGGTACCATAAGTTTACAATATTATAGTTGTTCATATATGTTTATATAGGTTAGAGATTTTAAGAAATTCTATTACTTTTAATATGTTGTCAATTTTAGGTGTGGATATAAATGTTAAAGGGTCAGTGTTCTGAAAAATTAGTGTTTTTATGCTTTGGAATTTGGGGCAGTTTGAAAGAAGATGAGAAAGTGTTATTGGGTTTGAAATGTTGCAAAAAGGACAGGAGATAGAGGTACTATTCTTCATTAAGTGTTGATGTGTAATTGTAGTATGTCCGAGTCGTAAGCGTTCGAATTTAATTACATCGAGTCTAGATAGGTTTTTGTTGTTTATGTAGTGTATATCTTTCCCTGTTATCTTATTTGGATTCGTAAGTTTGTACCAGTCCGAGGTTGAGTGCCATATTTGTGTATGTTTGTTTTTAAATTCATTTTTTAAGTAGTGTGTAATATCATTTGCGTTGTAATTGTTTGTTATTATGAGTGGGGCTACATTAGCGTCCTTGGCTGACTGATCGGCAAACTCGTTGCCTACTATTGAAATATGACCTGGAATCCATATAAGTTTAATTTTAGGGAAGTTGCTAGAAAGTGTGTTTCTGATGAGGAGAGGGTAGTATTCGTGGTTGTTTATATTCGCAATAGCGTCTATAGATGAAAGCAAGTCGGTGCATATAGCAACATTTCGATTTTCTTTTAAGGCGGATTGTATAGCTTCATGGATAGCAATAATTTCTGCACTAAATATTGAACTGTATGATGGTAAATTAGAAATTTTAATGATTTGGTTAGTGGAAGTTACACTGAAACTGAGTTTTGTGTTTATTTTAGAGGCATCGGTATAAATGAAAGAGTAATTAGATAAGTTTTCTTTGATTTCATGAAATGAGGATCGGAATATTGCTGGATTGGTGTGAGATTTTGTGTACATTCTTAGGGAATCGTTAATTGTTGATGGGTTGAAAGTCCAGGGTGGGTTAGTATTATCGATAGGATAGTGAGGGGATGTTGGTATGCCGAGCTCTTTGGAGTTTTTTATTAATCTGTTGATTGCTGCTGTGACTTTAAGTGAGGTGTTTATAGATTGGTTTCATCTTAATAGTGTTTTGAATAGTTTTATTGAAGTGAAATCTCTTTGATCTTCGATAGTTAAAAAATTAGTTTCGAATAAAAGGTTTTGGATAGGTGTTGTTCTATAAGCTCCTAATGCTATTCTGATTGATGCATTTAAAGCAGTCTTGATTTTGTTTAGTGCTGTTTTTGGCGAATATCCGTAGAGATAAATCCCATAATTAATTTTTGAGATTATGAGGGCTTTTATTGCATTAAGTATGCATTGTGTGTTGCAGTTCAATTTGCTATTGGATATGCATTTGATAACAATCCGAGTTTTCAGAAGAAAATGTTTTAACATTATATGGAATTATAATAGATATATAAATTAAGAACAAAAAATAGTACAATAAATTTATATGAATTAAGCGTTCAATTTAGTACTTTAGTACAGTTTAGTACTTTCTTCTGTTCATTGAATTTCTTTATTATTACGTTGTATACAAGTGCGGTATGTATGAAAATCAAAGCGTGCTAATAAAACCATAGTTAGTATTTGTGTCAAAATATTGCAATGATGCTTTGTTATATAATATATTATTGGAATCTAAAAATTTAGTTTAGTTAATTATCAAAAATAAAGAAAAACTAAGGTTGCTCTGTTATTATATTATTTTTATCCCTTTAGCCCCAAATCCCAACCTAATTACTTTTTCCCACAAAATTCAAGATGTGGCAATATCAGCGCAGAGTTTGACAGCAAAGGCAGGTCGAATTCTAGAAACTCAACTCTAATAAGTCTACCTGGTTTATTATAACATGGGCTGTATGACTATGCGCGGAGGTATTTTAATTATTTTATTTTAACTCCAAAAAATTTCCCATAAAAATTATAAATACAAAAACTAGATGTTATGAAGAATTGAAAATATTTGATTGATGGATCTAAGGCTGATGACTGTGTTACTATTAATTGAAATAATTTGTGTTTTGCGGTACGTAATTAATGAGCTTTCGAAAGGTTTGTTTTAAGTATGTTTTTAATATTGTGTACAAGTAATCGAGCATGGACCAATTTCGATTTAATCACGAATATTAGTAGTAAGAACTAGTACCTAGATGTAAAGTTGTTAGATTGAATATTTAGCGGTTTTGTTTACATGTTGAGTGTTTGGTTTTTATGTTTGGGTAACAACAAGAATCAAACTCAAGTTTTCAGTAATTTACAAAATCAATACAATTTTTATGGAGAAAATGTTGCTAGTTTTTTTGGTGCAGTTTTATAATTTTTACCTGACAGGATTGCGCCTTGATTGAACATTGAGAGACGAGACATAGAAGAACGAAGAAGTATGTACGAAGACAGAAAATAATAAATAACGACGACGAGCGTACGAACAAGCAAACGATGGGCGCAAGCGATCGTGTGAACGCGTACATTATAACGCAACAACGCAGTAAGTTGCAGTTGAAGTTGTTGTTAAATTTGTAGTTGTTGGTTGATTTTGTTTTTGTGAATTAAAAATATGATTGTAGTTAAATTGTAGTTTGTTGTAGTTTAAAATAATAAGGTAAGAGAAATAATGAAACACAATGATTGTGTCAATAAACAAAAATATATGGTTGGTATGTAATAAAGCAATGAATAGAATTTGCTTATTATATGGTCAACTGATTGACTGATTGTTTGATTAAAAAAAAAAATAATTAAAAACTGAATTCAGCGGTAACCACAAAAGCTGCATACGATATGATTGTGGCAATTGTTCAATAAAAATTAGAGTGAAAAATATATATTTATTTTAAGTAAAAAATTTAGCTACATTGCTAGTTAAAGTATAAGCAGAGTACCAGAGATAAAACGATTTTAAAGAAGAGATTTATTTGTATGTAAATAAACTATTATCTTTTTTATATGAAGATTTTTACAACTATAACAACTGTTATTTAAAGTTTGTTTAATACTTTTTTTTTCTAGAAAAATTTTGTAAATAATTTTATATGTATTGAAAATTATCAAAATATATCTACGGTTCACAATTTAAATCAATATATTATGTAATGGCTACTTTTGACCAAATATATATACAGTACACTCTCACAAGTTAGAACTCTCACAAATTCGAACTGTCCAGAAATTAGAACCTGCCATTTCAATGTATTGAACGCTCTGAAATTAGAACTACAGGTCCTGGATGTTTCTTTATTTATTAAATTCATAAGTGATCTTTGCCCATTGATATAAATATAAAAAGGGGAATTACCGAATCATACGTCTTGTTTTGTCTATGGATTATATAAATTACATAATAAAAAACATTAGATATAAATAAAAATTCTTTTGTGTTAACATAATTTTTTTTTAACCAGTTTCATTCTTTGCTTTTCAATTTTTGCGAAAAAAAAGTCAAAAATTTAGAAAATTTCAGAAATTTCAACCACCCGTGGAACAAAGTGGTTATATTTTGTGAGAGTCTACTGTATACAATTAAAATAAGAGTTTTCAGTTTTTATGTTAATGAACTAAATCGAATTTAAAGGTTTTGCTAATATATCACGCTTTCTTGGTGTCGATTTATAACACAACTTACACCAAAATGGTTGGTTTGAAGGCCAAACTTTAAAAAAGAACATTTCCAATTTTCAAAGGCAATGGAAATGTTATGGTTGGCCTATTTATACATTTTTTTTTTATATATATCTCGAGAAACTTGCTGAAACTTGCGATCAATAGCTCAATTATGATCATGTTCAGTAAAAACGTCAACTATTTTGGTACAAGCTATTTTTAGTATACCTCTCGAAGACAAGTTATCGTGAACTTATTGTCGAACATTTTTTTGAGAATAATTCATGTGAATTTAATATCTCTGGCACACGGTTCAATATTTTTTTTTTTATTTTTATTTTGAAACAATAAGAAAAAAATTTTGCATGTTGCTTAAATTTGCGAATACAACAGAGTTGCATAAAAGTGATTGTGACTTAAAGTTGGAAAATTTGCTTAGGATTCTGCAAACTCAAAGCCAAATCGTGAGAACTTAAACGTCAAAAATTCTAGTTATGATGAAAATGTTTAGAGCTGCTATAAAATATATGAAGGATGTTTTTCCAAAAACGACTACATCACTACATTTCGATTTAAGTTCATTGAATATAATTTGAAAATTAAATTGAAATTTAAAGATTATTTTATTTAGTAATATTTCTACGAATTGGTAATTTTTTGAGAAAAAACTAGTTTTTGGAAATACTCTTCATTTTATTAGTTAATAAAATTTGAAAAATAAATAAGAATCAAATTCAAATAAAGATTGAGTAATTATAAAATTTAGACGAAACACTTTCTTACCAATTCCAAAAGGTTTGCCAGGCGAATCATCATTGCTACCCTTACCGCCAAAGCTGTGACGTGTACGCACACCAAAATCGCGTATACCTTGTTGAACTGCAAAAATATTGAACGTGTTCAAGTATATAATCAAATACTTTTATTTAGTAAATACCTGGTTGATTGAGGAATTTGGAACTCAATGTTTGACGTGAAAAATCAGTATTATTCAAGTCTACAAACGACTCCGAACGACCGACATTAAGTAAGGATTCCATAGAGGCATCGAAGCGCATGATCTGTGAGTATTTAATATTGGTGAGTAATAGCTTTAAAATGTTATTGAAATAGAAAAATAAAAAAAGCAACAACTACAGCAAGTTTTAAATTTTCTGAGTATACTTTTGTGATTATGTTATAATATTTTTGAAATAAGCCTTAGAGCACAGTTCTAAACATATGTTAATAAAGTGGATTGTGAATTGTCTTCGACAAATCTTTTTAAGAATTAAAATTTTTGGAAAAATCATCAATAGAAATTCAGCCCACAATTCACTTTAGACGTGTTTATATAGTTTTTTTGTAAAATACTTACACTTCCAGTGTTTGGTGTTTCTTTAACCGCCTGTTACATTTAAAAAATTGTGGTCGGCGGTCATCGATAACAATATTTTTTTTTTGTTTTTTGTTTTTTGTTATTAGTTTTTTTTAAGTGAAACATAAATTATTTTATTAGATTAGTTGAGTAGTGGTGAGGACAAAACACACATTAATCAATTAGGTGAAAGCGTACAATGTGAGAGAAGAAATAATTTTTATAGAATTTAGTTAATATTAATCGAATAGGTATTAAGACAGTTGAGCAAAGTAATCGTGATTAAAAATTGCAGTAAAAAATCGAAATAAAAGTAAACAATGTGGTTAAAAATACTTTAAAAGCAACTACAAAGTGTTTGCTTGGATATACACCGACCAGTTGGAATCGTATCGAGCACATTACCTGTGAGAAGTTTGGAACACTGACTGTCTTGCGCATTGATAATGGTTGACCATGCGCCGTTTCTAATTCCTTGACAGCAACATTTTGACGGAGACGATCTAGTGTGAGAATGCTCTCCACAGCTGACACTCCACGTGTATATTTTTCTATACAAAAGAAAAATGTGTGAATATAAATGAAAATAGTTTTGCTGACCAAGAGACCCACCAATATAAGTTTCACCATCGCTAGCAGAGCAATCATCGCCGCTGGCAGCCAGCTGCGCGAGTGACTCGCGGTCCTCCAACTCTTCCGACGCTTTTGGAATATTTGACACTACCTCGTATGTAACACCGGTTTGCGCGATTGCATTTTCACCACGCACCAAGCGGAATTTCTTCAGACGATCTGTAATACTTTGACCTTTCTTAATATTAATGCTCAGCCGTTTGCGCAGCACCAAATCCATTGGTGCTGGGTGTGACAAACGCACTGTTGTGCGTAAAATTAAATAGACGCGCTCATTTGCCTCCGTGACGCGATTCAACGCCTGACTATCATGCATCGAAGAGTCCCAGCTGGCAATAGAACAGACATCTTTGTCCAAATGTTGTAGAATTTGTAGAGTATAAAATTTGTGCCCATGCTCTTTAGACAGTATTGAATTGAGACCAGCAATTGAAAATTCGTCATTGGTATTCTGAGCAGAAAGGTCATCAGCATTGAGGTTGAGAAAGAGTACCGGAACGTGTGGTTCCATGCCCGCAGGTGGATCCCATGAGGCCGGTGCTCCTGGAATACCTGAACCAGGAGCAGGCACAAGCACTGCATTACGTTCCTCGGTCAATGACACCCACTGATGAACCAGACTAAGTTCACGCTCACGTTCCTCTTCGCTTTTATCTTCTTTCTTAATAAGCTTTTGTATTTGCTGATCCAAGTACTTCCGTCGCCGACCCAGAGCTTCACTCCATTTTTCACGCAGCACCGTGAGATCCTCCTCTTGATAGGAGTCGAGTGTACGCTGCAAGCGCGAACGAACCGTCACGCTGCCAACGGCAATGTTAACAATCGACTGACAGATTATGGGCAATGTGCCTGAATTTTGCACAGGCTTAACACGCACATGTATGCGACGCTGTTGACCTTGACGCAGTTGATATATGCCACCGGTAAGCACCTCTGTGCGATTCGTAACCTCCACGGGGGAGTACTCACCATTATCGTTAAGTTCGTGTATCTCTACCCAGAGTTCAATTTTGCGTGAGAGTTCAGCCCAACGATCCACCAAGGAACGTGCTTTAGCCTGTTGCTGCTCAACCTCCCAGCCTTTTGTTTTCGAGAAGCCAGCGCTGCGATGTCCCCATACCTCAATGGACAACGCACCTTCTATGCAATGCTCCAGAAACTCTTCATTAATTGTGACTGTATATTCTTTGCTATGATCGAATTTAAACACCATGTTCTGATCATACGCGGGTGCGTGGTTATGAATCACAGGAACCACAGTCTCCTGATGACCCCAAAATGTGTAATGACAAAATACGAAATTCGAAAGCGACAGAGGCAGTCCAGAGGCGCATTTTATAGCAACACGACAGGTTATTTGATTTGCCATTGGATCCGCGGCATCTTCGTATTCATCACGTGAATCATTCGATGAAGATTCGGAGGCGGACTCACACATACGATCTTGAGGAAGTTGACCAGCAATACGTTGAATTTCGACTTGAAGTCGGCCAGCAACTTCACCCTGTTGGCTTATAATGGGCGTGTGATAGTCGAGTTTAACATCATGGAAGAGTAGCTCAAGGAAGATGTTGGCCACACCAATAAGATTATGATTTTCCTGCGATTCATAAAAAGGATCCAGCGGCTTCATGTTATCACCATCCTGTAAGGTGAAAATAAGAAAAAATTAAATTGTATTTGCTGTAGGATAACTAAAGAGCACAGTTTATGCTTGACGAAGTTAAAACAATAGAAATTACCTCATCACAATCTTCATCGTCTGAGTAAGACTCTATGAGAGGCTTTATTTGGAATGCATGGCAAATGATTTAAACAATATATTTTTGTTAGTAAATGGAAAATGAAGCTAAATCATGTTAACGCTGCACTACATGTAACAGAGTCTAAAAATTGTCAAAAAAAAAAAAAAAACACTTACCAGACCATGCATTAAACGCTCTTTGTGCTCCTGATACATTTCACGCATATCGATTAACTTATTTTCCAACTTTTCCATGGTCCAGATTTGGCTACCTGCGTTCAAACGCTTGACTAATATTGCTGGTTCACTCACAAAAGCACCACGCTGGAATTAAATTAATTGAAATTAGCTCTAGGAAAGTTTAGAAAATACATCTACGGGAAGAAGAGATGTTATAAAAATTTATTCCTTACTCTTCTATTGGGACTCAAATTTGCTGGTGGAATTTGCAGTGTCACAGAGAACTTTGTTTTCTTCTCCATTTCCTCTGCTAGGAAATTGGCTTCCTGCACCAGCGCATTGGCACGCATGATGTCAGTTTTTAATTGACCAAGCGAACGTTTAAACATTTCATCACGTTCCTGTTGAAATTAAGACAAATTTTTAATTTTACTCTCGATAGTATGAGGTAAAATTTCTAACCTGAGCCCACTTTTCAACACGCATTTGTGAGGTTGGCGTATTTGGAGTAATTTTCCCGAGCCGCAATGGGTCATATGGTGCATAGGGTGCATATGGCGTACTTGGGGAAAGAATATTGCGTAGTTGTTGAAATTGTCTTTCGTATTCCTAGCATCAAACACAAAAAAAATGTTAAAAGATGCCCATTTAAAATATTCATTATATCCTTACTTGACGCTGCTTCTCTAGAGCTACCTGCTTATCCTCCTCATGTTGCCTTTCTAGACGTGCAATAGCAGTCTGTATCGGATCATTGCTGAGTTCATTTTGCATAATCTCATCACGTGCAAAGTTATAATCGATCAGTTGTGCCGGCGTCTGCGGCTCAGACGTTAAAGTGGCATTGGCACTCTTGGGACAATTCACTCTGAAGAAATGATGATTACCCCAGAGTATGCGGTCACCATTATGCAGCGGAGTTTTCTCTAACGCAGCTGAGCCATTGACAAAACAACGTGCACCCTGAATGGGTTCCAAAAAGAGGCCACCATTTTCAATTGCAATGACACAATGTTCAGCTTGTATGCCGAGCCCAGAAAGCTGTATATCCGGTTGTTGTCCAGCAAGACTATGCCCACCAATCAAGGTGCGTTCCTTTTTTTGAAAGCGAGGAAAGCGAATATAATAATTATTTATATGAAAATATTTGATTATCTATGCAAAATTCACACCATTTACCTTTAGATAATACACTAACAACTCATTGAGGGACGGATCAGCATTTAAATTAACTAAGTAGTATTTATTTTTTTCAACTTTAATGCCACTGGCTTGCACACTAATGCCCATTTTCTCTAAAGCTTGTTGGCGCTCATTTTGTATGCGTTCAGTTTTGACAAGTTTTTCTTCCCATGTTTGTGAAATCTGTTTCATAAGGTTTTCACTTTCAGCTAGTTTGTCATGAATGTCCACTCGCTGCACATCTCCAACAGGAGAGCCCTTTAAAAAAAAAGATTAAGGTTTGTACTTGTTAACATATTAACCATATATTTTCATCTACCGTCGCATGCTTCAACATGTTGCGTAGCGCTTCCACTTCATGCCTTAGTTCGCGTATAATACGTGCATTTGGATCTTCGTTGACAACGGCATGATTGACAATACGTTTGGCACGATCTGCATAACGCAGTGTGGACAGTGTTTCTTCGTAGTTATCAGCTGAGGGTGAAATTGTGGCGACCATTACAGTTTTTGAGTTGCCACCCAAGTTGTCCTTTAACAGCCATGTTAGTACAGAATCGCGATATGGCACGAATTTTTCATTGCCAGCTTTTTTACCGCTGGACTGATCAGCTAGTTTGGATATAACAAGACCCAGTGTAGTGAGTGATCTAAGAGTGAGTTTACCATTTTTCACTAAAAATTTTCGAGGTTTTTTAAACAAAATAAAACATTACTTGTTTATGTTCGAGCCTTCCTTTAAGCGATCTCCCACAGCTCCAGTCTTGACAGCACGTTCTGAGCCAGCCAAATCTACTAGAGACATGCGTGAGACTTTTTCGCCGCTGACACCCGTGGCCTGATCTGTTAGAATTTGTGTGAGAACCACAGAAAATACAGCATGGGAACGTGATGACTCTGCATTCATGTTAGTGGCGGCAACTGTGCGTGACTTGTTACCTTCGGTCATTAAGTTATCAATATCCTATAAAGAGCGAAATAGGAAAGTGTGAGTGTTTGTAAATGGCTCGGTGGAACAAAGCTCACCTTATATGACGCCACGGCCAATTGTGAGAGCCCATCAACATAAGGACCCAGCACATTGTGCTCACGAACCTTTAAAGATTGCTTATTTGGTTTTGGATCCAGCAAGTCGTGTACTTTCTCATTGTAGATTTCCATATAGGAAACCTCAACTTTATACATGAGATCTTGTGTAGTTTTATTTGCAATTGCTAAAAATAGCTCATCACAAAGTCGCGGAATGATGCCTTTATAATCCTGTGAGCCCATCATAGTGTACGATTTGCCTGAACCTAGAGTAGAAAGTATACATTTTTTGTTTTATCATATGAAAGGAGAATACAACGTAGTATTTATAGTTACCTGTTTGTCCATATGCAAATATGCAGGCATTGTAGCCTTGGAATGCATTATCAAGTATATCACGTCCAACACAATTGAATACCGTCTCTTGGGAGGCAAAATTTCCATCTTCTGGATTTATTGAATAGAAGCAATGATCGAATGCAAAAGTTTTGGGTGGTTTTCTGCAAAAGGAAATATGTGCACATATAGATTGCCAATTACTTGGAGTATTGTCTAATTACTACCTTTCCATTTTGTCGAGTGATGGGGGATTTTGCAATATTGTCTGTTGCTTATCCATTTCGACAATGCATTTTGTGTCAAGTTCGATTTCTGTAACAATAAAAAAGCAGGAAATATAATTTATTTATTTCGAATTTATAACTGTTTTTATCAATTTATTCCTTATATTTTATTGTTTAGTTCTCATATAAGACCAATCACTATTTTATTTATTCGAGTTATACATTGGAAAAATATCTAATAATAAAATTTCTAATAATAAAAATAAATATAAATCTACAATTTATAGTGCTTCTTTAATTTCAAGACAACTTGCGACAAGTAAAGTTGCAAACAACAAGTTTTTAAAGCTTACAACACTTTGAATTTCTTAAAAAAATTATGTCGAAGCTAATTTTACTTTAAATCACTCCATATACAGTTGTACTCAAATTTGTGAAAACGTATTTTTAACGTAGACTGCTACTTATATTTCGGGATCTGACAATGCTAATATCGTTCCAATCAAACTAACGTTTCCATTGGAAAGTTTGACATTTTTTCTCACAACGATTTGACTTACGTTCGCTTATTTTGTTGTTTGCAGTTCTTTTAAAATTGTATTTCAGCAAAAAAAAAAAAATGGAAATAACTCGTGAACATTTTCGTGTGATTATTTTTTTATAACTTTCGACGTGAATTATCTCAACAAGAGGCTTAAATCGATCAAGAAATATGGTTTTTAAAGATGTTTTAATCAGTTTTAAACATTTTAATCTCTTGGAACATCTCAACGGAGATTTTTAAAATCCTGTTAGAAAGCTCAACATCTAGGTTATCTAGTTAAACGGTGACGCAGCTTGATAAGTTCCATGAAGTGTCGATACCGAGGGGTTTGGAAACAGTAAGGCTTTGCCACGAAATATTAACTTATTTGTTTTAATGATAATTTTTTGTTATTTTTGTAATGGAATCAACGATTTCAGGTGTTACACATATTCAGCCAAGTTTGCCTTGAGGGTTGACGTAAAGGATCCTCTCCACAAACTTCTCAACCAACAAATAAAACTTAGGTCGTAAGTATGGAAGAATTTTTAATTTCAGTTGATTAGAATTGAGGAAAGAAATGAAGAAAGGCAAAAGGACAATGGCTTGGCCGGGATTCGATGGCTTGTCCCGGGACTTCTAGTGTGGCAGTCAAGAACGCTTTCTTAACATCCAGTTTTTATAAATCATTGTACTGAAGCTTAAAAATTATTTTTTAATTATTGACAAGAATAATTAACACTAAGAATAAATTTAATTAATAACTTTTTATGCTTTTCAAATGAATAAAATCTTCAATTTTACAAAAATTTATTGTTCTTAGACATTAGTCCACAACTGTGGATCATACCCCCCGATTATATTAATTATCCAAAAATGGCAGAGCTAACTTAATGCATATGACTTCTCATTATTTAATTTACTAGCACATAAAAGTTTTCGAAACAAGTTTACGTTTTTTATTTTTAATGAAATGATCTAAAAATTTTGTCGGGCAAAACTAAAAGCTAATAGATTTAAAGACTTAATATTTTGTTTTGTGAAAACCATAAAAACATAAAACTTTTTTAACGTAATCTGACTTTTAATTGAAAGTCGTTAATGTTCTGAAAAAGCTTAAACATTATTTAAATTGTTGAGTAAAGCGGCAGAGGAAAACAGTGAGAGCAAGAGGCCGAATGAAATTATAACACCAACGAGCGTTTGGGAGGTTTATTTACATTCGTCTGATATAACTAATTGAAGCTTATTAATACCCGAATGTGATAACAAGAACAACAAAGTCAAGTGTCAACAGCTTGCCAGAACATACACACACACACATGCAAACAGACGCGCCTGTGTGCGTTATTTTTATCAGGTTATGGTGACCCCGAAATTCTTAAAGTTACATAAAATGGCTTTAAAGGATTTTAAGTTTACAAGATAAGTAACCAGATAAAGTATCAAAAATATAAAATAAAATAAAAGGTTGCATCACATAAGAAAACGTAAAAATTCAGACATATATATTTGTGTATATTTTACTGTTAGGGGTAACCACCATATTGAGCACAAGAAGTAGAGGTAGACTTTGAAGTCCAGAAAAAGTGGTAAGATAATATAAAAGAAAATCACGTCAGTGTGATTTGGGTTAATGATACAATAGAGAGGGCGCAAGTTTCTGAATGACAAACATTATAAAAAAAAACCGAAAGAATAGAAAAACAAAAACAAACAAAACAAAAAACAAACGTCATGGCGCAATAAGCCAAACAAAAAATAAATAAATTATATATTCGAGAAATAAGATATAAAAACAAAACTTCTCATTGATGACGCTTAGACATGCTGGAATTAATTTGTTTCTTTCTCTATACGATAGGTCAAAAGCAAGATGAGCAGCGACAAAAGCGACCATTTAAGTCGGAGACCAAAGAGTTAAGAGTTACTCTTCACTTCTTAAGCTTAAAGTAGCCGTTGTTAGTAACTAATTTCTTTGGAGAGACGAACAACATGCTCCCCCGCATTGATGTTTTATATTCCAATTAAGTAGGCCCTAGTAACATGTAGAAATGACTAAACACAAACGAAAACCTGGCCTAATTTGTTTATATGGGTATGTATGCTTATACTACCTATGTTTTTGTTTTTTTTTTGAGTTTCAATACAAGAAAGGCCGGAAGAAAACAGGTTAGTTTGGATATGTTAGTCAGGCAGGCAGACAGCGAGGATGCTTATTCATAGCCTTAGCTCATCTATTGTTTTAGACTATTTTTAAGTTGACTGACTTAGTTTATGGCTAAAACATGTTTTATATTTTGTTTGTTCTTCCATTTTTAAGAATGAAGTTTTGCTACATGAAGCTTTCTTCACAAATTGGGCTCTTATGCAATATTATTGCTTTCAAGTACATTTGAATTTGAAAAAAGCGACACCGAAGAATATTTTCTGAACTATTTCAATATGCAACTATTATAACTGTAAAATAACTTGTTTGTGTGGACTGTTTTACTTTACGGACAGCGATAAGTAAAAGTAAGCAGTATATTAGTTTTTTTGTGTAAAAATATAAATAATGTTTTTCTTTATAACAACTGTAACTTTTGGCTTTATTACAATAACAACAAATAGCCTAACGTCGGAAAAAAGCACTAAAAAAAAAAATTTGCGAAAATAAGCAAATTTTTAAAATTTCTTTGCGAAACATTACAGCACAAGTGGTGCACATTATAGCACAATTTCCAAATTAAAAAAATAAATGTTCAAGGTAATTTCATAGTAAGCAAAAAATCATCATCTCATAAAGCAAAAAATCATAACATACGAATAGAACTTTTTCTATGTGGCAAATGAAACACACACCAGGTCATCGCAGCACATTTTAAATATTAAATAAAAAATGGATTTTCTCAATAAATATCCGATTTTGACGTTAATTTTTCGGAGATTTTGAATAAATTTACCTGGTAAAAGAGAATTTTCTGAAAACTTGAATGCATCAGACATGGAACTTATGGAAAGGAGTTAAGTCATACTTAACCCAACCCAAAAAGATTTCCAAAGAAATCTCTGTAAATATTTTTTTGATTTTTTTTAACAAACTAACCCACGCCTCTACTTGTGCATCTTGAATTTGGGTTACCCTTTAGGAAAACCATAAAAGTCTGTAAAATTTTTGTCTGTAAGTCTGTAAATTTTTTTGTTTTCAAGATACGATGTTTTATTTTTTAAATTTTTCAAGGTTTCATTATCGGCCGACCCTGCACTTATACGTTTCCTATTTGGGTCCCTCAAATTTATTTGGTATTTCGTTTTCGAGATATGTCGTTTTTTCTCATTTCTCAAGTTTATGTACTCATATCGACTGATCCCCTCTACTTGTGCTCTCTTTAAGAAAACTGAAAACGATCAAGATGCTGATGCATGCTGATGCAACTGCAAATTTGTCGATGCTGATGCATGTGGCTCTTGCTCGCTATGATTTCCCGTTGCTTTTACTTCATAGTCGTTTTATGTTTTAGTATTTTAGTTCATTATAAAACTCAAGCACTAACAAAAAACTTTCATAATATGCAATGATTGTTCTGTTGGCTTTGCTTCATACAAAATATTTTTATTCGATATCAACGCTACAATGAAATGCACTGCATCAAGATACTGTACAGTAGGTAAGTGTTGTTAATAACTC
Source organism: Pherbina coryleti (assembly GCA_943735915.1). Lineage (NCBI taxonomy): Eukaryota > Metazoa > Arthropoda > Insecta > Diptera > Sciomyzidae > Pherbina > Pherbina coryleti. The sequence continues at coordinate 6,303,350 of OX030950.1, forward strand.
TTTAGTACATACATAAAAATTTCACGTAAACCTGAAAAATTAACTCAAAGTAACTTTGTGTCCTTTAATTGATTAAACATATGAAAATTATTGTATTTTAATCGAAGAATCAGTGTTTTTTATTGGAAAGACATAGGACAAAGTGTATAACTACAAAAGTTTCAATGCACAAGTACGGCAACCACGAACTCTAGAGAGATTATCTCCAGTGATGTAACAAAACGAAGTTAGTGCTAGTTACTAAGTTCAAATTAACCATAATTTTTTAAACTAAGTGTCTTGATTTAAAAAAGGAGAAAAAGTAATTGATATTGAACAAAATCTTGCCTTGAGAATTGACTTAAATTAAACCAAATTACTTTGAATTTAATTTAAATTTATTAAAACGGTCCACACCGAAGTTTGCTTAATAAAATACCGTTATTGTTTCGAAATATATTTTGAGATTGTTTTCCTCTGGTTCGACGACTCCCTCAAACTCTAAATGTACATACATAAGGAAATGTTAAGGAAACTAACTTCTTAGTCCAATGTTAGTTTTGGTAGAAAAAACTCGAAATATATTTACATCAAGAGGAAATAAATAACATAAATTGCTTGTTTTTCATATTAACTGCTTAAAAACTGTAGGTAGCCTATAAAATGCAAAACAATAATGATGGCCGCGCCGAATTCATGCTGAGTAAAAAAAGTTTTCTTTTCACTCTCCTGAAAAGGAATGATTATCAGAATCGCAACTTCACATTTGTAAAGACGACATGTTTTTTTTTGCTCACCAAAACCGTAAGGATCTTATAAATAACGTGACAGTCGAGTGAGTTATGGCACAAAACGCAGAACCTTCATTTCCCACAATTTTAAAATAACAAGTTAATTGGTTTTGTTATATCACGAGAGACATGTTCCCATGATTCTTTCAATTTTGCAAATACAGTTTAAAAAGTAAAAGGAACGTCAAAAACAAAAACCACTCTCAAAAATTTTCGGAACAACTCATCATGAACAGTAATGGATGCTTTACCATGAAAACTTCTATAAATAAAACTTAAAATAGCTGCTTCGGAATGTGCTCTATATGTAGTCTAAATGTAATAAACATGTTTTTCTGCTTAATATACCAAATAAAACTTAAAATTATGGGAGGGGTGGGGGAACTTTTGTTTTAAAATCACTTTCATATGGAATGCTCTTGACTGTTCATTAAAAAATTTATTGCAATAAATTAGTAATCAGCAGAGTCAATCAGCTGATAGCTAAATACTTGAAATATATTGAGTAACCATTTATTTAATTTCCCATGTATGACGTCTGCCTCCACAATAGCAACGAACGCATCGATAGTGGTCGGTAGTCATGATGATGAAGTAAGTGCCAAAACTTAAGGAAAACTCCCAACAAAAATTAAAGCAACAATAGAAACAAAAATGATAAATAATTTACAACCTTGTAGCGCATACTTTACACCCCATGCCCTCCTTCATACAGTTGATCATATGATGATACCACGTTTGAAAATAAACAATATTACGGAAAAATCAAAGGCAATATAAGTGAGAAAAACAAAATGCGATGGTATAAGTAACAAGTAGAGAGGAATACAACGTAGTGTGAGCATTACTCCGGCTACCGAACGAGGCAGCCACTTCAAGTGAACCCCGCAATAGTATGTTGGTTGGTCGGTCGGTCGGTATTTGGAATGACTCACATGATAAATTAATGAATAATAAAAGTCAGCGGCACAACGAAATGTGGCAATCCATCCATGGTTTATTTAAACTTATAAACCGACACAACAGACAATGCCAGACAACGAAGACAACAATAACAACAACTCCACCAACAGCAATATTAATATTCAAAACTAAGACATTGGCATTGGTTGTAATGAAGAAGAAAAAAGGCCAAAACAACTCAACTACTGCGGTGTTTTATACTGGCCACAGAGCATGCGAGCAAGTTATTAGTTAATGCTTTTCAAGGATGGAAATTTTAAAACAAAATCCAAATTACAAAAAGCACCAACTTAATTTAATTAGAAAATAATATGGCAACATCTGGGTGGGCTCCTTCAGTGTCACGTATAGTTATTTGCAAATGAATTCTTTTTAAGGCACGGTAGTGTGTTCAAATGTACAGCCATTTACAGCCAACATTTGCAGAAACTATGACATGATACGATAGTTGCCTAAACTAGGATCATGCTGTATAACATTCAAGTGGTTTATATAAGCTGATTAGCCAAATAAGTTTTTAATCGCATTTTAAGTTGTGTTGGTGTTGGTATCCAATGCGTTTGTATAAGGCTGCTATACCCGTACAACTAAAATTGTGGCAACGCTTTTCGTCATATGAACAATTTAAACATTTCAATTGAAAAATAAAAAGATCCGTTAGTAATTATAAAATAATATATAAACGTAATTGTGCTGCAAGCGCAATTACCAGGTTGTTTTTTGTTTTTGTGTTTTTTTCAACCCAAAGAAAATAAACAAAAAACATTACTGCAACATTGGACAGTAACTTAAACAAAAACAATAAAACTTACACTAAAAGAAGAAAGTCAAGCACCGAGCAAGAAAAAAGAAAAAATCAAAAAACTAAATAAGCAAAAGTGAGGAAACATTGCAACTTGTAACTTTTTGTTTTTATGTTTATAATTATTATGCAAATTTCTATGAACGTTTACACAATAACAAAATTTATGTAAATGTGTTTAAAATGACTTTTTCTGCAGAGTCTTCTTTGTGTTTGGATGCCAAGCATGGTAACAGCAGAATTACGCTTTCAAAAGAATCGTTGAAGGGAAATTAACGTGTGTGTGTGTGTTTGAGTGTGCGCTTAGGAGCAGCACCAGGGATTTATCATTGAAAGGAAACAAAGGCTAACACACAAGAATGGAAATGAATAGAACAGCGTTTTTTTTCTGTTGTCAGCTTTATTCAATACAATAACGAGTTTAAACAGTGACAGGAAAAAATAAAGTCTTAAGAAATAAATCAACCAACCTAGTCAAAACATGTTAAACTTTGGTCTTAGCTTAGTATCGTCATGATTCAAAACTGACAAAAAATATGTTTGACATTTGGAGACAACAGAAAGGTAAAGATATCAATAAAGTGTTCATCGGAAAGCTGTTTTTGCCTTCATAAAGAGAATTTTGCGCTGAGTTTGTTAACCTTAGTAAGCAATAGTCTGATATTTTTTAATTCGTATAAATGTAATAAATTGTCTTAAATAATTTTTTATTGTTCTAAGCCTATTTATATACATCTGTAGTTAGAGGACATGGTGATTTTTCCGACGTCATGGCGTTTGTTTAAAATGTATCGTTACAAGCATGATCAAGTTTTTCTTCAATTTTAAATCAGGGAAATTACGAACATATCTGAACATGTTTCACTTGATTGCCCCGTCCTTCTCACTAATCCATCGCCGTTTTTTAACCAAGACAGACTTGACTGAAAAAATTCAGACTAAAAATTCTTGGTTCAAAGCTTAAAAAAACAAAAATAGCAAAATAAAAATAAAAATTAAAATATTACAAATATTAGAACATCCAAATCTAAAAAAGGATTTAAACAACAATAAGAAAAAGAACGACGGCAAGGATTGATTTAGACGAGGAAAAGTATAAGAATTAGTGGCAGAGTATGTACAAGGATTCATACAAGGACCCTGCAAGGATTGAAACAAGAATTTAGACAACACTTAAACAAGAATTAGGGGAAAAGACTGGGACAACGATTGCTACTAGAAGTGGAACAAGGGTTATGCAATTAATACGGACGAGGACTGGGACAAGAATTCGTACATGGGTAAATAGAAGAGTTTGGACAGGCATAAGGTCAAACATACGAATTAAGATAAGGATGAGGAAAAGTTAAAAGACAAAAAAAGAAAAGGTTGTGAATAAGAATAATTACGGGAGTGTTCGTGACACAGTTAACTGCAACCTTTTATTGTTTTTTTTTTTTAATCACAACAAAGGGTCATTGCTTTCGAGGCAATTAGTTTTTAGAAAGGTTATTTTATTATTAAATAATTATCTTTTTAATGTTTATATAAATAAAATAAATAACTAGCCATTTCAGCCCTTAAAAGGACTTTGACCTAGCTTCTTATTATCAATTGTGTTGTGCGTGTTATTAAGTTTGTACACAATTGACCGAGAACAGGACCTACAGGCTTAACGCCGACTCCGAACGGCGATGAACGGAATGTTCTTGTTCTCAAGAAGCTTTACATGGCACTTTGATTACTCTCTGAGGTTTGCCATTGTCTGCAAAGAGGTGGCGGCCGCACAGAAAAATTATTTAATTCAAATAAAATCTTCGATAAAATCGTATATGACAAATTGTCCTTTCACGTCAAAAATGTTATATCCCCTGAACAGCATGGGTTCTTAACAGGCAAATCAACTTTGACAAATCTGACACTCTTTTGCAATTTCATTATTACACACTTTGAATCTGGCCTTCAAACTGATGTAATTTTTACGGATTTCGCGAAGGCATTCGACAAAGTCTGCCACAAACTTTTAATTTTGAAGCTTGCCTCCCTAGGTATTCACTCAAATCTTTTGAGTTGGTTCCAATCATACTTATGCAACCGCATCCAGTCCGTAATAATAAAGGATTTCACTTCTAACATCTTTGAAGTAACTTCTGGTGTTCCCCAAGGAAGCCATCTAGGACCTCTCCTCTTCCTCCTATTTATCAATGATCTGCCCACGGTAATACGTTATTCGCAGTGCCTTCTTTTTGCAGATGACCTTAAACTATTTAGATCAATTAAATCATACGCTGATGTAAACTTACTTCAGTTAGATATCGACTCAATCTTTACCTGATGCGAATTAAATAAATTACATCTCAACGTTTCCAAATGTCAGTGCTTCACTTTTAGAAGGTCTCCATCTCCTTTAATTAACATGTATTCCATTAATTCATGTCAACTCGAGAGGGTTACCTCAAAAAAAGATCTTGGAATTTTATTCGATCCCTGCTTGAATTTTAAAGACCACATCAATCTAATCATCAATAAATCTCACTCCATGCTTAGCTTTCTAATAAGGAACTCAAAAGATTTTAATGACCCCTACACCCTCAAAACTCTATATATGTATATCACTAGTTAGGCCACATATAGAATACTGCTCACTACTATGGAGTCCCGCTTCCCCCTCCCAATCTCTTAGAATTGAAAGAGTTCAGAAAAAATTCACAAGGTACATGGTTTTTAAACTCAATTGGAATCTCCCTCAGTTGCCACCCTACACCACCAGATGTGCCCTAATCGATTTATGTTCTCTTGAATCCAGGCGTAAAATTCAGTCTGTCACCTTTATTCGTGACTTAGTTCACCACCATATTCAGTGTCACGCACTGATTAACTTATTGGACTTCAATACCCCATTGCGACTCCTTAGGAGCCAATTTAACTTCCGCATCCCTTTCCATAGAGCTTCATATGCTCTTAACGAGCCTATTACTCGTTGCACCATTGAAACAAACCGGGTATTGTCCATGATTGATATCTTTGACAATATAACAAGAAACCGCTTCAAAACTAACCTTAAACTTCTCCAAATTTTTCATGTCTCTTAGTACTTTTATTTCTACAATCTCAATTGTGTTACTGGTAAATTCTTTTTTTTAAATCGTAAAATTAATTTCATATTTTAAAATTTGTATTTTTATTTAAATCTCACGTTCACATTGTGCTCCTTGTTATCTGTAATCTTCTTCATGTTATCACTAAATATCACACCAGTTGTCTTTAAAAGAAAATCAGATATTGTTATTGTTCGTATTTTTATTTATACAACTTAATTTTATGTTACCTTTAAGTTTTTCATAAGTAGTCTATAAGAGTTAATGTCTCTGTTTGACGAAATAAATAAATAAATAAATAAATAAATAAATAAATAAATAATTTTCTGTCGCTGCGGGGGTTCGAACCCGGGTCTCCAGGTTCATTGACATAGAGGCCACTGTTTTTTGTGGAAAATTGTGGTTATCAAATTCTTCAACATTGGTTTTTTTTTTGCTTTTAAGATACTTTTACTCAAATTATAACTAAATATTACAAGGTTCAATTTTATTTTTTTAAGAAATATAACACTTATTAAAACAAACATAGGTCTATTAAGCAACTTTGATCTGAGTGTTAATCGCGGGATTCCAATACTTTCTTTATTAAGAAAATCTTTGAAACATTTCTTTCATTAAAAAGCAGTATTTTAATTTTTACCAAATTTGTAGGTTTTGAAAAGTTAAACACATATACGAGCAATTTTTATAAAATTAGTTTTACGAAAAGAATTTTGAAAAAAAAACCAAAAAACAAAATTTTTATAAATTTTTAAAATTTTTATTGAAAAATTTTCACTATAAAATTTAATTAAGAAAAACTTAAAAAGTCATACCTCGAAACAATGTTGCAGAATTTATAAAGAAGTTAAATATGGAAATGCACTAAACAAAATCCCCTTCCTTATGATTGAAGAGATTTTTTAATGAATTCGTTGTGATTTCAAAAAATGTTAGAACAAAAACTATTTTCTTTTTCAAGTTCGTAAAAAAAATATTTTAAAAATTATTCAGTTCTTATACATTACAAATGGAATATTCTTCATAATTAGGAAATATTTTCATTTAACAACTTATAGTTTTTTTTATAAAAACATTCTTTATTCGGCTAAGACGTCTTGCTCTGAGAATGTTTAATCTTACAGTTTACTGAGGTGTGAATATCAATAAAAATATGCTCGGCCACACTTTCGCAGATATTTAAATATATATTCAAAGTTAATATTTTATATTGAATCAAACAAGATTGTTTCGATTGCGAATCAACTAGTCTATTTGATTGTGACATCATATATCAAATACAAGTGACATCATATATCATTAATGATTTCAAATCGAGAAAATGGATCGACAAAAGTGGAGATATAATAATTCTAATATGAAATCAAAAGTACCCATAAATGAAATGCTATTATTTAAAAATTCTTAATGATCTTACAAAATGCAACAAGTTTTTAACTTAAAATCGAAAACAAAAATATAAAATATTGGGAAACGTAATCCAGCTTATTTTCACCCAATTAACTTTAAATTCAACAGTTTATAATTTTCTAATTGACATGAAATTTTGACTTTACATCAAGATTTTTTAAATATCTAAAATCTAATTATTTAACTATGTAATAAAAATGTGTCTCTTTTCCTTAAGGAACGGTTTTATTTCAACCGCTAATAATAGGAGGAAAATTTTTGTTTTCATTGTCACAAATTTTTTAAAAATTACAATGTTAAGATTCAGTAAAAAAAGGATTTCTGGAAGAATTTATGTCTAGAATAAAGTACAATAAAGTATAATAATCAGTTAACAAAATATCACTGAACCGTACTAAATATTTACCGTTCTTATGTTCGAATAATGGTGTCGATTTTTCTTTTTGGAAGAATACGGCACATATGTCAATTTTTAAATTTAAGGCTTCTAACTTTAATACGTAGTCTTATGAAAAGTTTTCTTATTGTCAACTTGAAAATTATCCACAATTTCTTTTCAGTAGTCGTAATGGTTTTGAAATGTTAAACTATTTAGTTATTCAGAGTGTAACTCGAGATAGTTATAAGGAGCAAAAAAATTTAAACACAAATAAAGTGTAATATGACCCACAGTCCAAAACGGACTTATTAAAGCTCTACTAAAAACAATGAAGCCTAAAAATTTTTAACTTTTCAATGAATATTTTGTTTTTTGTTTTGAGCCCCATTCTGTCATAAAAAGATCCCAACTAAGCTGCAGTTTCATACTTCTAAGGTAGGAGAATCTGTCGATGATATCGAATTGAAGCGGTTTGAAAGTGGATGTTCTGTGGGTTGTTGCTTTGTTGGCTCAACTATTGTGTTATGAACACAATTATTTCACTTGATGTGAGAAGCACTCGCTGATACAGCAGCTTTACTTTTATCTACTTATAAAAAAGAGACTGAAAACTTAATAAGATATTTTATAGGTCATAATATAGAGTTTTATAGTTACCTCCATAAAACAATATACAAGCAAATGATAGAGATAACTAAAACAGGCAAACAGTGTGTGATAGCGTGTTTTTTTAATTTTTTTCTGAATTTTAGAAAAAGTGTAGTGTAATAAAGGTCAAAGTCCTTTTAAGGGCTGAAATGGCCAGCTATTTATTTTTATTTTTTTTTTATTAATAACGGTGTAGGCAGAAATTTGCCTTTAAGCATTGTTATTGAAAGTGTGGAATAGCCCAGAACTCAGAATATATATACAATTTAATAATTAAAATATGTACTTTGTAATACAATATGAACTCAAAGAAAGTTGAACTCACCACGACGATTGAAGGGTCGCACCCTGACAGCCACTTTGATCTTATCAGTGGCCATTTCGGCTGTGTTTGCGGTGTTTTTATGTTATTAGGAGCTGCCACACAACAACAACAACAACAACTATATGGCTCCAAGTTGCGGGTAGTTGAGGGCTGCTTCGGCACAACGGGGAATGTTTTTATATCCTCTTCTCTGTTGCTTTTTTTGTACACGCGATGAGCAAACGAAAAGTCTTGTAATTCTCTGTCCACGCTTGCTATTGACGCAAGCTCAGGGTGTGCTTTATACCTATACCGCTTTTGTTTATGGAATATTTTTATGTTTGGATTTGTTTGCAGGAAATTATGAAAGACGAATAGACGCACACACACACCTATCAGTCAGTTAGTCGGCGATGAAGAAGTTGTATGTTGGTGACTCAGGAGTCACCGTAATGAAGAGGTGATACGGTTTTAATTAAACGAAAACGACACGCAAATAACTACTTCTACTCCACGTAGACTCAGCACGCGATATGTCTGTAGTATTGGAATCGAGCCGAATGTTTAGCAAAATCCTAGCGCCATTCCAAGCTAGGCGCGAGTAAAGCGCACGCCTTTGACAGTAACTGCGACAGTGATAAATAATGTCGACGGCATTGATTAAGCTGGAATGATGTTTGTATTTGAATTGAAGCTTGTTTGCTTTTTTATTGAATGAGATCAATATTTATTTTGTTGCACTTTCGTTAGCTGATAAACTTTTTAGGTTATGTGCATGTTTTGCTCTTTACACACTCACAAAATTTAATGTAATGAGTAAACGTTGTTAATTATTTAAATAATTACGCCAGACTTTGTTGTTGTTTGCTTTATAATTACTTTTATTACAATATGATGAGCATAAATTATTTTATTTTTGTGGCACGTAAGCTTATTTGTGTTGGATATTTTGATTTGTTTTTTGTGCATTCGTTGTGGCTAAGAATTTTCGGAATTGGATCAGCGGGTAATGGGGGAGCTCGATGTATACGCGTTATTAATTTTTAACAGCAGGATTTAATACATATATACAGTAAACACACACGCACAGACAAACACTAAACGTATGTCAAATAAAATGTAGTTGAAAAAGATTTTATTAATGAATTGCACATATTTATTTCAATTGATGTTGTTGTTGTGGTTGTAGCAAATAGTTGCACTACTTTGCATTTTTAATAGTTTGTCAGCGATTAATTTTTTGTATCCATCCAGGCAACTCCACAAACTTCACTCCAATCTCCAGTGGGGCCTTAACATAACCAACAACAACAAGACACAAGACACCAATTTTTTCACTTTGAAATCTACTGCCTCTTGTGACTGACTGACTTTTTTGACTTTACTGCAGAATCGATTTTTTTTCTTCCTTGGCTTTGCAAAAATTTTATTTTGAAATATTCTACCTTGAATTCACTTGCCCACACTCTTTAGTTGCTTCAAACGTTGCGCTATTGTTTAAACTATATTATTTTTATTTTTTTAACAATTAATAGTATGTTTTTCTGCAAATTTTCATAATTTTTCAGCAGGTTAAGCAACGAAGTATAACAGAAAAACACTTGACACGAGTCGCCATATTTGATTATTGACTTGTTTCACAGAAGATGAAGACAAAGATGAAAAAATAACCATGCATAACATAGCTGAACACAGCCAGATTACACAGTAAACGAATGCCGAAAATTTGTGGGTAAGGCAGTGAGAAAGGTTTGTGTATCTGATTTGAGGGAATGTTTGTTCTATTACAATTTTTATTTGACGCTCACTATCGACCCATACATTTAATACTTTTATATTTGCAGCAATCAAGAACATTGCCGATGAATTTCAATTTCGAATTTAAAGTAAGATAGCCTATCGCATGAAGGGTTTATGGAAAGAGAGTTTACATGAAGGGTTTGTGGATAAAATAATGGTATGTCATAAGCTGATATTAAAATTAAATTAAAATTTACTAAGATCCTAGACTAGGTTTGAAATTTAACTCCTTAAAGTGAGTTTATATGTTAACGCCGATCTAAACGTGTATCGAAAAACTACGTTAAATTCGTTAAAAAAGAAAAAGATATTAATTTTAAGTGAATATATTTTTGTTTTTGTAAAAAATGTAAATAATTTTACATTTTTTCTAAATAAATGTGATTTTTTGAAATTTAAGTGAATTCTTGACTTTAAGATGTTTAGTAAGCTCAAAGATGTTCTATTTGTATAATCTTTGTTTTTTCCTCATATGGTTTTGCTCTTGTTAAATTTGAATAAATTCAAATTTTCTTCAAGTCATATTTATACGATTTTTAGAGGGCGTTAACTCTGTTTAATACTGATTAATAAATTTTTAGTTCTATTTCATCAAAACCAAGTTTTAAAGATTTGACCGCTATAACTTGGAATCCGTTTAAAACTGCGTTTCCATATGATTTTCTACTATCTCATGATGGATAAATGGATGTCTGTCATTCTAGCTATAAAAGTTTGATATTTTGTCATATTTGGAAACAAATAATAATTTAATTTGTTTTGTAAAAGGTTAGAAAAAAAAGGTAAGTGGCGTCCGTGTCGTAGTTGGTTAAAGTGCGTGGCCTCTATGTCAACGAACCTGGAAACCCGGGTTCGAACCCCAGCAGCGACAGAAAATTATTTGAATTAAAATGATTTTTCTGTACGGCCGCCACCTCTCTGTAGACAATGGCAAACCTCAGAGAGTAATCAAAGTGACATGTAAAGCTTCTTGAGAACAAGAACATTCCGTTCATGGCCGTTCGGAGTCGGCGTTAAACCTGTAGGTCCAGTTCTCGGTCAATTATGAACAAACTTAATAACACGCACAACACAATTGATCATAAGAAGCTAGGTCAAAGTCCTTTCAAGGGCTGAAATGACCAGTTATTTATTTTATTATTTTATTTAAGGAAGCCAAAGCAATAAATTCCAGAGAAATCACGAAGAAATTTCTGTACATGTAAATAATGTTTAGAGCCCTTCATCAAAATTTAAAGACGATGGACCATTTTCTGCCATTAGTGTTTAAAAACGATTTTCGGCATATGGCCGCTGCAGCTGGCTTGGATGTGACGCATTTTGGAAGTCCAATTCTCTGATGACTCATGATGGGTCATCCTCAATACTACGCTCTACAGCAGCAATTGATTCTTCGGTGCGCAGGGTACGACGTCTATGTGGATGCGTTTTGTCATTTAGCGTATACGTGGTGCGAAAACGATCCATGGTAGATCCAATTGGTTGCTCGGATGGAAGATTACATCGACTGTAAAACGGACTTAGCGAACGTCAAAATTCCGAACTGAACCATGATTTTTGAAAATTTGCAAGCGTTGTTCCTCTATTCACTTTAAAATCCAAAATACAAACTGAGCACAAATGAGAACAGAGTTACTTGACCTGACTACCGTATGACAGTTAAATCCTTATCGAAAAATAGAACCTCTAAAAAAAAAAAACAACCTTAATGTTAAAATCATCCTTTCTGTCATGAAAAGCTCCTTAACAAACATAAATAAATAAAAAAAAAATACTCAAAGCTTTGATTACGTTCCTAATTTTTTAATTTTAAAATTTTATTTCGAATGTATTCTTTTATTCACTTTATCGCTCATACTTATAACAATATATCTGAACTCTAATATTGGGAAATTTAGCTTGAGTGAGTTGCCAATATTGAAGTTTTTACTGCAATTTGTATACAACTGCGCAAAATTTTGTAAATTTTGAGTTGTGTCTGTTTTGAAGATGAAGTGCGATTTCTTCACAAAGATCTAAGACCCAATCAATTGAATTTGAAACTGTGTTCCAACTAAAACTGAGTATTGCTCTATCGCTCTCATTCACACTTTTCCAATTCTTTGACATTTTTTTTTTAAGTACGGGAACGCTTTCCCGACTTAAACTTGCCAAATGGACTAAAAGTCATAGTGATAATCATGGTGGTTGTGAATTTTTAACTTCTCTCAGAAAATCGAACACTTTGCTGTCAAACCATACAAAATCATAGTTTCTGTCTCCTTCGCTCATTCATATCGTAAGTTAAACATATCTAGCAACTTTTGACAATTTACCAATGTTTAATCCGGATGTGTTTACCAGCTTGTGGCTGTCAAGTTAATAAACTTGACAGTTTTTTTTCGTCTTGTACCAACTGTCAAAAATAGTATAATTAAAACAAAAAAGTCGAAAGGAAAATAGAAAGTGAAATAGTCAAGTCTTTACAAGCTAAACAATCATAAGGAATTCCTTTTCGCATTGTTTGTCAAATGCAGAGCTTAAAATGGAGCAAATGGAGTTTGCTTCAATGAAATCGTGACAAAAATTAAAAAGTTTCAAAATCTTGAAAAATTTATGATAAGAATAAATTGATATGATGCTTGAGATAATTTTTCAATTTATGCGAAAGTAGCAAAAAACTTTATTAACATTTTGTTTTTACTGCAATTGCAGAGCACATCGTATATTAAATAAAGTTGCTGTACGGCTGAGAGCCAAGAGTCAAAATTGACAAAAGAAAAAAACAAAAAAAAAAATAAAAACCCTGCAACATGCAACAGAAAAAAGAAACCATAAATTATTCGTATTAATTTTGACAGGTTAAGAGAGAGAGAGAGAGAGATTATTTTAAGCCGTGAGTTTACCTTTTTTATTCTACCATGGCTATTCTACCTTTTTTATTCTACGATATCCACATCGTTGAACACGATTTCTTATTCCATTTAGATCAGGCCTAATCAGCGAAATGAATAAAAGGGCCAAAGCCTAATTAAGAAAGATAATCGCCTGATTAAAATAAACAACAAAATACATTAACAACAACAAAAGCGAATATTTTAGCGTCACAACCATCGACGGCAACCTAATTTGTTGCTTTTTGCAAGTGCAAGAAATGTGTTGATAAAAAAAATCCCAAAAACAAAATACATACGCTACAAGCATGCGTAGCAGAACACGAGATCGTCTGCATTTCTATTCCACTAACAAAACACACGCACAACAACAATTCTCTATGTTTGGTGGTCGCGAAGCACGCTTGTGCGTTTCGATGCGTATGTTGTTGTTGTTTTTTATAGTTAATTTTCGCAAATGCATTTCGTCGTAAATTTGGCGCAAGCAAAATTTGAGTTTTATTCAATTTTTATAAATGGGCCAATTATTACAACAAGGGCCACAAGGGCCACCTTTGTGATTAGGCCTGATTTAGATGATTCACATTGAAGGACGCATTTTTCTGTAGACATGATATAAATTTAAAGGTTCAATTAATAAAGGTTAACAAACTTAAGCAAGTTTAAGGTAAGGTTGAATATGAATTTTCGGAATTGGGTTTTTTAATTTCATTGATTAAATTTTGTACACTAAGGAACGTGTTCATTAAGGACTTAATGTAGAAATAGTTTAATAAGTGTTTAAATATGCGGCTGGCAACAATATGGCGCATTCGGGCAGTCCAATTGTCAAACGCTGTTTTAAGCTTTTGGATCCGTATCTCGACAATCCAGTTTATTTTCATTTCACTCAATAGCTATGTTTCCATGGCGAGTTAACTCGGGGTTAGGGTTTTCGTCGAGTTAAGAAAATAGCGCTGCTAACTCGATAGTGTTTCCATGCACAGCATCGAGTCGAGTTGAACTTGTCGATTTCATTTGACATTTTTGTTGTTTTTTTTACTAGCGAAATGGATACTAAATGGCAGCATTTACTTTGACAGATAGAACCCAGTTAAATCTTACAAGTTTCGTGGAGTTTCGTGGATTTAACGACTTTGACCTAGCTTCTTATGATCAATTGTGTTGTGCGTGTTATTAGTTTGCACACAATTGACTGAGAAGCGGACCTACAGGTTTAACGCCGACTCCGAACGGCGATGAACGAAATGTTCTTACTCTCAAGAAGCTTTACATGTCATTTTGATTACTCTCTGAGGTTTGCCAATGTCTGCATAGAGGTGGCGGACGTACAGAAAAATCATTTTAATTCATATAATTTTATGTCGCTGCTGGGATTCGTACCCGCGTCTCCAGGTTCGTTGACATAGAGGCCACGCATTTTAACCAACTACGCCACGGACGCCAGATCTGATTACCGTTTGTTAAAAAAGGCATCCTATATAAATACGAGGACAATTTGGGAAGTCAGTGACTTTTTGAATTTCCCGTGTAGTAAATTTGAATGCAACACTGGTCCTGTTAATAGACTATTTTCAAATTTTGAACAAGCTTCTTTACGCTGCGTCTACACAAGACAATTGTTATAATAGTTTTTTTAATTCATATTAGTTGTCAAACTTTTTTCAATTCAAAGAAAATTGTCTATTGTGACGTAGGTGGGCTTAACAATTGCATGACAATAAACGACATTTGTTTAGTTTATTAGACGTTTCTTTTGAAAGTGGAAAGAAGCAATACAGAAAACTTAAAAAAAATACCAAGTTTGCTTATTATTCAAAAGAAAACGTCAAAAATTGTCAGCCCACGTCAAATCGTTGTTAGTTCAACTGTCTGCCTGATTGTTGAGACAATTGAGCTGCCGACTGAGAAAATGTGAGTGTGTTAGTAAAAAATATGTGAGTGTATTGGAGTTGTTATAACAAATTGTCTCGTGTAGACCTTAGGTTAATTGGTTTGTTTGACAGCCATTAAAAGCAGACAACCTTGTGAATTTCGACAAAAATGGGAAAAAAGCAAATTTCGTGTACTCATCAAGCATTATTTTTTTGCGTAAAAAAACCATCACGGAAACCAAGGAAGGGCTTGATAAATACTATGGGGACTCTGCTCTATACCATAAATTTCGATGGGTAAGAACTGTATTCCGTTGTGGTGGTACCAGCACCAGTGGCGCTGAACGTTCAAGTCGCTCAAAAGTGCGTCGGTACGCGAGAAATCGTCGATAAAAGCCATGAATGATATGTATTGATTGGAGAATGAAAATGCGTGGGGTGGTTTAGGCTTTAGGAATCTCAACTTCGTGGGTATATCACATTTTACATGAATATTTGGACTTGAAAAAGCTATTCGTCGATCGTTGCCGCGATTGCTCACACTCAATCATAAGCCCAGCCGTATGACCAATTCAAAAGACGCACACGTCTGTAGTCGATGAAGCAAAAATCCATAAATTGGGCTTCGAAGTACGACCCCATTCATTCCTAAATCCGTAAGTGCCGCAAACGTCAAAAGACACAAGCAACAACAACAATTAATAAAACTCAAAATTAACAGCTGATTTTGATATTTAGCTCAGGTTTTCTCCAATATGAACCTACCTCGTAATTGTATTATGCTTAACTCAACTGGTTGTTTATTAGAAATTCTGCTTTTCTTGGACACAAATTGGAAATAGGCAAGAATTTTGATGTTTTACTCTTTATGTGGAACAAATTATGTGGAAAAATGTCAGTAATTTTAAGTCATCACCTCAAAAGATATCAAATTAAGCGTTTGACTTGGCAGCTAACATTGTGACCTTTTCCTAAAAGCTATACGATAAGAAGTGCGACGCTTTTTAATGAAATGTTTTTAATTAATTACTCAGCGTTGCTTAATCACCTCGTAAAGATCACTTGTTTTAAATAAGGCGTATTAACAAAAATTATTCTTTATATCTGTTTCCCGGTTTTACCCGGGAATTTAGACGATGCTAAAAATGTTATAAAAATTTAACTCATTGCATTTAATTCTGCATTAAATACAAACAGTTAAATTGAATCAATTCAATTATCAAATTATTATTAGTAGAACCTGTGGGACGAGAGACGAGATGAGAGCGTTCATTAAATGTAAAGGTATCAGTTTATGTTCGGTAAGTAGTTATGAACGGTGTTCCGAAGAATTTCAAATAGTTTGATGCTTTAATCCATTTTGTCCCAAGCAACCAAGCATTTAAAGGCTTAAAGTTAATTTTTTTTTATAATTTAGAATGGCGGGCATCCCTTAGAGCCTTTCACCTTTCATTGAACCTATTCTATCATATTTTACATATTATCCAATTTCATCTTGATCCGTTCAGTAGTTTAAGTGTGACAAACGAGCAAACAAACAGACAACGAATTACTTGTGAATATTAGAAGGTATTAGTTATAAATGCTTTGTTTTAATTACGTGTTCATTCATAAAAAATAATAATATTTTGCATTTAAATAAGTTAAATTAAAAAATGTGAACTTTAGTATTATTTAAGTGGGAATGGTAAGGTCGGTCAAATTCGATATTCTAAAGAAACTAATGGAAGTAATGAAACTTTAAAATGAACTATTATTTATTGATTTGAAAAGTCGCAGTGTTAAAGGAGTTGATGTTATTAAATTTATATTCAGTGAGCTTCTCCGGCATGCAGCGTATTTATTTTGTTCAAGCACCTAGGCCATTTCTCAAAGAAATAGACAATCTGATGAATAATGGCCCCATTATGGGCTGCTAAATAGATTCTCAACAGTTTGTAGTGCTACAAACGCATTTTCCAAATTTAAATAAGCTGAAAGTGTGACACATGAGCCAATAAAAAATGTTAAAAGCTTAAATTTATGGGATTCACTTAAACAAAGTGCAAATAATAGTTGTTGACTCTTGTTAGATGGCACAATCTACATCAGTAAATCTTGAGATAGTTTCTAATAAATAAACGTGCTAACACGAATAAGTCTGTGGAGTTCATACAAAGACTTCAACTGAATATGTTATAATCTTCCGAGTGGGGCTTAAAATCTTAGACTGCTAAATATCTCAGAACTTCCGGCCGGTGTATTTTTTATACCTAGAACTAAGTTTACATTTTGTTATGAGTGTGGAAATAGTTTCTTAACCCATTTGAATATTAAAAATAAGAACAAAATAAATTGGAATAAATTACTTGTGTTACACGTTATCATGTTGCGGAACGAAAAAAAACTGTTTTTACTTGTAATTATCATTAGTCTTGGCACTTGGGATCTAATTGAAGCTCAAGTCAACGGATCCGAGTCTTTGGCATCTACAAAGAATACAACGCAACAGGAACCAACATCTGCATCTGCACCTGATAAGCTATTAGCTCAGCGGAGTAATTTGACATATCCTTCGGGTACAAATCACATAGTGTTGGATGAAAAACATCTGCAAGTAACTTCGATTCCTTACGGAATAGCACAAGTTGCCAATCGAAGTTTGGTATCTGAAGTATGCCTCAATGACCTGCAGAGTTTTAAACAGAATATTTTGAATAAAAAAACCTGGGCCATGAAAGGTAAGAAAGTTTAACAATTTTTTCAACAGGTACGAAAGTAAGTGTGTGTGTTATTTATAGTACTAGATGCTTCCGGATCAAAACAAGCTGGATTTATGTTCCAGAATAACTTTTGGCTTGGCAGCAGTGAGGTTTGTGCCGCTGCCAACACACCACTACATCTCACGCTATTGAAGCTAATTAAACGCTCCATGCACCCAGATCTACTAGATGATGTGGCACCCTTTAACTTGGCCTTTTACGTTGTTTACATAAAGCACAATTCGCCATGGCAGTTGGAGTTTGCAAGCCCCATGGAGCAAATCTTGCATATTGGACTCTGCCTGCCCGCATCTTGCTCAACCCACGAAATACTACAAATAATGCAAGAATTAATGCAACAGAAATTACTATTCGTCACAGAGCTATATGATATGAGATCCGAGGTACTTTATGTCAAGGACTTGAAACTGAAAGATGAATTTTTCCAAAGAACAAGTTTGAAAATCTTAACCACGCTGTTTATCTTCACCTGTGTGATGATGTTGAGTGCCGCATATTTGAATACCAAAAACTCAAAAGCATCAAAAAAATCGGTTGCATCCTCAGACTCCGACACTAAAAGTGTCAATAGCGAAAGATCAAATGGGACAGAAAAAGTGGACATCGCTAATGGAAATTCTTATACCCTGAAAAGTTACATCAAATGTTTCGACATCAGTGCAAATTGGAAAACATTATTTACTACCAAACCAAGTATAAGCAATGAAATTCCAGTCATCAATGGTCTACGTTCCGTGTCAGCCTTTAGCGTATTGTTTATACATGCATTGTTCTTTATGATACATAAAGTGCAGAATTTACCTTTCGTTTTGAGTGTTATGGAATTGGATTCCTTGCAATTAGGCAATTTACCGATGTATCTAGTGAATGGTTTCTTTACGATAAGGTAATTTTTGTGTATTTTTCATAAGTTTGTTGTTTTAACGCAAAAAAAGGGTTTTTTTTTTCCAATATACAGTGGCTTCCTACAAACTTATAATTTTTTGAAAAATACCAAGCAAATGGAGGAAATTCGGCACAATACGCTTATGCAGAATGTAAACTCATTTTTTAAGCATCTATTTCACCGTTATTTAAGGTAATTTCATAAAATGTTGTTGTTACATTTCTTGCCTGTCTTCAGTAATGAACTATTTTAATTAAGCTAAATTAACATTCGATTAGAAGAATTTACACTCCGTTTCACATTTATGCGTCCGTGGCGTAGTTGGTTAAAGTGCGTGGCCGCTATCTCAAAGGACCTTGGAGACCCAGGTTCGAACCCCAGCAGCGACAGAAAATTATTTGAATTTAAATAATTTTTCTGTACGGCCGCCACCTCTCTGCAGACAATGGCAAACCACAGAGAGTAATCAAAATGCCATGTAAAGCTTTTTGAGAACGAGAACATTCTGTTCATCGCCGTTCGGAGTCAGCGTTAAGCATGTAGGTCCGGTTCTCGGTCAATTGTGTACAAACTTAATAGCACGCACAACACAATTGATCATAAGAAGCTAGGTTAAAGTCCTTTTAAGGGCTGAAATGGCCAGTTATTTATTTTTTTTTTTTAATTCACATTTATGCACTCTTCTCTTAATGTCAAAGCAAGAAAAAGCACGGTTGTGGTTTCACGGTGCTTCTTCAATGACTGAAAATTTGTGAACAGAATGAAAACTTATTTTCTTATTTAGCGTTTGAAACCGTTGATAGGTTTTGGCCTCTTCTAATAATTTTCTGCTTCCGCGCCTGCCATTTCTGTTTTGTGCTTGTTGACGCCAGTTGGAAACACCAAGTGTCGTCAGTTTGTCCGACAGATGATCTTTACAACGATCCTTCCACTTTTTTCCGAATCGAATATTTCTGCACCGGACTATAATTTTCCATCCTCTCAAAATGACCTTGCCAGCAGAGCTGCTCGATTTTAATGCGCTTAAATATGTCGATGTTAGCGTACATCTCATAAAACTCGTGGTTTCATCAAATTCGATACTCGCCATGGACGCAGATTGGACCGAAGATCTTTCTCTCGAAGGCCTTAAAAAATCTTTTCATTAGAACTGCTCAACGTACAGGTTTATACTGCATATAATAGGACGGGCATGATAAGTGACTTATAGAGCGTGCGCTTTGTTCGTCGAGAGAGGGCTCTGCTACTCCATTGCCTACTTAGGCTAAAGTAACACTTGTTGGTAAAAGTTATCCTTCGTTTTATCTCAATGCTGACATCGTTAGAGGAGTACACGGTGGATCCTAGGTAGACAAAGTCCTTAACAATCTCTAAGGAGATGTAGTCGACAGTGACGTTGTCTCCAAGACGCTGGCACTGTTTGTTTGTTGACACAAGGAATTTATTCTTATCTGCGTCCACTACAAGAATCATTCGACTCGATTCTTTTGCTAATTTGGAGAATGCTGACTTCGCGCATAATATGGCCAATGATATCAATATCATCAGCATACGCCAGCAGAATAATGCTTTTGTAAAATATTGGGCCACTATGTCTCATGATTTTTCCCATCATTAAGTTGAAAAAGTCGCACAATAAGGAATCACCTTGTCTGATACATTGTTTGGTATTGAATGAAGGGAAGAGGGGTATTGTTGGTTTGCTGATTTAAAAATCAGCAATAAAAAAAAAAAGTTGAATAGTATGATCTTGGTAACCAACTGACTGGTCCATTTCGAGAAATTACGCGTTCACCAAATGTTTCCTTCAAAAAGCGGATTGTTTGACGCGAGAGAGTTACCTGATCTGACCACTGTACAACAGATTAATGGAACCTCTAAAAAAATACTCTTTATATAATTAGTCATAGAAACATTTAAATTTTTCATCTTAATTTTTAGAATAAATCGGAAAAGTTCACCCGTACCACGCACTTCCACTCAACTCTCACTCATCTTTTGTATGAAAACAGTTTCGTCGCAAACTTTTTCGGCTCGTCACGATAATTACTATGCAATTTATAATTTTAAGATATGTATTATCAACATCGTAATTATTATGTTTATATTATCGGTATAAGTATATCGTAGTTATTATATTTTAAGTACACATGATTCATATTGAGTGCAATTGAAAATTGTTTAAAACTTTATTTTTCTTTTCCTTGCAGACTTGCACCCCTATACTTCGTTATAATGGCCGCGTCTGATTTACTTTCGGCCTATATTAATGATGTATCAGTATTTCACATTATTGAACGTTACGATGAGGTGTGTTCCAGAACTTGGTGGCACAATGTACTCTTCATTCAAAGCTTCTTTGGCCATAAAGATTTATGCTTAAATTGGAGCTGGTCCTTGAGTTGCGAAATGCAGTACTTCGTTGTAGCCACTTTATTATTGTTTATATATGTTAAGTAAGTTTGACATCGGAACTTAATTAAATGAAAACTGTCTGATATACTCTACTCTTCTAGACATCCGAAGTTTGTCAAGAGCAGCGTGCTGGTACTATTGGCATCCAATATTGTCTGGTCACTCTGTATAGGCACCAGTGTTAAATACCAATTCGCATATGAATCATTTTATTACACAATCGACTATGTATACTTCAGTTCGTTAGTGCGTGTCTTGCCATATATAATGGGCAGTATAGCTGCTTGGTATTTCATCGAACGTCAGTGCGTGCTCAACATCACTCCAGCTGTAGAGAAATTACTATGGAATGTCACAATGTTACTTTTTGCAGCTACCGGGTTTACTGCTTATTGGCGTGATTTGAACTACATTACGTCTATCTCGCTATTTATGCTAGGACATTTTATGGTATCACTTGCCACATGTTGGTGTATAATCGGTAGTGCTACAGGACGAGGCAATAGCTGCACACGTATTTTGGAGGCTCCACTATTTCAGCATGTTAACCGTTTGACATACGCCATCTATATGTTGAATCCATTCATCACAACGTTATTTGTGAGCTTTAATGAGTCAAGCACGCATGTAAGTGCGACCTCATCGGTGCGTAAAAGTTTCTTTATCTTTCTATTGGAAATGAATTGTTTTTAACCCTTAACGATATTCCAGGTTATCCACGGTTTGGGCATTACGGTATTGGTCTATTTAGCATCGATAGTATTTTCTTTATGCTTCGAGATGCCTTACTGTAATTACTCTAGCTTGATAAGAAGAAATAAAGCGAAAACTGCATGAAGCCTCCTTAACTTCGTATTTATGCAGTTTTTACTTCACAGCAATTTTTATATTTTACTCCGTGCGTCTTAGCTTTGGCTCGGAAATTGATGACCTAAAAACTCCAAAAAAATGCATTTAAAAAATAATTGCATAGTGACCTAACGATATAAAAATACACTTAAAAATAAAAATAAAAGTTTTTCATTGTAAAAAAATATATATATTTATTTGAAAAAAAAAACAGAATAAAATAAACTAAATATTAAATTACATAATGAACTAATAATCATTTAAATAGAATATTCAATTAAACCTCCCATGCCCATGTTTGCTTGTAGGCTTCTTAGTCCAGCTATTTTATTTTTTTTTTACTTGCGGTTTTTTGCATTATGTAGCCTTATGAGCTGTGCAAACTTACAGTTATTTATTCTATTATAAGCTGTGCACATGTGTATTTAGTAGCTGTTCTCCTTAGAGTGAAATTGTCAAAACCAAGATCAAAATCGTTTCACGAAAAAAAATGTTTTTACAAAAAGTATTTAGAAACATTAAAAAATCGTTTTATTGAAAGCCAAGTGAACAATGTAAATAAATAAAGGTTAGAGAGTTATTTTTATAAAAAAAAAAAAAAATATGAAAATCGTGTTTAGTTTATCCAACTACTGCCCAATGTTGCCTATAGGTAACATCCTGTAACAAACGAACGGGGATACCAAAATTGAAATTATTGTCAGTTCATATTTGAGTCAAGCCTAACACATATGTATTTGTCCTCAAAAAAGTTGTGACCCCGCCTATTTTAATTGGGGCATGAACAACAATCCGGTGGTAATCACAAAGCAAATTTTTATACATTGAAAAGTTGCATTTATGATATTTTGACATATGTTGTTTTCCTTATTGCCACAGAATGTTTTTCCAATAGACTTTTAATTTTATTTTTAGTGAACTACCAACTGCATTTTTTAAGTTTTCGGTATTCAAAAAGAAATTACCCTGAAGCTTCTAATTTAGGTATTGAATCAGAAATTGTTCCAAAATTGTCCTGTATAAAGCAGTCATATTGTCAAAAATAATATTTACTTATTCCTTCGATTATATACTAGATAAAATCTTATCTTAACGAAAACTTTGTAGTTTTTCATTTCAACTGATTGCCAAAGACTCCAAGAGATCACCTACAGTAGCTTTAATAGTAATTATTTGCACATAGTTTAGTAATTAGTAAAGTTAAAAGTTACCAGAATATGTATGTATATAAATTTTTAAGTTCATTGATTGAAATGTATTCTGCTCCGAACTGCATAAATATCGAAACAATTAATAAAAAAGTCATTTTAGATTATTAATATTCAATCTCCATGAGGTAAAATATAAGTTTTCAGAGTGTTATTTAAAAATGTTTACGTTACAAAAAGAGTGTTAATAAGCCATAAGAGTTTTTAGTGAAATTTTATCAATTAAAGTACATGTTTACTTCACAAAAAAATATTGTTATTTGATATTTTCGTTTATCTTTTGATTGCCTTATAGCGATACTTTGTTAGGCCAAAGATTTTTAAATGCGTAACGCATTGTTATTAAATTTTAAAATTGAACTTTATGACTTACGTATAAATTTTGGATACGCGTGAGGAAGACATCGTTCAACTAAGCGTTGCATATTTTTAATAATGCAATCACTTTCAAAACGAATGTTATAAAACTTAAAGCTACTATTATAAAAGTTTTGAAATGTAAAGTTATGATGAAATTAATAAGTTTGCGTTTTAAGTGGGAGGAATATTTAGCTGGGTGTGACACTTGTAATAGTTTACAGTAATTGATGTATGAAAACGATCTTGATTTTTAAGAAAAGAAAAGGACGGAAATTCAAAACAAGTGAAAAAAATCATTGCATAGAAGATAGAATCAAAAGACAAATAACTTTAGAAATATTTTTTTAAAAGGTTATATTTTTCGTTGAGGATTAAATTGTCAAACAATGGTGTAATCTGGTAACTCTATTATCAATTGTGCTGTTTTTCTTGCCATTTAATAAAAAAAAGATAATGAATGCACTGAATACATTGATGACGACAACGACATTACGACTACTATCAAATTTTTATTTACATGTTTTTCTTATGGAGGTGAATGTGGTGAAAATGTCGCAGCGACATATAGTAGCAATTTTGCTGACGTCGGCATAGAATTATTTCTTATTTGATGTCAGAAGTCAGTCAGATAATGATGATCATAAGTCAGATAATACTTGCACTAAGAAGAATCAAATTATCAATGCAAAATAGTTAGTTTAGTGTGAACTACAGCACTTTCAAGTCAATGCTTTTTATGCATTTTTATTGTTGTGATCTCTTCGATTTTGCGTTTCATCCAAAGAAAAAAATTCTGTAAGCACATTTTGTACAGTATGTGCTTACAGAAATCCTTAACTTTATTTTTTGTATTTTTAAAGAAACAATGCATTAAAATAAGTCTTATTGTTATTTGCTAGAAAATTAAAAAAAGCAATAAAAAATTAATTTAAAATTATCGAAAAAAAAATATGAAAATATATTAAAAAATTTGCTATTTTCAGTAGTCAATTAAAAATAAATGCCCACGAGTGTCATCTTTAATTTTTACATATGTCATTGTATGTCTATTTATCTTTCAAGAACATAAAATATCTATACCTAACAGAAGGGCATATCAGTTTTTAAAAGTTAACTTCTTACAGAGAATAATAAAACTGTAATTTTTTACAGAAATTTGAGATAATAAAATAAAATTGTCTACAATTTGTTATTATGATTTTAAATGTTGGAAATATATGTATGCATATAACATTTCTTATGATACCAGACTATTTGCAACAGATCGTGAACAACCCTATTATCTTTTAATGGAAAAAAAACACAAAAAGGAATTGATTGGTAAATGTTATGGCGAATCTAACCATAATTTATTGGTTTGTTAATTCTTTCGTGTTCGTGCAAGTACTTCTGATAAAGAATTTTCAGGTTGCCTCTAAGAGGTAGCATCTGTTGAAATATTCTACAGAATTCATGATATCGTATTAGATAATCCGAAAGTGAAAGTGCGCGAGAGAGTTGGGGCTACAAAGATATCAACTGACTCGGAAATTTCCATTTTGCATGGCAATTTGGGTTTGAAAAAACTGTTTGCAAAATGGGTGTCTTAACAATCGACCAAAAAGATAACGAGGTTGTTATCCTAAGCAATGTATAGCCGTGTTTAACCGGGGTCAGAAATATTTTCGACGTCGATTAGTAGACTACGTTAAAATATGAATTCACTCCACACCTGAATCGGTACAACAAGCAAAACAATGGCCAAGTGGAAGTTCTCCGGAATGGCCAAAGACAATCGACCGAAAAATTTGTGAAGTGCTTATGTGATTCTCCCGACATATTATAGAAAAAGGCAATACTATGCAGTGTTATTGGACCGTTTTAACGATCTAATCAAAGCAAAATAACCACATATAAAGAAGAAAAAATGCAAGACAATGCACCCTCTCACAATACTCAACGAATTTCGCTTTGAATTGCTTCCGCATCCATCGATACTCCAAGTACGACTTCAACTGACTATTATCTTCTTCCCAATCACAAAAGATGAAACGTGGTAAAAAAATGTACATCAAATTAGGAAGGTGAATTGGAAATCGATAAATACTTTGTAGAGTTGGACGAACCGTTATAGAAAAGGCATCGAAATATTGAAATATTGAAATATCGCTTTATAAATCGCTAGTTAAAAGGAGAGTATGTTGAGTAATAAAAAAATAAATTGTGTCAAAAAATTCGATTTTTCTCAATTAGACCAAGGACTTAATGAATAGCATAGTAATGCACTTTATTTTGCTGACTTTATTTAATTCTTGACATTTGATTTGTGTGTTTTCATGCAGTGTAATTGCATTATGCAATTGCAAATGTCGTTAGCTGATAGGCACACTCAATAAAATTATTTTATGAATAATTCAAATAACAAAAATATTCACTTCCTCACCTCTTTGAACTCTTTAATGTGGAAATTTTTAATCAAATAGTATCGAGGTTATTTTTTCAAACTAAATGCATATAAAAAATTAAAAATTATTTTTATTGCAAAATAACAAAAATTCAGGTTGCTTATGTGTATGTGAGTTGATTGGCTATGGAAATAGATGAATATAAGTTCTGAGGTAAGTCCTATGGTTGTAGTGGTTGAAATGGATGTTTTCTGTTAATTTCAAAATTTTAATAAAAATGCTCTACGAATCATAAGATTAAAGATAAGAATCTTAAGAAGTTCAACTGATTTACCCTGTACAAGTTTACCGGCAAATTTCTTTTCGTATTAGAGTAACTTTATACCAAATTTACCTAACCCTACAACTTATGAGAAAGATATGCCAGACAAAAATATACAAAAAAAAAAAAAAAAAAAAAACAAATTATAGAATCTACAATGGGTGTTTAAAGTATGTGCCTCTATGAAATTACAGGTTAAGAACTTAAAGAATCTAAAAATATTAAATTTTAATGTGACCTTTCATTATTTATATTGAAGCAAAAGCTCAGAAGCTTTAAGTCAAGTATGTTGCGAACAAAACACATGAAGACAATGAAGGCAAAATCCAACAACAACAAGTACGGTTCTGTATAGAGCAAATCATACAGCAGACTAGACAGACTGTTTCGTTGGCCGCTACACCAACTCATCAGTAGTCTTGCATTTAGTTTATTTTGACAGAGAGAACGCTTTTACATTAGTGTGAAGAAAATTTGTTATGAAAAACTTTGTGGTTCCTGCTAAACGCACGACTAATCATATTTTTCCTTAACATTTAATATGGACGTGCTCTTCCAGAAATCTTAAATTTCAATGTGACCTGTGTTTCAATATAAATAATACAGCAGACTAGCTGTATGATTTGCTCTATACCCAGCCGTTGTTGTTGTTGTTGGCTGTTGCCTTCATTGTCTTCATAAAATCTAAAATCTAAAATCTAAAATCTAAAATCTAAAATCTAAAATCTAAAATCTAAAATCCAAAATCTAAAATCTAAAATCTAAAATCTAAAATCTAAAATCTAAAATCTAAAATCTAAAATCTAAAATCTAAAATCTAAAATCTAAAATCTAAAATCTAAAATCTAAAATCTAAAATCTAAAATCTAAAATCTAAAATCTAAAATCTAAAATCTAAAACCTAAACTCAAAAATCTAAAATCTAAACATGATTTTTATTTAATAATCCATTGTTTTTAACAAAATATATTGAATTATCAGCAGCTTGGCATGAACTCCGAAGTCTGGAAGTATTTAAAAAAAAGAGGAAATTCAACAAGGCTTCTTGCACGAAATGCCCAAAAAAATCAAATAGCATAAGTAAAAATATAGAGAAAATCAGTAAAAGTTATAAAACATGTGTTTAAAAGACTGAAAGAAAAACTCGAAACATAATTCTACCCAGTGAACCAAAACTACCGTTTTCGAATTAATTTATGAACCATTTCGGGTAGAAACGTTCAATTTCGGCACTCATAAATTAACCTTTTTGTATTATTCGTCGGACTAAAACGCCTCTGAAAAATGAGCATTTTTTGTTCGGAAATAAGTTCAGAAAAGAATCACATTTATGATTATGAATATTAAAACAATTATGATTCATTTTTGAACTTATGAACCAAAATGGTTTATTTATGAGGCATTCTTTCTTACCAATTAAAATGATAAAAAAATTATTCTTCTTCGACTCCAAATATGTTTTTAATGAATTTCGAAAAAAGTACAGTTTTTATTTATTGGAAAAGTTTTCACGAATTTAATCTTCTATAGCAAGCACTTCTAAGCAGCAAACTAAAAAATTAAAAAAAAATTCTGCCCAAAAACTTTCGCAAAACTCTCACCTTACGCAAAACCGTCGCTTATGGTTCAGTGGGTAATATTGCATATGTTAGATTTAAATGTCAAAAACAAAAAAAAAAACAAATTGCTTGCTTGTTGTATAAATTTTCAATAAACGTTCGCATTTTTACATTTTTTAAGTTTATTTTTTATAAAATGAAACGTATGAGAATTTTAAGTGATTCCTCTTCATCAGGTAGCTACACCACGCCAGGTAAAGTATAAATAAAGACATTAAAAAGGTTAAGAGAAGCCCCGGCCGAGACTGAAGCTGCTGGACATTTGTCCAGAATCGTCCGTCACGGCAGTGAACTGCAGTGGGGAATTTTCCCCTCACCGAACGGCTTCTTTTACAAAAATTTTAGTGTACAAAAAGAATTTTATAAGCTGCAATGAAGTAATAATTAAAAATTTTTGAAAATAAATGTATGTAAATCTACATATTATTAAAAAATGCATTGATTTCATAAGAAGACTATTGAAAACATAAGATTTCAAATGTAAGAAAATTTAAAAAAATCTCGTTTCGAAAACGATCCAACTCTTCCAAAAATGTCGTTTCGAAACCAATGCGATTATTTTAAAAATTTCGTTTTGATATCGATTCGATTATTATAAAAATCTCGTTTCGAAAACGAAGTGTAAATTTCTTCCGATTACGGATTCCAAAACGAAAGTAGAACGAATTTCGTTGCAATTGACCTAGAATTCTAATTTTTGGTACAAAATTGCATGACCCTAGCTATTATAGTTCATGAAATAATGTACATGTCGTCCTTAAATCGAAAAAGGCGCACTGTGCCATGGTATAACAAGGTAGGCTCATATTGGAGATAAAGTGAGCTAGATATCAAAGTCGGCTAATGATTTTGAGCTTTTTCTAATTGTTGTTGTTGCTATTGTCGTTTGACATCTGTGACACTTACAGCACTTTTCAATTGACCTTGCCTTGTTATTGTATTAGGCTATCTCCTGGTTCAGTTATAAAAGAATTGTTCCAGTCAGATTTGAATTTTGCGTATCATTCCGGTGTTGATATAGTACGTAAAACTAAAGCAGATGTCTATGGGACAATTTCCATCAAAGTCATTTCGTAAAGCTAAGAATCTGATACTCGCTTGACAAGGTAAAACTTGTTGCATTTTTATCGAAATTTTTAAATTAAATTAATTTTAATAATGCTGACATTGACAAATTAAAGTTTGATGTTTATTTATTCATATTTTCTTTTTGGAAAACAATAAATAGTTGTCTAATATGGCTAATAAAGACTTGCACCCACTGATTTTCATATTCATAGAAAATCATAGAAAATAGTCTTTAGAACAAGCATTTCCTAGCTGTTTGTTGACAATTAAACTGTCAAACAAGAAGACAAATTTTAACGTTAGATAACGTTGTCACTGGTAATGACACTTACATTGAAATTAATGTTAGAAACCCACTTAAATTAAACTTAATTTGGACACATTTACAGTGTTGTGCATATCAAAAGCAACCAAAATTGGCATAGCAAACTTCTTCATATTTTTTTATCGTCTCAATTCTTTTCCAAAATTTAAATAGTTATTTTTACTTAAGCATGTATTGCGCTCAATATAGCATCAAAAGAAATGAAGTAAAAAATAACGGTATTTCAGCAATGAGAGCAGTATATGGAAAGAGTGATTTTTGATTATGGATAACAAAAGCAACTTACTTAAGTCAAATAATTTTTGCTCCTTGTTCTTGCTTCGGCAGAACATATACTAAAATTGGAACGATACAGAGAAGATTAGCATGGTCCCTGCGCAAGGATGACACGCAAAATCGTGAAGCGTTCCACATTCCAAAACTAACACCCTCCATATATGTCGAAAATTAAATTGCACTAAACTAAACTTAACATTCAATAATATAACTTTAAATTGTATAGATAACCTTAAAATTCTAGGACTGATACTTGATAAGAAGTATACTTTTAAGTCTCACTGGAGATATGTTCGTGATAGCTTATTTATAAGGTTAAATATAATTAAGTATCTTTCGTCAAAACACGGCCTCGTACATCCAACAACATCAATGTCACCAGAGCACTTATGCTATCAAAAATTGAGTATGGTCTTCCTATTTATGGTCATTGCGCAAAAAGCAATATTGGGCTGTTGTTTGCTCCCTATCACAAGTCAGTTCGTAGAAGCCTCAGAGCATTTTCAACCACACCAACAATAAATATTCTGACAGAAGCCGGCTTACCCTCAATACCGGATAGAACCAACGACGTCACTTACCGCCTTCTTCCTAAACTTTTGAATTAAAAAAATCCCGTTCTTGCAGTGGATGTTAAAAAGGCATTGAGTCTGAAACGAGCTACAAAAAAATGCTCGACAATAACACGTTGTTTAGAATTTGGTATGATGCATTGCCTTCCGCTAAAGCTAAAACCTAGTCCTCATGAAAGGCACCCACCTTGGCTACTAAAAAACTCCTGATTGGTAACCAAGCTTATGGTTTATCCGAAAGATAGTACATCCAACTCAGTTTACCAAACACTATTTCTCAACGAAGCTGCCCAATACAAATCCTCAGGATGGAAGTTTATAATACATCTTTTGCAGTCGTTCATGAGGATGGTGCCCCTATCAGCTATGGACTATTACACAGTTTTTGCTCTGTGTTCACAGCAGAAGCTATTGCTGTACTCCAAGCTTCTACCTTTGCAAAAAACAACAGAGGTAAATTTATAATCTGCACAGAAAGTAAGTCCTGCATCAGCGCAATTCGTGCACCGGTTAATTCTATGGAAACCATAGCCTCCACCAGGGATATCCTTATCCAGGCGCATAATAAAATAAAAATCATGTGGACTCCAAGCCATTCAGCTTGCAGACATGTGGAATTCGTGGAAACGAGCTTGCAGACACGACGGCAAAGAACATCAGCATTACACCAACACTAGTTTTCGACACATTCAGCGCCAAGGACATCAACAACTTTATTGTTAAGCAACGTTCTGTGGCTAACAGCGAGATCTGGAATACCTATATACACCATTATTCTGCTTTAAACCCTGATTATTATAAACCAGTTTACTCAAGCGGTGCAATAACCTTCGCCATAATACCTTTCACACGTCTTCGCCTAGGACACATAAGGCTAACTCACGAGCACCTTCTTAGCGGCACAAGCCCGAATAACTGCCCATATTGTAATCGCCCAGCTTCAATTGACCATATTTTAAACATCTGTCCTCGACTAACAGCACAAAGAAACTTTTACTTTTCGAACTCTCGGCCTTATGACATCTTAAAACAGCCAACATATGAAAATATTATGAAAATGTATAATTTCTTAAAAGATTGTAATTTGCTACATTTTTATATCTTATATCTTAACAATATCTTAACCTATTTTCTATAATTTCACATATTCTCATACGTATATATATATTTATATATATTCATACTTATAAACAATATATCTATACATATATTTTCTTTTTCTTTTAATTCATTAAACTTTAACATTATCTAACTCTTATATTAATATCAGCCAGTCGAAAGCCTTAGATGCTAGAACTGCTTAACTCCGTATTTATATCGTAATTAACTATTGTATAAATCCTTTTAAAATAAAAAAAATTTTTGTTCCGATTAACGGTAAATGTCGGTTATATTCTTAATTTTTTGCTTAGTTATTATTGGTTTAGACTGAAAATAGTCATTTGCAATTAATTCTTTGTGTGAAGAAGACATTTGACATTATCAAAACGTAACTTCGCGTAATAAATACCCAAAGTCTTTTAAACAGCAATAATTGATGAGTATAAAACAGGAGCATCATTAATTTCTTTATTAAAAAGTACAAAATAAACAAATTAATAATTTCACGTCTTATACAAAAGTTTGAGACTAAAAAAACTGTGAAAACCCTTCACTTGGGTGGTCCGAAGCTTAAAACAACACAGAGAGAGGACCGACATGTAATCCGAGCTCTTCAAAAATATCCGTTTTTATCATCCCAGTCTGTTGTTAATCAAATAAATTTAAACGTGGACTCGAGTACTGTTCGCCGACATGCTTTGGAAGCTGTCTTAAGAAGTTGCAGACCAGCGAAGAAGCCATTAAAAAAAAAAAAAAAAACTGTCAGGTCACAGTTTAGAATTAAGGCGGCTCGGCTATGTTCTGGGCTTGTTTTTCTAGATTTGGACAAGATCCAGTTTATGAAATTATCCAAATAATGGACAGATTTATTTATAAAGAGATTTTAGAGACAGTTATGTTGCCCTTTGCTGAGCGAGAAATTCCAACCAGGTGAATATTTCCGCATGACAACGACCCTAAGCACACCACAATTATCGTTAAGACGTGAATTTGCGCAAAATAGATTCAGGTATTGGATTGGCCAGCTCAATCGCCTGATCTTAACCCAATAGAAAATCTATTCGGAATCCTTAAGCGACGAGTCGGTGGGCAAAGGTTTTCTTATAAAGCTGCACTCGTTGAAACACTGACACAGCAGTGAGGAAGCAGATCACAAACTATAATTGACAACCTTATAGCTTCAATGCCACACAGATGTGTTGCGTTTATTAAAAATAAAGGTGATTTTACCAAATATTAACCCTACAACCTGTATTTTCAATCGATTTAAATTTCTTTAGTTTAAGTTGCTTTAATTATGCACAGCATAATTTCTACTGTGGCGTCCGTGGCGTAGTTGGTTAAAGTGCGTGGCCACTATGTCAACGAACCTGGAGACCCAGGTTCGAACCCCAGCAGCGACAGAAAATTATTTGAATTAAAATAATTTGAAAATTATTTGAATTAAAATAATTTTTCTGTAAGGCCGCCACCTCTCTGCAGACAATGGCACACCTCAGAGAGTAATCAAAATGCCATGTAAAGCTTCTTGAGAATAAGAACGTTCCGTTCGTCGCCGTTTGGAGTCGGCGTTAAGCCTGTAGGTCCATTTCTTGGTCAATTGTGTACAAACTTAATAACACGCACAACACAATTGATCATAAGAAGCTAGGTCAAAGTCCTTTCAAGGGCTGAAATGGCCAGTCATTTATTTATTTTATAATTTCTACTTTGTACTTTACTTATTATAACAAAATTTAAAAGCCTGCAGCAATAAAAACTTTTGAATTATTTTTTAACAATTTGTGTTTTAATGATTACAAAAAATATATCAAACCAGAATTTTAGTAAAAACTGAAAAGTTTCTAGGCATAGTTGACAATGGTTTTTTTTGGTTGCGTTTGATATGCACAACACTGTATATGAATTTTAAATATTTTATTGTTTTCGACAAAATAATAAAAGAAAAAATCAATATCAAAAATCGTGGTCAAGGTTATTGCACCAATAAATGGCCAGGCAGCACGAGTCATTTTAGATTAAAACAAACCAAAAATTTAAATTAATTTAAGCCCACCAAAACCTTATTCAGCTATATATCCATACACTACAAAATATGATAGATACATCAACCAAGCGACACCTACGAATAGCTGCATAACGTCCAGCTGAACCAGTGACCGACCAAGTGTCAAAAACTCATTTAACTTCAATACAACTAACTCTCCTTTTTATGCATTGTAAGTTTTCATCTTGACTGCCAGTTATACCCAAATCGCAAAGGCGCGTTAGGTCGGTCGCGCTTTGACAGCTAAAGTAGAAACAACGAGTTGTTATGAAGCAATCCATAATTCGACCTCAAGCTTTGATCGTACTTTGTATCGTAAATATCGTCGAATCTCGTAAGAAGGGGTAAAGTACGATCAAAGCGCGAGCTGCTGAAAAAAGTCGAGAACTGTTCAACTTGGTCGCGCGTTTGACATTTGCCGATAGCACAGGGTTGTATTTTTATTGAGTTAGCTAAATATATGAGCATTGTTGAGTTGCAGTTGTAAAGACATGTTTGCATGGGATTTGTTGTTTCATGAAAATATTTTGTATTGAATGTAATTTAATTTTGACTTTTTTACAAGATAAATCATTCATAACATCAGTGGCTGCTTATGTTACGGTTGTTGCTTTGTTTGAAGCGAATATTTTTCAGTACCTGCTCGTGTTGTTGTTGATGCTGTTGTTGTTGTTTATATGTATGCAAATATGTACGTATATAAATAGATATCAGTTGCTTTAGATTTTTCGTTTGTTATTGTTTTTGTTATTCTTCAGCAAAGTAATACAACATATAATACAGATGTTTATTATATAAATAATATTATAACTACTACGCTGGTTAGATATGCAGAAACATTTATTTATTCAACATATTAAATTGTAATTATTTTATTAATTATATAAATATTTTATTTATTCCATGTTAAAAATATTGTGTGCTAAGATTTCTATTAAATTTAATTTACGTATAAGTTCTTGAAAAACATTTTCAACAACAAATGGTCTTCATTTAGGATATTATCTATGGTGGAATCAATTATTACCTATTATTTTTTTTACTTCATCATGTTACCTTTTACTTTCTTTCATATAAATGTTCAAATGAATGTTTTAATAAATCTAATATTATTTATTATAATTTAAACAACCGTGCACAATTTATTTATAATAAAAAAAAAATATATAAAAACAAAAGGCTTGTTTGAGCTTTTTCTTTATACTAGCGTTTCATGGGATTTTTAATTTTTTAGTAAATTTTATGAAATTTGTTTTTTTAAATTTTGTGAATTTCGTTGGCAACACCGGTAGTCGATGATCAGATAATCAGCTGTTGCATATTTAGTGCAGTAATAAGTGCAACATCATAAAAAAAGTTTTCAAGGAAAATGTCTCAATTTGAAGAAGTTTCATACATAACAAATCTTAAATATTAATAAAAAAATTCATTTGTTAATAATGTTTTAGTGTATTTATTCACCCTAAAAAAATTGTTCCATTATCTCTAACCGTTTTCTTGTTAAAAAATATTAAATTTTCACTCGAATAAAGAGCGCGCCAAGTAGCAACATGCCTTAAACAATCAGAAACAGTTAACAAAATAATTATATCAATAATTAATGAAATGTCCTAAAGTTGATGAGATGTCATAAGCTGAATCGAAGCCTTAAAAAAATAAACACAATTCATTCATTACCATCACCTTCACTGAATACAATTTACATTTACATTTATTTTTCTCCATTATTCCATTCTTCAAAAACAACTTCATAAATTAATTTTAAATTGTGTGCTGCTCAATACAATTTCTGAATTTTTAGAATTGATAAATAAATCTTTGAATTCGACAAAAAACAAAACAACAATAAATTTAACAATTTCGCAACAAAAATTTTAGATCTTTGAAAAATAAAACTAAAACTCAAAATCAAAAGAAAATTTTCACAGGGCGATTCTTGAAAGAAATAAAAAAAAAAAAAACAAAAATGGAAAAATCTTTATATTATTATATTATTATTATAATAATTATTATATGTGCTTATAATATAGCATATAATTTATTTATTAATAGCGACGGCTATTAAATAGCTAAAATGAATAAACAAATACAGCCAACATGTACTTTCACCAAATACATTGTGATTTGGGGATTTCAGACTCTGTGGGATTTTTTTTGGTTTGACTGCATACAGTGGCATCATCTAAGTGACAAACGCACGACATGCTAACGCGACATTATGATTTCAAAATTATAAGGTCGGGCGTTTTGACAGTTCATCCCGTAAAGTTGACCAAAGTACGATCAAAGTACGGTCAAAGCGCGACCGACCTAACGCGCCTTTGCGATTTAGCCTTTATACCCAAATCGCAAAGGCGCGTTAGGTCGGTCGCGCTTTGACAGCTAAAGTAGAAACAACGAGTTGCTATGAAGCAATCCATAATTCGACCTCAAGCTTTGATCGTACTTTGTATCGTAAATATCGTCGAATCTCGTAAGAAGGGGTAAAGTACGATCAAAGCGCGAGCTGCTGAAAAAAGTTGAGAAGTGTTCAACTTGGTCGCGCGTTTGACATTTGCCGATAGCGCAGGGTTGTATTTTCATTGAGTTAGCTAAATATATGAGCATTGTTGAGTTGCAGTAGTAAAGACATGTTTGCATGGGATTTGTTGTTTGATGAAAATATTTTGTATTGAATGTAATTTAATTTTGACTTTTTTACAAGATAAATCATTCATAACATCAGTGGCTGCTTATGTTACGGTTGTTGCTTTGTTTGAAGCAAATATTTTTCAGTACCTGCTCGTGTTGTTGTTGATGCTGTTGTTGTTGTTTATATGTATGTGAATTTGTATGTATGTATATAAATAGATATCAGTTGCTTTAGTTTTTTTCGTTTGTTATTGTTTTTGTTAAACTTCAGCAATGTAATACAACATATAACACAGATGTTTATTTATTATATAAATAATATAACTTCTACGCTGGTTAGATATGCAGAAACATTTATTTATTAAACATAATAAATTGTAATTATTTTCTTTATTATATAAATAATAAAGCATATAACTTATTTATATAATTTATTTATTAATAGCGACGGCTATTAAAATATGGATAGCTAAAATGAATAAAGAAATACAGCCATCATGTACTTCTACCACATACATTGTGATTTCAGACTTTGTGGGATTTGTTTGGTTTAACTGCGTACAGTGGCATCATCTAAGTGACAAACGCACGACATGCTAACGCGACATTATGATTTCAAAATTATAAGGTTGGGCGTTTTGACAGTTCATCCCGTAAAGTTGACCAAAGTACGATCAAAGTACGGTCAAAGCGCGACCGACCTAAAGCGCCTTTGCGACTTAGCCTTTATGTTTGATTCGCTCTTATTGTTTTTTTTTTATTTATTTTTTTTTTTGGAGTTTGTTGATTTTTCTCTCCGCACGCATTTTTTTAGCTGCGGCTCAGCTTCCCAGCAGCTCGAAATGAAGCTCGAAATTCGAAGATCGTAGTTTTGATAATTTTTTCGAGACACATTTAACACATTTTTTAAGCGAACGAAACGGAAACGAGTTCGAGAATCCGAGATGGTCAAAGTTTATAAATGCAGATACATTCCAATGCGGCAGACATTCAGTTAAAGTTCGTCGTGTTGATTAAAAGTTCGGAGAAGTAAAAATTTTGTAAACTTTTACAAACGATAACGAAAAAATTCATTGAAAAAAAAGCCGAATTGAAAAAAAAAACAACTTGTAAAACATTATGTAAACAGCGAAGCTAACAACAACAATAACAAAATTGATTGTTGAATCAATAAAAAAAGTTACATTAATTATTTTCATAAACAGAGAGAAAGAGAGGAAACAAAAAGTGAATTGTTACGTTATTTAAGATCCTGCTACCTAAAGAACTTTGTTGCTTTATAGTTAAAAAGATTTTTTAAAATTTACAAAAGTACATCATTACAAATAAGTGTTTAAAAAAAAGTATAGAAAAGTGTTTCCCTTAAATTAAATTTTAACGGCATGCACTCGAAATTGGAGCAAAGTGAAATAACCGCATGAACTTGGAATTTTTATTTATTTTTAAGCGTAAGTTTAATTTGACAGTTCTTGATAAAACTATGACATAAAAGGTTAAACAAGCTGTAATGTGAGTAACATTTTATGACATTAAATTCAATTAACTATGTAAAAATGACACATAATGGTGCTTCGGTACATTAAAAAAAATGTATAAACAAATCGCACTCAATTTAAATAAGCGAGAGTATGTAGCAATAAATTTTATCGGTTTGGAATAAACCTATGCTATTCTTGTCATATAAAAATTGTGTGAATTGGGTTTACTGGGTAAACAAACTTATAACTGCATTCAGAAATGACATTGATATGACATTTTTATTTAAAAAAAAGGAGTTGGCTTTACACCGGTAGGTTTTAAAGTGACCGCGTATTCTTTGTATCCAAAATTGTCCATATTCTTATCCTTTCTCTTATATTTGTCCTAATAATTGTCTTTATCATTGCCTAAATTATTTTTTCAACCCATTTCCAAAGTCTTGACCCATTCCTTGCTCGATTTCTTTTCCTTATCCTTGTCCTACTCGACTATTTTTCTAATATTTGTATTAAATCTTGTCTTTAGAATGGTCAAATCCTTGCTCTATTCCTTATCAGAATCTTTCTCCTTATCCTTTTTTCAATCTTGCCCTAAATATGACTCAAAATGTGACAAAGCCCTTGTGCTGCTAATCCTTCTTCAAATCATTTTCCTAATCCTTGTTTGAGTCCTTATCCTTGTCCAATTCCATGCTCTAATATATGTCTAAATCTTTGCAGTTCTCCTTATGTTATTCTTGGTTCTAATCTTTGTCCAAATTCTTGTCTCATCCTTTTTATATCCAAATTCTTGTCCTAATGCTTGTCCGAATTTTTATTTTATTTTTATTTATATTTTATATTTTTGTTTTTGCTTTTGTCTGGTACATTTACATTTACCTTAGCGTCGTGCAATATATCATCCATGCGACGATAGTGCATTTGGGTTACTTTGAGGGGTTCTCTGAAGGGCCTCTTGATGCCATTTATTTTTGGTTTTCTTTTTAACATGTGGCCGAAAACCTCAGTTTTACTGTCGTTCCATACAATTTATCGCATCGCCTATAGTCACGGAGTTATAATTCTATGTAAAGCTTTTTTTTGTGATTCCATTTTTACTAAATTAAGCAGTTCCCACCGTGGTGTTGTATCTTCAAATTTTTTTTTTGTTTTATTTTCGCTATTAGGTCAAAAACCAAACCTTGCTGTTGTTCAATAAAATTGTTCGTTTTACCAACCTTGCGACGTTATAATTTATTTTTTTTTGTTGCAAGGCCAAGCATAAATCCTTAATTTTTTACCCCTACGTTTAAAACGTAAAAGGGTTACATTAATTTGGTACTCCGCTTGTAACGTCCATAAGGAGGCGTGGTAGGTTTAGAAAAGCATACATTCTTGATCATCAGCTCATCCGAGTCGATTTAGCCATGTCCGTCTGCCTATCTGTGAACATGATTACAGCCGTCATTTTCAAGCTATCATTACGAAATTCGATTAAGCTCGTATCTCAAAAATAAAGATCAAGTTCGAAAATGAGCCAAATCGGATGAAAACCACGTCTACCTGCCATATAAAGTGATTTTATCAAAAAGGTAAACTCTTTTAAAATTCCACAAAAATTAATACATGGACTTAAAATTTGTATTTGAGCTTTACAAAGTGACTTTGTAAAAAACGTAAAATCTCTTTTAATATAAAAAAACAAATAAAACAGAACAAAAGCGAACAATTCAAAAAATGCATTTTCAATTTTTTTTGCAAACCTGCACGGTTTCCACGGAAACCTCAAAAATGTTTTATTCATAAAAGAGAATATTTTGCAAAACAATAATGAAAAAAAATTCGGTCTTTACATTTAGTCCCGAAATATACATCTACGGGATCTACGTATATGGCTAAAATGGCTAATGGCTAAAACGTAATAAGTGACAAATACGCAGTTTTATTTCATCCCACCGACCAAATTTCACATAGATACATGTTCCCTTCAATATTAAATGATATTATTTGTTGTAATTTTTTTATTTTTTTTTTATGAAGTGGGTGTTTGTTAAATTTTTTGTCCAAATATGTACTTTAAGAGTTAATAACTCAACTGTTGTTGATGGATTATTTCAGAATTTTTTGAAATACATCTTTAGACATAAGTAACGCGAACATAACAATGTGTAATAGTTCTTTTTTTTTTTGCAGTTTTGTTTGCAGTGTTAATTTTTTTAATTTTTTTTACAAACCTTTTAAGTTGCCGGTATGATCTTTGGTTCGTTCTTAAGTAGTTACATCAACAAAATTTTGGTAAACAATTAATTATTCTTTTCTGCTTGGGATATTTTGGATTTTTTTTCTCAAATAGAACAGATTAATAATAACTAAAAATAATACACTGCAAAATATATTTAGGTTAGATTGGATTTAGGCCTAACATAGGTTTTTGTCAGGTTTTTGGTGTGCTTAAATAATTAGCATAATTTTTGTCTGGAGTTGTTGGGTTGTACTGAATGCTGTCAATATATTTGGCATATATGTTAATATCTTAAGGGGGAGATAGGTTTAGGACTACGTTTTTTTTCACTAATTTTCATGATTTTTTTTATTACAAATAAGCGATACCCGGCGCGCATTGCTTTTGTGAAATTGTGAAATTGAAGTGCTTTTTAATTTTTCTTAATGCTAATGGATGTACAATATTTATTACAACGGAGTCACGCCCCGTTTTTTTATTGTTATGGGAACTTAGTTCCAAATCTATTCGACATCAAAAATTTGAATCGTATGTTCGGTGCCACCTCCATGTAAAATTCTTGCTCAATTTTTTCAGTTGAAGGAAATGAATAAATTATAGGATATGATAGGATAGTGATAGGATAGGACTAATTGTGATAGGATATGATTTCTCGTTTGTCAACACAAAACTCGAAATGAAACAAGTTCGAAAATGAGCTCAATTGACTGAAAACCAAGCACAACTCCTATACAAATCTCTGAAAATTCCTCAAAACTGTATCTAGTGACTTGAAATTAACGTTTATTTTAAATATCCACTCTGAGTTTGAAATATGGCAATTTCAAATTAAAACTTCGACCGACGTAATAAGAATTCAAAGTGAAGTCATCAGAATATTAAGACCTTCATAAATAACACAATATTTACGCTATTGACTTCCATATTTTACGTATAAGCTTTGACATTTAAATGTACTGTGAATTTGAAATTTTTTTATAAAAACCAAACCTTTCCCTATGTAAAGTGATGTCATCAAAATAATAAAACCTTCTTAACTTTAACAAAGTTGTGGGAGTATCTTAATTTTAAAATAATTCCTTATTAGTTATTTCTAAGTCTTTACGTGTAGGATGTGTTCTTTATTTGTCTTCTTGAACATCTAATAAAAAAACTATCTGAAGTATCGTTGAAAATCTCTGAAGCAAGTTTTCAAGTTGTCTGAAGTATTTTAGATTTTAAAATTCAATTGAACAGTTAACTAATTCTTTACTAAATAAGGGATTTTTATACTACAATGTATGGTTCTCACCACAGTGATTATCTTTAACAACCTTTAAGAAGAAGCAAAACTTTTTACAATTTTTTTATTTATTTTTTTTTTATTTTTTGTATTCATCAATAAATGTGGTTTTTCTATACAAAAACAAATGACTATTCCGAGCACAAATATAATCATCTAAAAGAAATTTAAAGTGCCCTGATATATAAGTAGAATGAGTTATTAGTGAATAATTTTATTTTTATATCATATGGTACATATTTATTGATTATTTCTTGATGATTTGAGGTATTTTGGTTTTTGGTTTGATTCTGTTCGAAATTTAAAGCTTCTTGAGAACATGCAAAGTAGTAGGGCGGCCTCGGTAGTCGAGTTGGTAGCGTACTCGACTGCCACCTCAGAGGTTCCGGGTTTGATTCCCGACCAGGCCATGGTCCTTCGCTTTAAACCTTTCTAAATTTTCTATCCTCATTTTTTTTTTAATCAACTGAAATTAAAAATTCATTAATATTTACGATATGAAGTTGTAGTTGAAGGTTGTAGAAGTTTGTGGATGAGATTGCCTTATAACTTGAATTGACTGAAGTAAAGGCATAACACTTGTCTCTCATTCATATTCACATGTATCTTTGGCTTTCTACCATGCTTAGAATATCCTACACATGTTTCACTTGATTGCTCTTTCCTTCCCACTAATCCATCACCCCATTTCGAACCAAGGCAGTCTTGACTGAATAGGTATTCACCCTGAAATCCTTGGTTAAAAGCTAAAAAAAAATTTTTCAAAAGACTTGTTTTCATATCTATCAGAGTCAAACAAAGAAATCGAAATCAAATAAATGAATTTTTCCAAATATGTTGACATCCCTTAAGTCACAAAATGTTAAATTTAAAAATTTTAAGCAAGGTCCATGGCTCAAATTCTCCAACTGACAGAAAATTTTTACAACTAAAATGCATTTTTCTACTTTGCCGTCACCTCTCTGTAGACAATGACAGACAACAGCAGACCTCAGGGGCTCAATAATGCCATGTAAATCTTCTTGAGAATCTTAGCCCTTCGAAGTCGGCATAGAAATAGTAGGTTCAGTTCTCGATCAAACATTTAATAATGAACAAACATTTAATAACACGCACAAAACAATGTGCCTCCTGAGTTTCTCAATCAAAATTCTTTCAAGGGCTAAAATGGCCGATTCGTTTTGTGTTTTTTAATCGTTCTTCCAGAAATATTCTTTTAAATTTTCGTTTTTGAAAATCTCGTTTAAAATCAACAA
The DNA here is from genome assembly GCA_943735915.1 of Pherbina coryleti. Lineage (NCBI taxonomy): Eukaryota > Metazoa > Arthropoda > Insecta > Diptera > Sciomyzidae > Pherbina > Pherbina coryleti. The sequence goes on from OX030950.1 coordinate 6,345,312, forward strand.
ACACAGCATTCGCTATGAAATCAACGAAAATCAAGCTTGCGCCAAGCAATTGACGTTTTAACGATATCTTTCGTTGCTGTCACAATATCCGTTGACCAAAACCAGCTTAATTATTTATCTTGGCCTTTTCACCGAAGCGAAATAATTCATATATATTTCAATAAAGATGCAGCTACACATGCTGCAGATACAACTTTGGAGTTGAATATAAACTGTGATTAATTCGCATTACGCGACAGTTACAATGACCGCCTCTGCTCGGCCTTTTAAATAACCGTTTTACTTTTCGGATATTTTGTTGATGACTCTTGCAAGCAATGCAGTCTGTTTATCGAAAAATGTTCAAAACAAACTGCAAGATATTTAACGATTTCGAAGATAGTTAAAGTAAAAGAAGATGAGAGTGAAAACTCAAAAAAAAAAAAAATAAATAAATAAAAATTATATAATTTACTAGCAAATCAGCATAAAATGAGCACATTGTTGTTTATGTTGTTGTTGTTGTTGCCAAGTGATAATATTGCTGTTATCGTTAAATCACGCTGCTCAAATTTGACTGCAAACAACTAGTTAGCACACACAGCTAGTTAATGTCTAAGTATATGTTAGCCAGTTTTTTGTTTTGTTTATTTTGCTGACTGTGATCATTGATCTTGCTGTTGTATTGCGAATTAGGTTAAGAAAAAAAAAAAAAACAAAAAAAAAACATAAATCAATGAATTGATTGTATTTTATTTCTTTTTTTTTCATTGTGAAATTTTGTTAATGAAAATATTTATGGTTGCTCAACGAGATATGGTGTGAAGTTGTGTAACACGAAAAAAGAAGTTTTAACTTAGTACGTTTGTTTAAATTTTTATGGTCCAAGATCAATCTGGTCCGTTAGGAAAAAAAACCTGTTGGTATAAGTGGATTAATCTTGAGGTAGGGTAGTGCGGTTCCATAAAAAGTAGCTTACAAATTCAGTCATCTTAAATCAATCATATTTTTTTTTTTGTTTTCTTCGATAAAGGCTTTAATGAAAAAAAACTTTTTTATTGATAATGTTGATTAATTAAAAATTCGAAGTTAATGGAATAGTATATGATTAAAACATATATTAAAAAAGTCAGAAATTTATGGTAAGTTTATTTAGTAATGGTCTAAACGCCACATCTGAGATGAAAAGACATAAAAGCAACGAGTTGCTCAACTTACATTTAGCGGGAAAAATTTGCAGAAAAGTTTGGCATCTGCCAAGCCAATCAGGTTTCACATGATTTTAAACTATTGTCAGCGGTCGAGAGAGGGTTAGATAAATAATTATTTCTCTTACGAAGAACTCATCAATAGGTCTACTTGTATTTATCTAAAATATTAGTTCGTATTTATCAGGTAAGCCCTGAGACGAATCTTTTCTTTTCATTTTCATTTTCATTCGGGGCTGTCATAGAATCCAATAGCTGTCGGAATTCGTTTTAAAAACGACAAAAAATTTACTTTTGTGTCAAGAATTCCGACATTATTGGTTTTATGTTCGAATCGGAATCAAACCAAACATCTAACCGTTGACAGATTTAATTTGCGCGAGTTTTTTTTCTCTTGCTAGTTGATATTTCGTTGAAATGCATGGTATAATAATATAAGGTAGTATTGACAGTTGCTTGGGCATCGACCATCTGTCAAAAAAAATGTCTAGAAAGAGAGCGTTCAATTATTTCTTATGTTTTCGCCATTGTTTATGTTTCAGCGCTTGCAAATAACCAAACATTTTCTTACAAAATATTGCCTATTTTATTTAATCAATAGTGAATTATTATTACTACAACGAAGATAACTTGTGAACTTTGTGTTATTAAGTGCAAACATAAGAAAAAATGTTGAAAACGTTCAAATGTAGCAACCTCAGCAGCTGCAGATGCATATGGACGAAATTAAAGAAGTTTCCAATTATTATTAAAACACCACGGCTGGAAAACGTTAAACACATATCACACATAATTTTTTCACAACTTTCATTATTATAATTGTGTATTTAACGCACATATTTTGCGGAATTTATTTATTTTTACATTCGTTTAATTCTTGTTGCACGAACAACTGTTTTTGACAAATGGTCGTTGCCTTGTTGCTGAGAAAATCTTTACTTGTCAATGCTACCTGTATAATTGTATCATGGTTGAAATGTAAGTAAATTCTTGTTCTTTTATAAAAATAAATAAACAAATCTTAAAAAAAAAATAATATATTTGTAGCTATATTTATACACTAAGGGAAAAAAATATTAAATTTATCCAAAAACTTTTTTAATTTATCCAAAAAGCGAGTCATTTTTGCACCAATAACGCATTTATTTAAATCGACCACGTAAATATTTAAAATTTATTTAAATACTTTTTTAATTAAATAAAATATTAAAATATTTAAACAGAATTAATAAAAAATATATTAAAATTATGCAAGAATATATTTAAATATCTTTCAAATATTTACTATTCGAAAATAAAACTATCGCATTCAAGGAAAATTTTTATAAAAATATTGAAATTGTAAAACAATTTATTTGAATATTTCCCACGAGCTGCGTCCATATCAAACGCCGTTTAGTGGTATATTTTATTTTCTTTTTGTGAAAATATTATTTTTGAGTGCGATGCATGATGAAATCATGTAGAGTGGAGTGACATTATTCAGAAAATACCGAGTTGTCACTCCACCTTACATGAATTCATCATGCTTCGCACTCACCACCGCACTCACAAATCATATTTGCCAAATATTCACGATATATTACCCTTAAAATATTAACTAAATGAGAACTATAAGACCTTCAACTGCTGGTACGAAGAAACTCAACGCACAGGAACAGAGTGCGATGCTGCTGCTGCTGCTTGGCGGCTGCTTGGCAGCTGTATGGAGTATGTGTGTCAGTGTGTGGCATAAATAAAATTTAAATACGGGAAAAAAACGAGTTGTAAGGAAAATATTTGATTTGTTCACGTAAATATTTAAATGGAATATATTCTCAGGCGTGGATAATGTTAATATGCGTTATTTCCCTTAGTGTAGATCTAGATAACTGCACAGTAAAAGAAAAATATGCTTACGCCGACGCAGGCAGCTCAAGTGGATTGCTGCAATCTATCAAAACTCTTCTTTTCACCTTTTCTGAGCTCCTTTCTTCAATTAATAAAGAGGCTACAACAGCTGAAGTCATTTTATGCTTATCTATTGCTTCTTATATAACATAAAGAGAAAAAACACTTAAATTTAATTAAATTGTGAACTAATGAAATTAATAAAATTTCCACATACACAGACAAAATGTGAGAAACAGCTGATTCGAACATCGGTTTTGTTTATGTTCGAAAAGATCTAAGCCAAGACGATTTTGTGACACCAAATGAAATCAGAATTGGTTTGCAATTCCGACAAAAAGCAAAACCGTCTTGGTTTCTATGACAGCCCCGATTGTCTTTAAAATTATTTATTCATCATGTTAATTAATACTTTGAGCTAGGCATCATTTTCGCGGCCTTGATAGTCGAGTTAGTAGCGTGCTCGACTGCCACCTCAGAGGTCCCGGGTTCGATTCCCGGCCAGGCCATGGTCCTTCGCCTTAAAACCTTTCTAAATTTTCTATCCTCATTTCTAATCAACTGAAATTCAAAATTCATCAATATTTACGACTTGAAGTTGTAGTTGATGGTTGTAGGAGTTTGTGGATGAGTTTGTCTTATAACTTGAATTGACTGAGGTAAAGGCATAACACTTGCCTCTCATTAAAATTCCCATGTTTCTTTGGCTTTCCACCACGCTTAGAACATTCTACACATGTTCCACTTGATTGCCCTTTCCTTCCCACTAATCTATCACCCCATTTCGAACCAAGGCAGACTTGACTGAATAGGTATTCCACCTGAAATCTTTGGTTCAAAGCTAAAAAAAAAAAATTTAAACAAAAATCCCCAAAAATTTTTGTTATTCAACTGAATTTATAAATCTTGAATATTTAGACCTCAACCAAGTAATGCGTAAGCAAGCAAAAGTACCAGAGCGAAATTTACGAAAAGTATGCTTAAGTACAAATAAAACACTTTTTCATGCTCAACAAAAACAAAACAAAAACTAAGCTAAATGGGCGCGTATCACCCATACTGCAGATTCACAAAAAAAAAAAAAAAAAAAAAATGGCTGATAAGAGAAAAATTTTCGATGGGCATGTTTTGAGACACGTCATCAGTGACACCGGTGCAAGGAGACTTGCAATGTATTTCAGCTAACTCTTAATAATATGAAGCCAAGAAAAGAATATAAGCCACAAATTTCACTTTATGATCAAGAAACTTAGAAAACAACGTTTTTTAAAAGTCGTAAGCACCAATTAACGCGTGGTTTTTACACGAAGCCAAGATCTGAATGCGTTTGTTCAAAATAGAATAGATATGAATTTTACTTTCGACTTGTGTCAACTTGACACAAAATAGGTTTGAAGGTTAAATAGATTTTATCATTTATTCCTCACGTTTTTAGGAATTCTACTCAAAGTGGCAACACCACCTACACCTTAAAAAAAAAAACTAAATTCAAGAGAAACCTTCAAAGTGCAATTTAATATCAGTAACTAAAGCATCAAATGTCAAAAGTCAGCCTATGAGTTGCGACTTTTTCTACTTTTGCTTCATGATTAATTTTAGGTCGTTTGGTTGACTTCTTCATTTTTATTTTATTTTTCATGTTTTAAGTTAACATGAATTCGTTAATGAAATTACAACACTTTTCATATGATAAACAAAACCAAGCATGAGTAGACAAATCTCTGTATCTCATTATCTGCGTATCTTAGTAACAGCATTAGCATCAGTATCTAACAAATGCACATTTCAAGCTAATTTCTTCAAACAAACAAAATTGACTGTGTCACATTAGGACCAGATGAAGTACCAAATCGTGCATTTCATGGAGGTTACCCATTTAAGTTAAGGCTATATAAAAATACCCAACAACAACAACAATAGCCACACATTATGTTAATTTACATAAAAATTAAAAAAAAAAACTTTTTACAACAATAGAAAAAAAAAATTGCCCTTGAAATCTGAAATGACTCGTGCACCTTAGTGTCAGAGTTTAAAGACAAATATATGTTTAGAAAAAAATTATAAAAAAAATAAACTAGGTGCTGAAGTGATAGTTTTGGCAGCAAGTGTAAAACAATGATTACCTACGAGTTGAACACGATAAACAGAAATTCGCACAATTATTTCACCTTGTCGAAAAAGTGCTAAAACCGGATAGCATGTGATGCGAAACAAAAATCGATTCGAAATTCGGGCATTGGACCAATGAACCCAAGTTACGCTGTGGTTGCTGGTGAAGCATTGAACAAGCTAAAAAAACTATAACAAAAAAAAAAAATAAAGGTGATGCTAGTCGAACACAACATTTTGTTGTTAACAATATGTTGCATAATCAGGTGAAGCTGAAGCAGTTGGTGCGTTTTTGTTGTTGTTTTAAATCAAAACCCACAATTTTACCAGAAAGAAAAAAAAAACAACAAGAAAATCAAATAAAGTCTTTTCGAATGACTTGGACCTTTATTAACCTTGGTATATGAATCACATGTATCCGCGTATGCGCTCTTGCAACGCATGTGAGCGGGTATGTGTGTTAGTGTGCATGTGTATTAGTATCAGTTTTTATGGCAAAACAGCTTAAGCTTTAAATTTGAAGATTCAAGGCATCAAAAATAATATAAAAGAAACCACCTGCTATTGCTCAATAATTTTTTAAGTATTTAATCAAATTCGACACAGTTTCAGAAAAATCACAGTTTATTCAATGAGTTTTTGCTATAAATTTATGTTATGATAAAGGATCTTGCAAGAAAATATTGAAGAGATTAAAAAAAAAATTAAAAAAAAACTTTAAAATTATTTTTTATTGCAATGGACGTTTTTTCAGAGAGTACACTAAGGGAAATAACGCATATTAGCATTATCCACGCCTGAGTATAAATTTTATTCAAATATTTACGTGGATAAATCAAATGTTTTCCTTACAACTCGTTTTTTTCCCGTATTTGAATTTTATTTATACGCAAGCAGCAACAGCATCGCACACGTACACACATACTCCGACAAGCAGCAACATCATCGCACTCTGTTGCTGCAGTTTATTTCTTGCATTTGCAGGTCTTATAGTTCTCATTTCGTTTTTGTTGCAAGGGTAATATAACAGGAATATTTGGCCGTATGTATGAACGATTGCGTACTGAGATAATGCAATTATGTAGGGTGGAGTGACCACTCGGCATTTTCCCACGAATGTGTCGCACCGATTGTCATTTGCCTGCATATTTTGCTTTATTATTGTTTCATAATTTTTCGTTCTATAGTTTTATACTACTTTTGACATTTGGTGCCATAAACACCGACTGTGAAAAATAGTATAATATTAAGAAACGAAAAAAGAAAATCAAGTAACCATGCTAATGGCATTAATAGACGCAGCTCGTGAGAAATATTTGAATATATTGGTTTTTAATTTCAATATTTTTATATAAATTTCCTTAAGAAGTGATAGCTTTATTTTCAAATAGTAAATTTTTGAAAGATATTTAAAAAAATTCGTGTATAATTTTAATATATTTTTTGTTATTTCTGTTTAAATATTTTATTTAATTAAAAAAGTTTTTAAATGAATTTTAAATATTTACGTGGTCGATTTATGCAAATGGTGCAAAAATGACTCGCTTTTTGAATAAATGAAAAAATTTTTTGGATAAATTTAATATTTTTTTCTTAGCGTAGCAAAAAAATTTAAACAAAAAATTAAAAAAATTTAAGAGTAACTCACGGACTGAACACTATATTCATTTGTTCATGCCAAAGAACATCGAAATCGGTTTAGGATTCGTTAAGGTCCTTCGAAAAAAAGACACTTTTTAAATTTTTTCCAAGCCTTTTTTTGTTTTAGACCAATTTTGTTTACATTATTAAAGTATAACTATTCAAGATATTGGTCCAAAAATATTCGTCGATAAGGTAGAAAAGTGCAATGCCGCGAAAGACCTTAAATTTGTGGTGAGCAAGATCTGGAGACTAGTTCATCTGAAAAAATTTTTTTCAGTTTAGTAAAGCTTTCTCGGAGTAATCGTTGATTTTTGAAAATAAAAATTTTTGATCAATACTATGATCCTAAAAGGGCTATTCATATTTTTTCCCAAAAGGAAAGGTACACGCCTTCTCAGGCAAAACTTGGCTCAAAATATATACGAGTAAGGCAAGTTATATTCGTTCTATAGGTCTTAACAAATTTGTTTGTCAAAAATAAGAGCTGCCCGCCTTCTCAGGCATAAGTGGGCTAAAATATCAAAGGAAATTTGATGTTTTTCTGTAAGTCTTCAGTCGGAGGTTTGTATAAAATTATTTGTTGTTTGTTTATTTAGGAATTATTTAAGGGGAGGTTCTAGTAGAAACGTAACGTATTTACAGGACTATTTTTTTGAGGGAATGTAAATCTTTTTTGAAAAAACCTTTTGTGGCATTTATTAATGTTTATTTCAAGAACATTATACAATTTTTTCGATGAAAAATAATTCAAAATGGCGGCTGAAGGTTCGCTGATCAAAGCCGTGAGTGGCGATAGCCGATGTGAGCTGTACACTCTACAGCCCTGCCAAGTGATCTCAAAAGAAAAAACCAAAAAATTGTTAACCTAGATGAAATTTAGGGGTTAAAAATTGTATATTTCCGAAAAAGAAGGTGTTTCGAGAAAAACGCATTTATACCTGTTTTTCGGCCGACACACTCTCGTCTAATACGCTACGACTGGTAAAATAAATTAGATAGGGATATATCCTTTTGACTACATATTTTCAAGATCCTAAGGATGAAAATAAAGCAAAAAACAAAAACAGCAATTTTCCGTCGATTTCTACTAGAACTACCCCTTAAAGTGAGATAACATTCATTGAAGTGAACCCTAAAAATTCTATTTAATATGATAAATTATATCAAAACTAAGATAATAACAATTAATAACAATAAAAACAATAATACCAATTAATACCAATTAAAAACAATAATTATAAACTGACTGTGACACACATAATCTTCTGTACGTTTTGTATTTAGAACCATTTCGTTTTGACTTTTTAAAACTCAAAAAAAAAAAAACAGAATGGTATGGTATGGTATGGTATGGTATGGTATGGTATTATGTAGAATTATAATTATGGCATAATAGTTATGATATGATGGGTGTGGTAAGATGAGTATCGTTTGATGGGTATGGCATGCCAGGCTTGGTATGATGGATATGGAACGAATATGTCATGATGGGTATGGTATAATGGGTATGGTAAGATGAGCGTGGTATGCTGAGTTTGGCTTGACGCAAATTTGAGTCCTGATTCGAATCCCAGCTGAAATTTTTTCAATTGAAATTTCTTACAAACTAGGAGGTTTCTCACCTACCCGATTTTCCAACTTTTAGAGATACAGGAGTGGCCTTTCTCACTTTCAGAGCTTTTTAAACAATACAGCCAATATGTATTTATTGTATGTATTGGAATTCGACATAATCGTTTATAAAAATAAAACAAAATATTGTACACTAATATTTACTAAAGAGCTGCACAAATTATTCTATTCATAATATTTGAATAGTGTATTCTATGAAGGGACAGTTTATTTTAGTGTAGCCAAGACATCGAGCAAATATGTTTTGTATGAAGCGAAGCCAAATTAAACACGAATGTCATGTGTTGAGAGCTCTTCTTAAGTATGTTTGTGTTTTGAAAATTTTGATATGAAATATAGTATCAATCATAGAGCAACCACTGAATTAAAAGTAATGGGAAATCATAGCGAGCACACCCTTCAGTTATAGAGGGTCTACAAGTGAAAATCACTTTCGGTTTTAGGGATTTCTGTTTCTCACTTAAAGAAGTATTAGAGGGTTGAAATGACGGGACATGGCAATTACTTCCACTTATAGAGTTTTCTCTATCCCGTTCTCACACACTCAGGTTCGACTGCATATGACAGTATATCTCAGTAATGCGTTTGAGTTTCGTCTTGAAATTTTTTAAGGATAGTCTGGAGATATTGAGAATAAAAAAAGAAAACCTTCAATAAGATTTTTATTTGTTACGGCTTATATCCTTACTTACTCAAAGTTCTTCTTAAATATTTTAATCACAACACCACACCTGAAATTATTCTCAGATATTTTTAAGCAATTGTATTCAAATGGATTTGCCTTTTTGGGAATTTGTAGGCATAAGTCTTTATATAATACAGTAAATTTAAATATAAAAATACATTGGAAAATATTTAACCACTTAGGACGTTTAACCTGTTTAACCTATTAGGAAGAAGTCATACTTCTATCGTGTGTAATGGGCACACATATATTTTTTAACATTTTGCTTTTAGCACGTTAATAGTTTTGGGAATTTGTTCTAGGAACTTTTTAGTTCAAATAGAGTTGATTTTGATTTTTGATTTTCTTTCTCGGTACAGGATCGCTTATATGTTCCATGATATGGTATGTTTAAAACAAGATTTTAAATAAGCACGGAAATAATCATAGAGCTAATTTATTTAATTAAATAAATAAATAATGTACGTTGATTGATTCTTGTTAATTTATTTTGTTAAATTATTGACATAATATATTAAAAGCAATTTTACAATTTTTAGTTTATTTTAAGTTTTTAATTAAAAAGTTGCCTAATTGAAAGGCAAATATTTAATAAGAAAACAAACAATTTTAAATTTAACTACCGAATTTTTTAACTATCGAAAATAAATAATAATTGATAAATAAAATAACTAATTAATAGTTTTTAATATTGGTATTTTAATAATTCATTATTGACAAAATATTATTCCACTTGAACGAAAATCTTCATTACGTGCTTCTTCAAGTATTTGAGAGGTTTGGCTTAATGTAATTATTAAAAAAAAAAAACAGAAAAATAAAACCAGGATGGACAAAGAAACAAAGGAATTCACTGACACATAAGCACAGCAAAAAGTACAAACATATTATTTTAGAGGAAAAAAACATGCATAAGAATTTTACGTGCAAGTTCATTTCAAGAGCCAAATAAATCTTAGCTGAGCTATTCTTAAAATTACGGCTCAATGTCATGAACACTTAATTGCGGTTTTTTTATTGTTTCTGTCTTTTTTTTTTTTTGTTTAGCTGAGCTAATGCATATATAACTAGTTCCTCTGTGTACTCGATGCTTATGCGACACTTTCGACACGCGGTAATAACAACGCATATAACTTAAGTCAACATAAGTGGTAATTGGAAGATTTTTTACAAATATATCCAAAAAAGTGCTCAATCATCATATCATGTGGAGGCTTCTAATTATACTCAAGCTGAAGGCTTCGACTTTGATGTCATTTGGTACCGGCTTTGTGTCTAGGTGTATCTCAGGGTTTACTGATACTCTACATATGGATGATTCATGCATTTCGGGTGATGGAGGTGCTAACATAAATAAAAACGAGCAGATTTTTCATATAACGTCAATTTTTTTTTGTCAATTGTTGAAA